>JAOWCC010001290.1:660000-704880 GCA_030867875.1 Actinernus sp. WN-2022
CTATTTAGTTTCGCCCCTGTTGCTCTCTCCACTTTACTGATGTGCTGTAGTAAATTGTGTAAAGACGTTTCAGTCTTAACAAAAACAGTGGTGTCATCGGCATACTGTTGCACTTTTAACTGGAGACCTCCCGCTCCGGGGAGTAGAAAGCCGCTGACATCGCCGTTTTTGCGTATTCCACATCCTAAGACTTCGGCGATCAAAATATACAAAAGGGGGCTCAGAGGGCAGCCCTGGCGAACACCGCGTTCGAGCTCCACTGAATCTGTTAGACTGTCATTGCAAATGATCTGGGCTTTAGCACCCTTGTATAACACTTCTATCCATTTACAAAAGGATTCTCCAAACCCAAAGGTTTGTAGAACCCTCGTGAGAAGGCCTCGGTCAACTCTGTCAAAGGCCTTCTCCTGATCTAAAGTCAACAATATTCCTGTTTCTCCGGTGATTTCTATATAATCAAGCCAATCTCGTATTACATTCAAATTGTATGAAATTAGGCGACCTGGTATAGCGCAGGTTTGATCGTTTTCGACTATAGTATCTAGGACTTTTTTGAGTCGTTCCGCTAGAATTTTTGCTGCTATCTTGTAGTCCGTATTTAATAATGAGATCGGTCGCCAATTCTTGAGGTCTCTGTATTCATTCTTTTTGTACAGAAGGCGTACAATGCTCTCCTGTTGCGTTGGAGTTAGATTCCCCAGCGGATAAGCCTCGTTTAAAACCAAGACCACATCAATTTTTAAAATATCCCAAAATCTTTTATAAAACTCCACCGGGATTCCGTCTTTCCCTGGAGTTTTTCCGGAGTTTAAAGCCGATAAGGCTTTCAGTGCTTCAGCTTGTGTAAACAAGCCTTCGCATTTTGCCTTATCGTCTTCACTTACTCGTTTCTCTATATTTTTTAACAACTCGTTTTGTGTTTCTAAGTCAGGTACCTCTCTTGTGTATAACGTTTTATAAAAATCTCTGACTGCCGATTTGATCTCGGCCTCTTCCGTGACTTCTTTGCCGTTGTTATCATATAGAGAGCGAAAATAATTCTTTTCCGCTCTATTCTTTTCTAGGCTAAAGAAAAATTTCGTTGGTTTTTCCCCCTGTTCGATCCACCTGGCTCTACTTCGCGTTTTAGATCCTTCTAATTCCTGTTCGAAGGAAGCTTTTATAGCGCTTTCTAATTCTTTTATTTCTTTACTTAGGTCTGGATTTAAGGCTAAGTTTTGCTTAGCCTTAATCAGTTTCTTGGTTAGGCGGTTTCTCTCCTGTTGACGGTTTTTTCTTTTCCTCGTACAAAATTCCCGAGTTGTTTGTTTTATTCGACTCTTGGTGGATTCCCACCAATTGCTCAAAGTAGGGAAATTCGATTTTTTCCCCTGTTCCTCGGTTAATATTTTTTCCATACTTTCGATGTATTCATTATCCGAAAGTACCGAGGTGTTCATCCGCCACACTCCTGGGCCTCTTTGTTTTAAGCCGTCCACAGCAAAGCTCACCTTAACCGAGTCATGATCTGATGTAGGACATGGGACGATTTCACATTTTCTAACTTTGGATAGAAGTGCGTGACTGGTGTAAATCCTATCGAGACGGGAAGCTATTTGGTTATCACTTTTGAACCAAGTGAACTGCTGTTCATCTGGGTTCAGTGATCTCCAAACATCCACCAATCTAAAGGTAGTTTTCATTGATCTAAGTTCTTCTTTACCCGCCAAAATCGCGTCACTCCTATGTCCTAGTCGATCTTTTATCTGTTCTATACAATTGAAGTCGCCTCCAATAATAAGGGCTGCTCCTGGGTAAAAATATCTATGTACTTCACTAAGAAATTCCTTTCTTTCTGAAACATCTGTTGGTGTGTATAGATTGACGAGATTTAGGCGGGTATCCCCAGCTCGTACTAACAAACTCATAACGCGACCGTCTGAATCATGCTGGTAACACAAAACATCTAATTGAGAATTTTTTTTCAATAAAATTCCTACTCCCGCTGATTTTTCGGTCCCGAATGACCAAAAACATTGCCCTTTCCATTTTCTTTCAAAGGCCATGGCTTTTTTCTTGTTGTCAATAAACGTTTCTTGTATAAACTGAATATCAGCTTCGCATGACTCGAGATAACTTAAAACGGAATCGCGTTTCTTTGCACTTCCTACTCCTCGTACATTGGTTGTAATGAGGTTAAGGAAGGTTAATTGTTAGCATAGTGGAGTTTACTTACGCTTCTTTTGTTTTGTTTTCCTGGCTGGAGAACGTTGTGGTCTGGGGTTCTGTCTTGGAGGGATCTTGGGAGTTGCTTTTTGTGGTGTGTGGGGAGCCGATTTGCCCGATTCCGTCTCTGTGGTCTCAGCGTCACTATTAACCGGAGTAGACGAACCTCGGTGGCTCCGTTTGGAGCAGGTGGATGTTGTCTCCATGTCGTTTTCGTCCTCTTCAAATAAATCCGGAGTAAACGTTAATTGGGATGCTGTTTGTGACTTCTGGTTGGCTAGTGTTGGTCGTGTTGCCGTCCGGGATGGCGCGAAACTGGTGATTGGAGCCGGTTTCCGTGCGTTATTTGCTTTGCCCATGGTTTGCGTTGGCTGGAAGTTCGGCGGGATCGGCTTAGGCGGTATTTTCGGTTTCAACGGCAGATCTGGTGTAACAGGGGTACTTTCCTTTGCCCAGAATTCCTTTAGGGTGACAATTGCAGTGGCTGTTGCGCTTTGCTCGGTATTCGCCGTTACTACTTCTGCCAAGATCTCCGTCAGGGCTTCTTCATCCGTGGCTTGTGGTTCCGATGTTACTTTGGATGTTAGCTCTCCCTCCGGCTCCGGTTCTGCCCTTCTTTCTTCTGGCAGAGCTTCTTCCGCCGTGGCTCGTATTTCGGCTGTTACTTCGGCTGTTAGCTCTGTCTCCGGTTCGGCTCTACTTTCTTCCTGTTGCTCTTCTGGTTCTGAGTCCAGTTCTTGCTCTCTGGGCTGTAGTCCGGGGAAACGTACTACATCTGCCCATGTTCCCTTGCAGACAGCTCTCACATGGCCAGGATTTCCGCACAAGGAACAGCATTTTTCATACGTGCAGTCTCGGCTGCCATGGCCCTCCCGTCTGCAGTTGCTGCAGAAGAATTTCCTACATTCGTTGCCAATATGGCCGGCCTCCCCGCATTTGCGACATGTCTTATCTTGCCCCTCATAAACCAGGAAGATTGGAATATGTCCCATATAAATATACGAGGGCACGGAGGCTCTAAGCTCCATGATATAGGTACGATCGCCATTACATATGTTCGTTCCCGCGTATCTGTTTCGTCTTCTCGATTTAATATGCCCATATCTTTCCAGAATTGAATCTATGACCGTTTCAGGCACTTCATACGGACAGTTTTTAACTCTTATGTACTTCTCTCTCGTGTCCAGATCGATTACAGTGATTGGCTTTTCCTTTATTTCTAACACGCGACTGCGCACAATTTGTTCCTTTGCAAGGTCGCTTGCAAACGTTAATACAAAATCCTTCGAGGGATACACCTTCTGTATACATTCTATTTCATCGTCAATAATTCCAACCTCATTCAGTGCTGTTTGGATCTCTAAAGATTCCACGTTCTCTCCAGGCAGTCCTTCTGCCGTATTCAGTTTCACGGAGCGAATTTGTCTGCATTGGCTGACCATTTTCCAATTTTTTTGAAAAAATCGGTTTTGGGTCCCCTGTGCTTCGGGACCGGGCTCCCTGTGGTCACTCTTCGCGAAAAAACTCCCCCAATAAGCAAAATTTCGGGATGAAACTCACCCAGTGTTCTCCAAACGCCACCAAACGGTCGTAGAATCCGGGAATCCGGGAATCGCTATCGCCAAACGGCACCAGGAACTTTGGCTCGCTAGAGACCAACAGTGACGCTTGGGAGGATGGCCGTCAAACCCTCGAGTGTCGGGACAAACGGGATCCCCGATACGGGGCCGAGTCCCTAAGATTACAAAGGACAAACAAGAATGAAATACCAAATAGCTAAACCCGATATAGCACTAGGCTAGTCACAGGTCTTAGCCAAAAGGCCGAGAAGCGATGCCCTTCCTTCTCCAAAATTGGGGACGCCGTCGCCAAAAGGCGCACTGGCCATGTGGGAGCTAGAGCACAAAACAACGACAAATCTGCGTGTGCACTATACTATGGCACGGTACGGCAATCGAGCAAGGCCGTGCGGCAAGCACTAGTGATGCATTGTCAGTCAGTGCTGCCTGACAACCACGTTTTTCACATGTTTTCCAACTTGCCCAACTCTCCCCCGAATGCCCCGAAATGTCTCGAAGCCAACGCAACCATTCTACGAAGCTCCCCTATAAAATAGATTCTAGTGACCTCCAACTTCTGTCTACGGCCATACCATCGGGAAAACACCGGTTCTCGTCCGATCACCGAAGTTAAGCCCGATCGGGCTAGGTTAGTACTTGGATGGGTGACCGCCTGGGAATACCTAGTGCTGTAGGCATTTCATTTTTGCTCTGCTTGCTGCTTGCTTTCGGCGTCTTCGCTTCTATCCCCCCCTCCCCGCTATTTGGGGGGCGCTACTACTTTTTTTTTTAATCTAGAAAAAGAAAACCAAT
The DNA here is from genome assembly GCA_030867875.1 of Actinernus sp. WN-2022. Classification (NCBI taxonomy): domain Eukaryota; kingdom Metazoa; phylum Cnidaria; class Anthozoa; order Actiniaria; family Actinernidae; genus Actinernus; species Actinernus sp. WN-2022. Next base: position 664,578 of record JAOWCC010001290.1, read on the forward strand.
AAACAGCGTTTCAGAACGAGGCCCGATCGAACAAGCGATAACGATTCACTCATTACAACACTCACGTCATGATAGCGCAGTAGTTTCCTCTGCATGCACGACGCTCTGACACTAATCGGCTTGTGTGGAGCAGAGTGTTCGCTGTGTTGCTCTGTTCCTGTGTGAAAAGCATGCTGTCGGGGAGAGAATAAAATATGTTAGTCAGTACGAAAGCATGATGTACTGGACGAACAACGCGATACACATTGTGCGTCCTCCTCAGGAGTGCGTGGGTACCAACCAGCGTTGAGCCGTGAATTGGTTAAACGATTCGGTTTGTCGTCGACATCGTTCTAACTACTCTCGCTAGTTCGTGTCTAGTAGTAGTAGTAGTCTAGCCACGTCAAGCACGAGCGAGTCATTCTAGTATTCTAGGCATTCTTAGTACTACATTCGTATTGTTGTACTACGATCGTATTATTCACTAACGCGCACTAGAAAAGACATGAGAATTGGATACAAGTTGGTTGTTCGGGGACGAGCGCGAACGCAGGTCCCCACTACCAGAAATTATACGCTCGAGTTACCCACATTTGGGGTAATCGCAGGGGTCAACCCAATCGAAGTGCAATGAAAGGGCCTCGCCCTGAGAGGACTGCCTTCATGATCACAGTTGCCTCCCGCGTCAGGTAAGTTTTTTTTTTTTTGTATTTGCTTTCCACCAGTAGTGCAATAGTGCAACGCACTAGCATGGTGTTGAGCCAGGAGAGGGCCACCAGGCGCCAAACTCGCCCGCGGAATCGAACCGAGCCTCACCTGTTTTTAGTAATTAGTATATGAATTAGTAATGATGTTAAAGTGTGATTGAATTGGAAAACGTAAGCAATGAACCAATCGCAGTACTCACAATTAAGTGGACCGCGATGGAAGAAGGTGAGTATGAATGGATATAATGGATGGATATGTGTAAATATGGATGAATTGTGTAACATTAAAACCGATTACAGGACGATACCAAATGATAGAGTAAGATCTTAACCACTCGCAGTACTCACAATTAAGTGGACCGCGATGGAAATGTGGATACGATTGGATAATATGAATGTATATAATTTAAATAATTTAGGAACCTTTGTGGCGCTCACGAAAGTAAGCAAACCACAAAGGGAGAGGATAATTTTTGAACAATTAACGGAAACCATATAGAAATTAATATGTTTAAGAAAAAGGAGGACCCTCGTGGTACTCACAATGGTAAGAAACCACGAGGGAGGGAGATAGAGATTTAAATATTGGGGGAAAATTTACCCAAGACGTTCCAAGATCTTTTGAAGAAGCGTTGTTTAGATTTAGATTGGAAACGTTTAGAATACAGTGGAAGATAGAAGTGAAGTCTGGCAGAGATGGAAGCTAGGATCTCGGCCACTTCTGGTCGAGATCCTCGAAAGCGAAAGTTGTTTCTAGCTTGCCAGATGAAGAAGTTAGACAGGTTGAGGACATAGGAAAAGACAGGAGGGACAAGTTTTCTTTCTTCAGAGTTAAATCCGAAAAGAAGATGACGTGGCGATAAGATCGGAGAGAGTGGAACGACCTGGGTAAAGGCAGAATGTATAGGAGCTAGAATGCTTTGTGCGAGGGGACAAAAATAGAAAAGGTGTGGCAGAGTTTCTAGGGAAGTACCACAGAAACAGGCAGGGTCGACAGCCATACCAAAAGAAACTAGTCTCTCGGCAACGTAAAGGATTCCGTGAGCAATTTTCCAATTAACATCAATAGTGTGACGGTCAAGAGGAAGAATGGAGACCTGAGACCAAGTCTCAGGCCAGTAGAGTGGTCCGTATTGAGGAATGAAATGTGTAATACAGTGGGGAGGATTAGAAAAGATTTTCACGAGGGAAGTGTAGCACAATTTAGTGGATATGGATGTGATAGAGCAAGGGTGGTCAATGTCATCGGAAGGTATGGAAAGAGAATATGTGGATGGATCCCACTGACCCCCCGCAAGAGTCCAAGACTCAAGCATGGAGGCATAGAAGGGAGGCAGAGAATCAGTAGGATAGTAAGCTGGAGTGGAAAGTACAGTAAGTGGTTCATCAAGGAAATGTTGGCGGATCCAGTGGGAGAAGAAGAAAGACCATTTCGATGGAGATGTCACAAATCTCTTCACCCACTGGATCTGGAGAGCACGTACTTTAAGAATGATGTCGATGACATTGAATCCACCCTGTGAGCGGGGTTGCATGATGGCATTTCGAGAGACTAGTTCTTTTTTATTAGACCAGAAAAATTTATAAGTGGACGTTTTAATGGAGGAAGAGACCCACTCTGGCATAGGAATGACAGTGGCCGTGTACCATAAGCCAGAGAGGGCCAAGGAATTGAGGATGAGGGATTTGCCTTGAAAAGAGAGGTTTCTTTGGGCCCAAGAGGAAAGAACGTTATTTAAAGATGTGAGGCGACCACTCCAATTTTCATCGGAGAGGTCACCAGGACCCACAAAAGTACCGAGACAAGGCAGTTTAGTGGAGGACCATAGGAGTTGGACTGGAGGATCATCTCGACCAGACCAAGCCCCCAGCCATAGACCTTTACTTTTAGTGGTATTTAATTTAGAACCAGAGGCTTTTTCGTAATCGGAGTAGATTTGGAAGCATTGATGAATCTCTTGATCAGAAGTTAAAATTAAAGTAGTGTCATCTGCATATTGAGAAATTAAGGCGTGTTCATTTGAGGAAGGAAGTGGAAGGCCGATAATCAGAGGACTAGCACGGATGTTACAGGCTAGTACCTCAGAGATTAAAACATATAGAAGAGGAGATAGAGGACAGCCTTGGCGGACGCCTCGAGATGGATGAAAAAAAGGTGAAAGGAAACCGTTAACAATGACTGAGGATTCTATTGCTGTATAAAACAAACGAACCCAAGAGATGAAGGAGGGGCCGAAACCCATGGTTTCCAAAGTACGAAGGAGGAAAGCCCAGTCTACACGATCAAAGGCTTTCTCCTGATCAAGAGATATCAATGCTATTTTTAAATTTAGTTGAGTAGAGTAAAGGCAAATATCCCTCAAAAGAGCTACATTTTCTCCAATAAAACGTCCAGGAACAGAACATGTTTGGTCAGGGGAAACCAGAAGATACATTATTTTTAATAGACGGCCCGCAATAGTACGGGAAGCTAATTTATAATCTACAGTTAATAATGTTATTGGTCGCCAGTTTTTACGTAAGAATCTAAATCCTTTTTTAAATAATATAGAAATTAACCCTCTCCTCTGAGAGACTGAGAGAAGCCCGGTGGAGTGGCAATGATTTAAGACATTAACAAGATCTTGACCAAGGCAATCCCAGAATTCAAGGTAAAATTCCATTGGTAATCCATCAATACCAGGAGTTTTATTATGTGACATGCCTTTAAGAGCATGTAGACATTCATTTAGGGACATTTTGCCCTCACAGGATTCAGCCTCAGAAAGAGATAATTTTCGTTCTAAATTTTTTAAAAGAGAAGTCTGAATATCATAATCAGTGTCTTGAGCCGAAAAAAGGGATTGGTAATATTCAGACCAGGCAGAGATGAGGTCATTTTTTTTGGAGACATAGGAACCATCATCAAGTTGGATACAGTCGATAAGTCTATCAGCTGCCCGCTTTTTAATTAATCGGAAAAAGAAGGAGGAAGAAGATTCAGCCTCTTCTGCCCAACGGACTCGAGATCTTATTTGGGCAGCTTTAGTTTGTTCAAGGTCAAGAGTAGTGATTTTATTGAGGACACGCTTATAATCATGTAAGGAAGAGGTGTGACCTTGGTCAATGAGTGTTTTCAAGCGTGCAGCTTCCATTTCAAGAGAGGAGCGGTTAGATCGTTTTGCTTTATTTATTTGGGAACAATGATTGATGGTAATTTCTTTGATTTTTAGTTTTCCTATGTCCCACCAATTTTGAAGGGAATTGTATAGAGGTAGACGGGATTGCCAGGTCCTCCAGAAATCAATTATTTTATTTTTGTAAGAAGTATCGGAAAGGACACTGGTGTTCATTTTCCAGAACCCACGTCCGATTTCAGGGGTATTTGGGATGGTAGTTATTAATAGAATGCCATCATGGTCGGAGTAAGGACAAGAAAAAATCTCACAAGAAGAAGTGCCAGGTATCCAGCTATGCTGGATACCAATTAGATCAATCCTGGACGCACAGGAAGCATCGGGTTTTGTCCAGGAAAAAGAAGAAATGTGGGGGTGGAGGTGACGCCAAATGTCAATACAATTTGCGTCAGAGAATAAACGAGATAGATTTTCGGAACTATCTCTATAATTATATGAAGAAACGCCTCCACGCCGGTCTAAGGAACGATTAAAGACCGCGTTAAAATCACCACATAGAATTGTGTGGACTGAAGGGTCCAGCACAGAAGAAATAGTTTCAAAAAAGAGGTTTCTTGCAGGGTTTCGATTAGGGGCATAAATACATGCAACCCTAAAGGAAATAGATTTATTTAAGAATTGAATTTGTAATAGACGACCATCCTTATCTTTCCATGATTTTTTTACTTCAAAGGAGGACCGAAAAAGGATTGCCACACCGGCAGACTTGTTTGTTCCAAAGGAACCAACTGGTGTAAAACCAGAAGAAGAAAACCAGGTATTTAACTCAGTCTCATCAGAGCAGTGGGTCTCCTGAACACAGACAATGTCAGGAGGAGAGGAGAGGGTATTTAACCAATTAATAAAACATGTCCTTTTATTATCACTACGGATACCATTTATGTTTACAGAAACAATTGCTACCATTATAACATATAACAAAAACGATACACTACCAACATTTAATTTTTGTTTTGCACGGCACGTGTTCACATTTAGGCCAAATACCATAATATTTAGGTGGATGATGGTAAGAAGGAAGACAGAAAAGAGTGTATATGAATTATGTAATATATAAACATGGTTTTTTAGTTGTACAGCACTTTTTTAGGTAAAGTACCATAAATAATAATAATAATTTAGGTAAATAATAATGATAATTTTTTAAGTTGATATGTATGAAAAAAAAAAAAAAAAAAAAAAAAAAAAAAAAAATTATATGGGCGACAAAAAGGAAATAGGAAAAAGGTTACTCAACGTCTGGGACGTGAAGAGGAACTGCTCAGGTCACTGGCAGTCCTCTTCAAAGTAGTAAGATTAATCTCCATTGGAGATGGAGACTCTAGAGCAGTGGCAGGAATGGGAGCAGGAGTTCGAGGAGATCTTATGCCTTTTCTGGAAGTAGAAGTATTGACAGAAAATCTCTGTTTCATAGGTGTACTCAATTTATTGGTTACTAGAGGAGTTTTTTTTGTTTGACGTTTAAATGCATTCAATAAAGACGGAAAAGTAGAAGACGGAGGTGTTTTTGGAGTTGGTTGGGTGGATTTCAAAAGAGGTTCAGATGAAAGAGGCTGTTGTGCGTCTTCAAGAAGTTGAGAGTCTGAAACCGACTCGGTCAAAAGAGGTTCGGAGGAAAGAGGTTGTTGCACTACTCTGAGGAGTTGCGAGTCTGTAATAGACTCGGCCTGGGACATCTCATCATCATCTAAAAGGGTAGAAAGGATAGACTGGGAATCAACATCTGGTGTAGAGGAGGAGGAGGTGTCCTTAGGAGGATTTAACTCAGAGGTAGACTCAGTCGCTGTAACAGGAGGAGGTGACTTGGCAGAGGAGGAGGAAGGAGGAACCTCTACGGGTGCAGATTGTTCTGTAGTAGTGGAGGTGGACGCCACAGACCCGGAAGATCGTGGTAAGGAAGGGTTGGCAGAAAAGGGATCAGGTGAAGGAAGAATTAGAGGACGAACGATGGGAAGGTTCCAAGGTGTGGTGCAAGAACCGGCCCTGTGCCCAGGGTCACCACAGCGAGAGCAATTGCCTTTGAACGGACAGCTAGAGATCGTGTGCCCCCACTTGTTACAGTGGAAGCACGATTGAGGTTGACCACGATAGTGAACAATAACATAATATATACCGATCTTCACGCAATGAGGGATGTGAGACCGGAGGATTACTTGAAGAAAACGGTCGCCAGTTTCAATACCGAGCTCATCAACAGGAGTATTTATATTAATCACTTTACCAAAGGAGCCAAAGAAATCTGTTACAATGGAGTCGGGAACTTCGGTGGGTAGATTGGAGATACAGACAGACATAATATTAGAATCGACATCATAAAGGGGGCAGTACATACCATCAAAATAGAGACCATTCTGCAGTAGTAAATTTCGAGAGCATGTATAAGCGGACTTGAAAGAAATTCGGAAAGTAAATTTGTTAGTAGGTTGGATACATTTAATATGGGATGCTTCTTTGATGACGTGAAGAACAGCATCACGAACGCGTTCACGAGAGATTACACCAACTTTAACGGGAACCTTTAGCAACAATGTATTTGAGCGACGAACTTCGTAAGTAGTAGGAACCATGATATAAATAAAGAAAGACTCGGTTAAAAACCAAGAAAAAGTACTCAACGGTACTTAAAAGTTTGGGAAAAGGAAGTCCCAACAATTACCCAATGGGGTAAGAGTTGGGCTTAAGTTAAACTAATCTAATTTAAATTAAACACAGATAAACACACAATACTTTTAACAAACGAACAACACTGATAATTAAAAGATACAGCACTTAAGTGCAGAAGTCGAGGACGCCTTTGTCTTGAGAGACCTCGACTAGAGGAACGCCACGCCAACAGGGGTCTTGATTGTCGTCAGGGACGGGCCACAGAACAGCAGGGATTCACGCTGGAGCACTTCGGAGAGACTTGTGACGTCACGGAGTCTTGTCAGCCGCAGAAGAGAAAACAGGGACACCTACTTAACGCCTATAGCGGCCGGAAAATCCGCACCGTAAGGCTAATTAAGAAGGCGATACTTACTGAAACCCATTTCTGAGTTCCAAGCGTCAGGTAAGTATGACTTGCCTAACGCACGGTAAAATAACCTCGCATCCGTGACGGTCGTATTCCATGTGGGAGCGCGACGACGACCCGTCCGTGCCTCTCCCCCTTCCGTGCCACATACTTGTACCATCCTGTACGTTATCCGTAAAGGAAAACGATTCGTTCGTCCAGTTAATAGGGATGTTGGGTTCTTCCCAAAGGGAAGGGGGCCATACTCGGAGGTAGTGCAATACCGAGACGACCCGTGGCTGGGACGAGGCAAGCCTCTTTTCCACAGCCTAATTCCAAAAATCAGTTTAATATATGAGCTACTCAATGAGCAGCGTATCAGATATTAAGCTGATAAGAACAGATACTACACTTGATCTTAGCCAAAAGGCCGAGAAGCGATGCCCTTCCTTCTCCAAAATTGGGGACGCCGTCGCCAAAAGGCGCACTGGCCATGTGGGAGCTAGAGCACAAAACAACGACAAATCTGCGTGTGCACTATACTATGGCACGGTACGGCAATCGAGCAAGGCCGTGCGGCAAGCACTAGTGATGCATTGTCAGTCAGTGCTGCCTGACAACCACGTTTTTCACATGTTTTCCAACTTGCCCAACTCTCCCCCGAATGCCCCGAAATGTCTCGAAGCCAACGCAACCATTCTACGAAGCTCCCCTATAAAATAGATTCTAGTGACCTCCAACTTCTGTCTACGGCCATACCATCGGGAAAACACCGGTTCTCGTCCGATCACCGAAGTTAAGCCCGATCGGGCTAGGTTAGTACTTGGATGGGTGACCGCCTGGGAATACCTAGTGCTGTAGGCATTTCATTTTTGCTCTGCTTGCTGCTTGCTTTCGGCGTCTTCGCTTCTATCCCCCCCTCCCCGCTATTTGGGGGGCGCTACTACTTTTTTTTTTAATCTAGAAAAAGAAAACCAATAAACAGCGTTTCAGAACGAGGCCCGATCGAACAAGCGATAACGATTCACTCATTACAACACTCACGTCATGATAGCGCAGTAGTTTCCTCTGCATGCACGACGCTCTGACACTAATCGGCTTGTGTGGAGCAGAGTGTTCGCTGTGTTGCTCTGTTCCTGTGTGAAAAGCATGCTGTCGGGGAGAGAATAAAATATGTTAGTCAGTACGAAAGCATGATGTACTGGACGAACAACGCGATACACATTGTGCGTCCTCCTCAGGAGTGCGTGGGTACCAACCAGCGTTGAGCCGTGAATTGGTTAAACGATTCGGTTTGTCGTCGACATCGTTCTAACTACTCTCGCTAGTTCGTGTCTAGTAGTAGTAGTAGTCTAGCCACGTCAAGCACGAGCGAGTCATTCTAGTATTCTAGGCATTCTTAGTACTACATTCGTATTGTTGTACTACGATCGTATTATTCACTAACGCGCACTAGAAAAGACATGAGAATTGGATACAAGTTGGTTGTTCGGGGACGAGCGCGAACGCAGGTCCCCACTACCAGAAATTATACGCTCGAGTTACCCACATTTGGGGTAATCGCAGGGGTCAACCCAATCGAAGTGCAATGAAAGGGCCTCGCCCTGAGAGGACTGCCTTCATGATCACAGTTGCCTCCCGCGTCAGGTAAGTATGACTTGCCTAACGCACGGTAAAATAACCTCGCATCCGTGACGGTCGTATTCCATGTGGGAGCGCGACGACGACCCGTCCGTGCCTCTCCCCCTTCCGTGCCACATACTTGTACCATCCTGTACGTTATCCGTAAAGGAAAACGATTCGTTCGTCCAGTTAATAGGGATGTTGGGTTCTTCCCAAAGGGAAGGGGGCCATACTCGGAGGTAGTGCAATACCGAGACGACCCGTGGCTGGGACGAGGCAAGCCTCTTTTCCACAGCCTAATTCCAAAAATCAGTTTAATATATGAGCTACTCAATGAGCAGCGTATCAGATATTAAGCTGATAAGAACAGATTTTTTTTGTTGTTCATATCCGGCTTCTGCCGGCAGTTTATTTCAACGCTGATCTAATTCTATAGTACATCAGTTATCGGTGTTGCATGTAGCAAAGTCTTATTAAAGTGTTCATATTGTTCATAGTATGCCTCAAGGCAAAGTTCATGTGGCGTAAATGCCAAGCTAACAGTGTTCATAGATTCATAAGTTTAAGATAATGCTGTCATCTTTCATTGATACTATTGCCATAGGAACGCACCAACTCTTTTTGAACTCATATCCGGAGAGCCGGTGTTTATCCACCTTTATTCGCAGGGTGATGTCGTTCTTTATTGACTGTATGATTGGTGCATGAGGAATATTGCTAGCATTTCTAAACGTTGCTCTATTTCTATAGTACCAAATCCAGTAGAGAACAGTCTTAATTAAATACAGAGCTTGCCTTTTGGCATTAGATGTCGTTACATTTAAGTTTAGTAGTATAACGTGAGACTTGTCCGGGACAAAGTCGTCAACCAAGCGCTTAATAATTGGTTTGAAATAAGCCCATACTCGTCTAGTCCGTGGGCATTGAACAAAACAGTGTTCAATTGTTTCACTTTTTCTACACAACGCACAATTTTCTTCTTTAATATATCCCCAGTGTTTGAGGTTGTATCTGACTTTGACTCCTCGATTTACTATGAGCCATGCTAAGTCATTTTTCTTGTTTTCCGTTATCGGGTCTCGAACATTGGTCCAGTCCACCCGGGCACCCCATCGCCCGAGGGGGTCAGTGGGCGTCCGAACGGCTCGGACCAGGTGCTCGTAGACCACTTTTGTACTCGAGTTGGTACAAAAGTTCGGATTTTCCTTTATTATCGTAACGCAAGCTTCATACGACTTGGTGATGACGACTGCATATGGTGATTTGTTATCTTTGAGGTGGGCCCAGTTATTGTTACACGAAGCGAGTTGCCGTCCGGCGAAATATCGCGTCAAATAATACCCCTTATGTGGTCTAGCCTGTGCTAGACTCTTTATTATTGTGTTGATCCTGAGTGCTAAACACTTGCTACTGATCTCGACTAAGCCAGTGCCGCCTTCGTTGTAAGGGCAGAAAATCGAGGTCCGTTTAACCGGTTCGATTCTGCCGCCCCACAAAAACGGGAAAACAAGCTTATCGTATCTGATTTTAACCCATTGCGGGAGGTTCAGAACTTGGCCCGCGTACCAAAATCTGCTAGCACCAAAAACATTCACTATCATCGTTTTGCCTACAAAAGATAAATCCCGTTGTTTCCATAATGATAGTGTTTTCTCTAGTTTTTTAAGTTTTGGTATCCAATTGTCAGTCTCTACATCGCCTTGACTAAAGACGATCCCAAGTATTCTAAGCTTGGTTACCCATTTGAGGCCATGTGGTCGGTCCTGCCTGTTCCGCCAAGCCCCGAGCCACATGGCCTCTGTTTTACTTCTATTAAGACGAGCACCTGAAGCTAGTTCATATTTGTGTATCGTTGTGAATAAAGCCTTCAATGAGTTGTCGGTCTTTATAAAAGCCGTCGTGTCGTCTGCGTATTGAGCAACCTTAAATTGTGCTCCTTGAGCCCCAGGTAACAAAAATCCTTTGATGTTTTTGTCAGCTTTGATAGAGCAGCCAATTACCTCTGCTACTAAAACGTACAGCAGTGGCGAGAGGGGACACCCCTGTCTCACCCCTCTATCTAGTCTGATCGTGTCAGTAAGGCTATTGTTGACTAAGACCTGGCTTCTTGCTCCACTATATAATATGTCGATCCATCGACAAAATGAGTCCCCGAAACCTAATGTGTGGAGAACTCGACTCAAAAACTCTCTGTCTACTCGGTCGAACGCTTTTTCTTGGTCTATACTTATTAGTATCCCTGTCTCGTTAGTTCTGTCATTGTGGTCTAGAATGTCACGAATCAACATAAGATTACTAGAGATCAAACGTTCTGGAATAGAACACGTTTGATCTACAGAAACGATAGTATCTAATACACCTCGAAGCCGGTTTGCTAATATTTTAGCGGCAAGTTTGTAATCACTGTTGAGCAAAGAAATTGGGCGCCAATTCTTTAGCTCACGTTTTTCGTCTTTCTTGAATAATAATCTAATGATGCTCTCCCTTTGGGAGGGTGTGAGGTGTCCCAGGTCGAAAGCCTCATTCAAAACTCGAACTAGCCATTTTCCTATCAATGGCCAAAAACGTTTGTAAAACTCTACCGGTATGCCGTCGTTTCCGGGGGTCTTGCCAGATGTACTTGTCTTAAGTGCTAATAAAATCTCGTCCTCGGTGAATTTGCCGTTACAACTGTCTCTGTCATGGTCGCTTAAACGGTCTTTTAGATTTTCTAATAATTCGTCTTGGTATGTCTTATTCGTCTGTTCCTTGGTGTATAGTTTCTCATAAAAGTCTTTAACAGTTGATCTAATTTCGGATTGCTCAAATACTTCCTTACCGTTTTTATTAAACAAACTATGCATGTGGTTGGAATCAGCTCTCTGTTTCTCGAGGCCTAAGAAAAACTTGGTGGGCTTCTCTCCCTCCTCCATCCACTGGGCTCTACTTCTAATTTTAGTCCCTTCTAAGCGTCGGGTCATTATCACCTGTAGAGCCACTTCTAGTTCGTGGATCTCGTTAGAATTCTGTTGACCATTAGCGAAACGTTTTTTAGCTTGAATCAGCATTTTTGTCAATCTATTCTTTTCCTCGTTTTCTTTTTTCCTTTGCTTTATACAATAATTTCGCGACGTGTCTTGAATCCTGGACTTCAGATTGTCCCACCAGTCGCCTAACGTTACAAAATTCCGTTCTTTTGTGATTTCTATTTTAATTAACGTTTCGATAACTGCACAGTACTCTTCGTCTTTCAATACGGAGGTATTCAGTCGCCATACCGGGGGGCTTCTAGTTCCCATCCCTTCTATATTAAATTCCACCTGCACCATATCGTGATCGGAGAAAAGGCAGGGTAATGTTCTGCATTTCTCTATTTTAACATTTGTACCCTTACTGATATATGCTCTGTCAAGACGTGATGCAATTGTTCTATCTTTGTTCATATATGTAAACGAGTTTTCGTTCGGGTGTAGTAGCACCCATGGGTCCACTAAACCGTAAACTGATTTTAGAGCCTTTAGCTCTTCTTTACCAGCTAAAACCGCCGTTGTGGCGTGGCCTCGTTTGTCGCACTCTCGTTCTACGCAATTAAAGTCGCCAGCAATTATAACTATGGATCCTGGATAAAAATACTTATGAATTTCCTTCAAAAATTGCTGTCTTTCCGTAATATCAGTTGGGGTATAAACATTCACTACATTTATCCGTGTGTTGCCGTACCTTAGTAGAACACTCATAACTCTTCCATCGGCGTCGTGTTGAAAACAAACCATCTCTAGAGGTGAGTTTGCTCTCAACAAAACACCGACCCCACAAGACTTTTCGGTGCCAAAAGACCAAAAACATTTGCCATTGAATTCTCGCTGAAAGGCGTCTGCCTTTCTCTTACTGTTTATAAATGTTTCCTGTATGCATACAACATCATCGTTTAATCTGTTTAGCTCCTCAATGAGGGCTACGCGCTTATCAGGCTTCCCTAAACCACGAACATTTAAGGTTCCTAGCTTAAGGAAGGTTAAGAGTTATGAATGCTAAAATACCTTAAACATTTTTCCGATTACGCTTCTTCCTGCAGGTTCGTTTGCTAGGAGAGGGTGGAGGATGGTCAGGGGTAGGTTTAGGTGTCGGTTTCTCATCGTTAGTCGGTGTGCCAGCGGATCCTAAGTCGTCGGATTTCAGATCGGCGGAACTGATAGACGATTCCCTGCTGCGTTTTGAACTGACGGATGTTGTGTCATTGAAGTCAAGGACCATTGGTTCTGTGGCGACGTTGTGGGTGGTGTCCTTTTTCTTGGTGCTTGTCACGAGAGAAGGTCTCGTCGCTTGTCTGCTAGGTGCGAAATTAAAAAGGTTCGTGGCTGGTTCAAATGTAAACCCGGTGTTCTTATGCTTGGTAACCTCCAGGGAGTCAAACAGATCTTGTGAGCTCTCGATCACTAACGGCGGGCTTTGTTGCGATTGACTCGCCGATTCACTTGGGGCAGCTGGTGCTGATCCGCTCGTTGTGTCGGTAGGAGTGACCTCTTCAGATGTTTGTTGGTCGTTTGTATCGGTTGGTGCTGGTTCGGTGTTGTTTTCGCCCTCTGGTTCCGGTTGTGCTGTTTCTGGGGCAGCAATGGTTCTTAGTATGCCGGGGATCCGCACTACGTCTGCCCAGGATGCTCGGCAGTGGACCCTGATATGGTCGGTTTTCCCACACAGCGTGCATCGGCGGGTCTCTTTACACTCTCTGGCGTAGTGGCCCTCCCCACGGCAGTTGGAGCAGAACAGCTTGTCACAATCTGAGGCCAAATGGCCAGCCTCGCCACACTTCCTACATGATTTCTCCTGACCTTCGTGGATAATAAATATCGGTGCATCCTTAATGTAGATATAACTTGGGACGGTGGTATTTAATTTCATCTTGTAAGAACGGTTCCCGTTATAGACTCTTTTTCCTGGGTATTTTGATCGGCGAACCCCTTTCACCTCGCCATATCTCGCCAGCAACGCCGTAATTACATCATCTGGGACCTCCCATGGGCAGTTCTTGACTGTTACGAAAACATCGCGGGTATCTAAATCAATAACAGCTACTGGTGTTTCTCTAATCATAATATGTCCACCTCTGACGAGCTGCTCCTTGGCAAGAGCACTTTCCAAAATGACGACATAATTCTTACTTCGCTGATCCAACTGTAAACACGTTATCTCTATCTCTACAACTCCATTACTCTCAAGAGCGGCGAACATCTCTTCTGAAAGCACCTGTTCTCCAGGGAAGGCATCGCCTGTCAAAATTCTAACGCTCATACATTTTTCCGAGGAATCCATGGGAACCCTGTGGTGCCGGGAACCCTGTGGTACCGGGAACCCTGTGGTACCGCGGCCGAGTGGACCTGGAACGAGGACCCCCTTATAGACTTAGGGGTACCTAAACTAATCTAAGTTAGTGAGCCCGAGACGGGCGAAATGCTTCTCGGCTGAAAACTAGCCTAAACGTTGTGAAACGTCGTAGTGACGTCACACCCATAAAGGGAACCTATGGGCCCCTCAACACTAAAGGAAGCCTGGCCACACTTGGTGGTCAAGAAAAAAAACAAATGTACTTGAAAACTAGACTAAAAGCCTTTGCGAGATCGGTAGGCCAAAAACCGTGAGAGTGCCGAGAACGCCTCCCACATGGGTTAGCGCCTCAAGATTTACTAAGAGACAAGAGGAAAAACAGATAGATTAACTAGTTAAGACACTGTCTTAGCCAAAAGGCCGAGAAGCGATGCCCTTCCTTCTCCAAAATTGGGGACGCCGTCGCCAAAAGGCGCACTGGCCATGTGGGAGCTAGAGCACAAAACAACGACAAATCTGCGTGTGCACTATACTATGGCACGGTACGGCAATCGAGCAAGGCCGTGCGGCAAGCACTAGTGATGCATTGTCAGTCAGTGCTGCCTGACAACCACGTTTTTCACATGTTTTCCAACTTGCCCAACTCTCCCCCGAATGCCCCGAAATGTCTCGAAGCCAACGCAACCATTCTACGAAGCTCCCCTATAAAATAGATTCTAGTGACCTCCAACTTCTGTCTACGGCCATACCATCGGGAAAACACCGGTTCTCGTCCGATCACCGAAGTTAAGCCCGATCGGGCTAGGTTAGTACTTGGATGGGTGACCGCCTGGGAATACCTAGTGCTGTAGGCATTTCATTTTTGCTCTGCTTGCTGCTTGCTTTCGGCGTCTTCGCTTCTATCCCCCCCTCCCCGCTATTTGGGGGGCGCTACTACTTTTTTTTTTAATCTAGAAAAAGAAAACCAATAAACAGCGTTTCAGAACGAGGCCCGATCGAACAAGCGATAACGATTCACTCATTACAACACTCACGTCATGATAGCGCAGTAGTTTCCTCTGCATGCACGACGCTCTGACACTAATCGGCTTGTGTGGAGCAGAGTGTTCGCTGTGTTGCTCTGTTCCTGTGTGAAAAGCATGCTGTCGGGGAGAGAATAAAATATGTTAGTCAGTACGAAAGCATGATGTACTGGACGAACAACGCGATACACATTGTGCGTCCTCCTCAGGAGTGCGTGGGTACCAACCAGCGTTGAGCCGTGAATTGGTTAAACGATTCGGTTTGTCGTCGACATCGTTCTAACTACTCTCGCTAGTTCGTGTCTAGTAGTAGTAGTAGTCTAGCCACGTCAAGCACGAGCGAGTCATTCTAGTATTCTAGGCATTCTTAGTACTACATTCGTATTGTTGTACTACGATCGTATTATTCACTAACGCGCACTAGAAAAGACATGAGAATTGGATACAAGTTGGTTGTTCGGGGACGAGCGCGAACGCAGGTCCCCACTACCAGAAATTATACGCTCGAGTTACCCACATTTGGGGTAATCGCAGGGGTCAACCCAATCGAAGTGCAATGAAAGGGCCTCGCCCTGAGAGGACTGCCTTCATGATCACAGTTGCCTCCCGCGTCAGGTAAGTATGACTTGCCTAACGCACGGTAAAATAACCTCGCATCCGTGACGGTCGTATTCCATGTGGGAGCGCGACGACGACCCGTCCGTGCCTCTCCCCCTTCCGTGCCACATACTTGTACCATCCTGTACGTTATCCGTAAAGGAAAACGATTCGTTCGTCCAGTTAATAGGGATGTTGGGTTCTTCCCAAAGGGAAGGGGGCCATACTCGGAGGTAGTGCAATACCGAGACGACCCGTGGCTGGGACGAGGCAAGCCTCTTTTCCACAGCCTAATTCCAAAAATCAGTTTAATATATGAGCTACTCAATGAGCAGCGTATCAGATATTAAGCTGATAAGAACAGATTTTTTTTTTTTTTGTTGTAAATAACAGGGTATACCCCCCTGTGGGTTTATTTCAATTAATATATGGTCGGATTTACATTCAGTTTAAGGTAGGTTTTGTTAGGTGCTAAGGTCAGTGTTACAATCAGTTTATGAGATATACTCGGTTCACAAGGTAATTCGAGTCAGTTTAAATTCTGATCTCGTTCAATCTAATGTCTATTAATATAAACGGTTGGTGTAAGTGCACCAGTGTTATATCTTGGAAACCAGCTGGTCTCCTTTCAGTTCATATAAGATCTGGGGGTTAGCCCAGTATTTCTGAAACTCATTTGTGGACAATCTGTAGTGATCCACTCTTAATCTAAAGTTTACATCATAACAAATGGCCTTTATTATATTCGTGGCCGGTTCTTTCGCGTTGCGGAAGGTTGCTCTATTTCTACTAGCCCAGACCCAGGCAAGGATTGTCTTTATGACATATCGTGCCTGGGCCTGGGCTTGAGGGGTGCCCCGAAGTTCTAAGAATATAACTGCGTTAACATTCACCTTGAAGTCTAAAGCAAGTTTTGTTAGTGTTGGAATAAAATGATTCCACACTAATCTAACACGGTTGCATTGAAGGAAGCAATGCTCGATTGATTCTATCTGGCCGCAAATTGCGCAAACTCTGCTCGGGATATACCCCCACCTGTGGAGGGAGTCTCTTACTCTAATTCCCTGATGCACAATTTGCCAGGAGATGTCGTTTTTCTTATTTTCTGTTAGTTTATCTCGAATTCTTAGCCAAACTCCTTGCTCGAGACTTCGTGACACAGAGGGCCAGCGTCTGGCTATCTGTGGCATTACTGTTACTTTACTCATTAGCTCAATGTATACGGCGCGTGTCGTTACTTTGTTTGGTATTATCTGCAGCGACCGGATGGCACTCAGACTCTTTTCGTAAAAGCTCGTGGGAGCTATTGCATTGGGCACTTTATTATCTTTCAATGGTTGCCATTCTGGTTTTAATGCGGCCATTTGTCTGCCAATGTTATATTTCAACATGAAAAACCATTTAGCTTTGTTTTCCAAGCTCGCTCCGTGTGCGAGGTTAGCGACTCGAAGTGCTTTGGCTTTAGTTCCCAAGTCTACTACGCCTAGTCCTCCCTCGTTTATCGGGAGTAACAAGGTTTTCCTTTTGATTGGTTCCATTTTGCCTCCCC
Source organism: Actinernus sp. WN-2022 (assembly GCA_030867875.1). Taxonomy (NCBI): domain Eukaryota; kingdom Metazoa; phylum Cnidaria; class Anthozoa; order Actiniaria; family Actinernidae; genus Actinernus; species Actinernus sp. WN-2022. The sequence goes on from JAOWCC010001290.1 coordinate 681,527, forward strand.
ATATGAAAGGCCACACGAGTTTCTCGTATTCTCTCTGAACCCATTTGGGAAGAGGGAGAACACGAGCTGCATGCCAAAACATGCTCGCTCCTAAAATGTTTACTATCATGGCTTTTCCAATGTATGACAGATTTCTCTGTCGCCACCAGTTCAAACATTTTTCTAACTTTATTAATTTCGGTCGCCAATTCTGGTGACTAATTTTCTCCTGGCCGAAATATATGCCTAATATCTTGATGCTTTTTACCCATTTTAGACCGTGTGGCTTGTCTGTTCTGCTTTTCCAATTTCCCAGCCACATGGCTTCCGTTTTTGTTCTATTTAGTTTCGCCCCTGTTGCTCTCTCCACTTTACTGATGTGCTGTAGTAAATTGTGTAAAGACGTTTCAGTCTTAACAAAAACAGTGGTGTCATCGGCATACTGTTGCACTTTTAACTGGAGACCTCCCGCTCCGGGGAGTAGAAAGCCGCTGACATCGCCGTTTTTGCGTATTCCACATCCTAAGACTTCGGCGATCAAAATATACAAAAGGGGGCTCAGAGGGCAGCCCTGGCGAACACCGCGTTCGAGCTCCACTGAATCTGTTAGACTGTCATTGCAAATGATCTGGGCTTTAGCACCCTTGTATAACACTTCTATCCATTTACAAAAGGATTCTCCAAACCCAAAGGTTTGTAGAACCCTCGTGAGAAGGCCTCGGTCAACTCTGTCAAAGGCCTTCTCCTGATCTAAAGTCAACAATATTCCTGTTTCTCCGGTGATTTCTATATAATCAAGCCAATCTCGTATTACATTCAAATTGTATGAAATTAGGCGACCTGGTATAGCGCAGGTTTGATCGTTTTCGACTATAGTATCTAGGACTTTTTTGAGTCGTTCCGCTAGAATTTTTGCTGCTATCTTGTAGTCCGTATTTAATAATGAGATCGGTCGCCAATTCTTGAGGTCTCTGTATTCATTCTTTTTGTACAGAAGGCGTACAATGCTCTCCTGTTGCGTTGGAGTTAGATTCCCCAGCGGATAAGCCTCGTTTAAAACCAAGACCACATCAATTTTTAAAATATCCCAAAATCTTTTATAAAACTCCACCGGGATTCCGTCTTTCCCTGGAGTTTTTCCGGAGTTTAAAGCCGATAAGGCTTTCAGTGCTTCAGCTTGTGTAAACAAGCCTTCGCATTTTGCCTTATCGTCTTCACTTACTCGTTTCTCTATATTTTTTAACAACTCGTTTTGTGTTTCTAAGTCAGGTACCTCTCTTGTGTATAACGTTTTATAAAAATCTCTGACTGCCGATTTGATCTCGGCCTCTTCCGTGACTTCTTTGCCGTTGTTATCATATAGAGAGCGAAAATAATTCTTTTCCGCTCTATTCTTTTCTAGGCTAAAGAAAAATTTCGTTGGTTTTTCCCCCTGTTCGATCCACCTGGCTCTACTTCGCGTTTTAGATCCTTCTAATTCCTGTTCGAAGGAAGCTTTTATAGCGCTTTCTAATTCTTTTATTTCTTTACTTAGGTCTGGATTTAAGGCTAAGTTTTGCTTAGCCTTAATCAGTTTCTTGGTTAGGCGGTTTCTCTCCTGTTGACGGTTTTTTCTTTTCCTCGTACAAAATTCCCGAGTTGTTTGTTTTATTCGACTCTTGGTGGATTCCCACCAATTGCTCAAAGTAGGGAAATTCGATTTTTTCCCCTGTTCCTCGGTTAATATTTTTTCCATACTTTCGATGTATTCATTATCCGAAAGTACCGAGGTGTTCATCCGCCACACTCCTGGGCCTCTTTGTTTTAAGCCGTCCACAGCAAAGCTCACCTTAACCGAGTCATGATCTGATGTAGGACATGGGACGATTTCACATTTTCTAACTTTGGATAGAAGTGCGTGACTGGTGTAAATCCTATCGAGACGGGAAGCTATTTGGTTATCACTTTTGAACCAAGTGAACTGCTGTTCATCTGGGTTCAGTGATCTCCAAACATCCACCAATCTAAAGGTAGTTTTCATTGATCTAAGTTCTTCTTTACCCGCCAAAATCGCGTCACTCCTATGTCCTAGTCGATCTTTTATCTGTTCTATACAATTGAAGTCGCCTCCAATAATAAGGGCTGCTCCTGGGTAAAAATATCTATGTACTTCACTAAGAAATTCCTTTCTTTCTGAAACATCTGTTGGTGTGTATAGATTGACGAGATTTAGGCGGGTATCCCCAGCTCGTACTAACAAACTCATAACGCGACCGTCTGAATCATGCTGGTAACACAAAACATCTAATTGAGAATTTTTTTTCAATAAAATTCCTACTCCCGCTGATTTTTCGGTCCCGAATGACCAAAAACATTGCCCTTTCCATTTTCTTTCAAAGGCCATGGCTTTTTTCTTGTTGTCAATAAACGTTTCTTGTATAAACTGAATATCAGCTTCGCATGACTCGAGATAACTTAAAACGGAATCGCGTTTCTTTGCACTTCCTACTCCTCGTACATTGGTTGTAATGAGGTTAAGGAAGGTTAATTGTTAGCATAGTGGAGTTTACTTACGCTTCTTTTGTTTTGTTTTCCTGGCTGGAGAACGTTGTGGTCTGGGGTTCTGTCTTGGAGGGATCTTGGGAGTTGCTTTTTGTGGTGTGTGGGGAGCCGATTTGCCCGATTCCGTCTCTGTGGTCTCAGCGTCACTATTAACCGGAGTAGACGAACCTCGGTGGCTCCGTTTGGAGCAGGTGGATGTTGTCTCCATGTCGTTTTCGTCCTCTTCAAATAAATCCGGAGTAAACGTTAATTGGGATGCTGTTTGTGACTTCTGGTTGGCTAGTGTTGGTCGTGTTGCCGTCCGGGATGGCGCGAAACTGGTGATTGGAGCCGGTTTCCGTGCGTTATTTGCTTTGCCCATGGTTTGCGTTGGCTGGAAGTTCGGCGGGATCGGCTTAGGCGGTATTTTCGGTTTCAACGGCAGATCTGGTGTAACAGGGGTACTTTCCTTTGCCCAGAATTCCTTTAGGGTGACAATTGCAGTGGCTGTTGCGCTTTGCTCGGTATTCGCCGTTACTACTTCTGCCAAGATCTCCGTCAGGGCTTCTTCATCCGTGGCTTGTGGTTCCGATGTTACTTTGGATGTTAGCTCTCCCTCCGGCTCCGGTTCTGCCCTTCTTTCTTCTGGCAGAGCTTCTTCCGCCGTGGCTCGTATTTCGGCTGTTACTTCGGCTGTTAGCTCTGTCTCCGGTTCGGCTCTACTTTCTTCCTGTTGCTCTTCTGGTTCTGAGTCCAGTTCTTGCTCTCTGGGCTGTAGTCCGGGGAAACGTACTACATCTGCCCATGTTCCCTTGCAGACAGCTCTCACATGGCCAGGATTTCCGCACAAGGAACAGCATTTTTCATACGTGCAGTCTCGGCTGCCATGGCCCTCCCGTCTGCAGTTGCTGCAGAAGAATTTCCTACATTCGTTGCCAATATGGCCGGCCTCCCCGCATTTGCGACATGTCTTATCTTGCCCCTCATAAACCAGGAAGATTGGAATATGTCCCATATAAATATACGAGGGCACGGAGGCTCTAAGCTCCATGATATAGGTACGATCGCCATTACATATGTTCGTTCCCGCGTATCTGTTTCGTCTTCTCGATTTAATATGCCCATATCTTTCCAGAATTGAATCTATGACCGTTTCAGGCACTTCATACGGACAGTTTTTAACTCTTATGTACTTCTCTCTCGTGTCCAGATCGATTACAGTGATTGGCTTTTCCTTTATTTCTAACACGCGACTGCGCACAATTTGTTCCTTTGCAAGGTCGCTTGCAAACGTTAATACAAAATCCTTCGAGGGATACACCTTCTGTATACATTCTATTTCATCGTCAATAATTCCAACCTCATTCAGTGCTGTTTGGATCTCTAAAGATTCCACGTTCTCTCCAGGCAGTCCTTCTGCCGTATTCAGTTTCACGGAGCGAATTTGTCTGCATTGGCTGACCATTTTCCAATTTTTTTGAAAAAAATCGGTTTTGGGTCCCCTGTGCTTCGGGACCGGGCTCCCTGTGGTCACTCTTCGCGAAAAAACTCCCCCAATAAGCAAAATTTCGGGATGAAACTCACCCAGTGTTCTCCAAACGCCACCAAACGGTCGTAGAATCCGGGAATCCGGGAATCGCTATCGCCAAACGGCACCAGGAACTTTGGCTCGCTAGAGACCAACAGTGACGCTTGGGAGGATGGCCGTCAAACCCTCGAGTGTCGGGACAAACGGGATCCCCGATACGGGGCCGAGTCCCTAAGATTACAAAGGACAAACAAGAATGAAATACCAAATAGCTAAACCCGATATAGCACTAGGCTAGTCACAGGTCTTAGCCAAAAGGCCGAGAAGCGATGCCCTTCCTTCTCCAAAATTGGGGACGCCGTCGCCAAAAGGCGCACTGGCCATGTGGGAGCTAGAGCACAAAACAACGACAAATCTGCGTGTGCACTATACTATGGCACGGTACGGCAATCGAGCAAGGCCGTGCGGCAAGCACTAGTGATGCATTGTCAGTCAGTGCTGCCTGACAACCACGTTTTTCACATGTTTTCCAACTTGCCCAACTCTCCCCCGAATGCCCCGAAATGTCTCGAAGCCAACGCAACCATTCTACGAAGCTCCCCTATAAAATAGATTCTAGTGACCTCCAACTTCTGTCTACGGCCATACCATCGGGAAAACACCGGTTCTCGTCCGATCACCGAAGTTAAGCCCGATCGGGCTAGGTTAGTACTTGGATGGGTGACCGCCTGGGAATACCTAGTGCTGTAGGCATTTCATTTTTGCTCTGCTTGCTGCTTGCTTTCGGCGTCTTCGCTTCTATCCCCCCCTCCCCGCTATTTGGGGGGCGCTACTACTTTTTTTTTTAATCTAGAAAAAGAAAACCAATAAACAGCGTTTCAGAACGAGGCCCGATCGAACAAGCGATAACGATTCACTCATTACAACACTCACGTCATGATAGCGCAGTAGTTTCCTCTGCATGCACGACGCTCTGACACTAATCGGCTTGTGTGGAGCAGAGTGTTCGCTGTGTTGCTCTGTTCCTGTGTGAAAAGCATGCTGTCGGGGAGAGAATAAAATATGTTAGTCAGTACGAAAGCATGATGTACTGGACGAACAACGCGATACACATTGTGCGTCCTCCTCAGGAGTGCGTGGGTACCAACCAGCGTTGAGCCGTGAATTGGTTAAACGATTCGGTTTGTCGTCGACATCGTTCTAACTACTCTCGCTAGTTCGTGTCTAGTAGTAGTAGTAGTCTAGCCACGTCAAGCACGAGCGAGTCATTCTAGTATTCTAGGCATTCTTAGTACTACATTCGTATTGTTGTACTACGATCGTATTATTCACTAACGCGCACTAGAAAAGACATGAGAATTGGATACAAGTTGGTTGTTCGGGGACGAGCGCGAACGCAGGTCCCCACTACCAGAAATTATACGCTCGAGTTACCCACATTTGGGGTAATCGCAGGGGTCAACCCAATCGAAGTGCAATGAAAGGGCCTCGCCCTGAGAGGACTGCCTTCATGATCACAGTTGCCTCCCGCGTCAGGTAAGTATGACTTGCCTAACGCACGGTAAAATAACCTCGCATCCGTGACGGTCGTATTCCATGTGGGAGCGCGACGACGACCCGTCCGTGCCTCTCCCCCTTCCGTGCCACATACTTGTACCATCCTGTACGTTATCCGTAAAGGAAAACGATTCGTTCGTCCAGTTAATAGGGATGTTGGGTTCTTCCCAAAGGGAAGGGGGCCATACTCGGAGGTAGTGCAATACCGAGACGACCCGTGGCTGGGACGAGGCAAGCCTCTTTTCCACAGCCTAATTCCAAAAATCAGTTTAATATATGAGCTACTCAATGAGCAGCGTATCAGATATTAAGCTGATAAGAACAGATACTACACTTGATCTTAGCCAAAAGGCCGAGAAGCGATGCCCTTCCTTCTCCAAAATTGGGGACGCCGTCGCCAAAAGGCGCACTGGCCATGTGGGAGCTAGAGCACAAAACAACGACAAATCTGCGTGTGCACTATACTATGGCACGGTACGGCAATCGAGCAAGGCCGTGCGGCAAGCACTAGTGATGCATTGTCAGTCAGTGCTGCCTGACAACCACGTTTTTCACATGTTTTCCAACTTGCCCAACTCTCCCCCGAATGCCCCGAAATGTCTCGAAGCCAACGCAACCATTCTACGAAGCTCCCCTATAAAATAGATTCTAGTGACCTCCAACTTCTGTCTACGGCCATACCATCGGGAAAACACCGGTTCTCGTCCGATCACCGAAGTTAAGCCCGATCGGGCTAGGTTAGTACTTGGATGGGTGACCGCCTGGGAATACCTAGTGCTGTAGGCATTTCATTTTTGCTCTGCTTGCTGCTTGCTTTCGGCGTCTTCGCTTCTATCCCCCCCTCCCCGCTATTTGGGGGGCGCTACTACTTTTTTTTTTAATCTAGAAAAAGAAAACCAATAAACAGCGTTTCAGAACGAGGCCCGATCGAACAAGCGATAACGATTCACTCATTACAACACTCACGTCATGATAGCGCAGTAGTTTCCTCTGCATGCACGACGCTCTGACACTAATCGGCTTGTGTGGAGCAGAGTGTTCGCTGTGTTGCTCTGTTCCTGTGTGAAAAGCATGCTGTCGGGGAGAGAATAAAATATGTTAGTCAGTACGAAAGCATGATGTACTGGACGAACAACGCGATACACATTGTGCGTCCTCCTCAGGAGTGCGTGGGTACCAACCAGCGTTGAGCCGTGAATTGGTTAAACGATTCGGTTTGTCGTCGACATCGTTCTAACTACTCTCGCTAGTTCGTGTCTAGTAGTAGTAGTAGTCTAGCCACGTCAAGCACGAGCGAGTCATTCTAGTATTCTAGGCATTCTTAGTACTACATTCGTATTGTTGTACTACGATCGTATTATTCACTAACGCGCACTAGAAAAGACATGAGAATTGGATACAAGTTGGTTGTTCGGGGACGAGCGCGAACGCAGGTCCCCACTACCAGAAATTATACGCTCGAGTTACCCACATTTGGGGTAATCGCAGGGGTCAACCCAATCGAAGTGCAATGAAAGGGCCTCGCCCTGAGAGGACTGCCTTCATGATCACAGTTGCCTCCCGCGTCAGGTAAGTTTTTTTTTTTTTGTATTTGCTTTCCACCAGTAGTGCAATAGTGCAACGCACTAGCATGGTGTTGAGCCAGGAGAGGGCCACCAGGCGCCAAACTCGCCCGCGGAATCGAACCGAGCCTCACCTGTTTTTAGTAATTAGTATATGAATTAGTAATGATGTTAAAGTGTGATTGAATTGGAAAACGTAAGCAATGAACCAATCGCAGTACTCACAATTAAGTGGACCGCGATGGAAGAAGGTGAGTATGAATGGATATAATGGATGGATATGTGTAAATATGGATGAATTGTGTAACATTAAAACCGATTACAGGACGATACCAAATGATAGAGTAAGATCTTAACCACTCGCAGTACTCACAATTAAGTGGACCGCGATGGAAATGTGGATACGATTGGATAATATGAATGTATATAATTTAAATAATTTAGGAACCTTTGTGGCGCTCACGAAAGTAAGCAAACCACAAAGGGAGAGGATAATTTTTGAACAATTAACGGAAACCATATAGAAATTAATATGTTTAAGAAAAAGGAGGACCCTCGTGGTACTCACAATGGTAAGAAACCACGAGGGAGGGAGATAGAGATTTAAATATTGGGGGAAAATTTACCCAAGACGTTCCAAGATCTTTTGAAGAAGCGTTGTTTAGATTTAGATTGGAAACGTTTAGAATACAGTGGAAGATAGAAGTGAAGTCTGGCAGAGATGGAAGCTAGGATCTCGGCCACTTCTGGTCGAGATCCTCGAAAGCGAAAGTTGTTTCTAGCTTGCCAGATGAAGAAGTTAGACAGGTTGAGGACATAGGAAAAGACAGGAGGGACAAGTTTTCTTTCTTCAGAGTTAAATCCGAAAAGAAGATGACGTGGCGATAAGATCGGAGAGAGTGGAACGACCTGGGTAAAGGCAGAATGTATAGGAGCTAGAATGCTTTGTGCGAGGGGACAAAAATAGAAAAGGTGTGGCAGAGTTTCTAGGGAAGTACCACAGAAACAGGCAGGGTCGACAGCCATACCAAAAGAAACTAGTCTCTCGGCAACGTAAAGGATTCCGTGAGCAATTTTCCAATTAACATCAATAGTGTGACGGTCAAGAGGAAGAATGGAGACCTGAGACCAAGTCTCAGGCCAGTAGAGTGGTCCGTATTGAGGAATGAAATGTGTAATACAGTGGGGAGGATTAGAAAAGATTTTCACGAGGGAAGTGTAGCACAATTTAGTGGATATGGATGTGATAGAGCAAGGGTGGTCAATGTCATCGGAAGGTATGGAAAGAGAATATGTGGATGGATCCCACTGACCCCCCGCAAGAGTCCAAGACTCAAGCATGGAGGCATAGAAGGGAGGCAGAGAATCAGTAGGATAGTAAGCTGGAGTGGAAAGTACAGTAAGTGGTTCATCAAGGAAATGTTGGCGGATCCAGTGGGAGAAGAAGAAAGACCATTTCGATGGAGATGTCACAAATCTCTTCACCCACTGGATCTGGAGAGCACGTACTTTAAGAATGATGTCGATGACATTGAATCCACCCTGTGAGCGGGGTTGCATGATGGCATTTCGAGAGACTAGTTCTTTTTTATTAGACCAGAAAAATTTATAAGTGGACGTTTTAATGGAGGAAGAGACCCACTCTGGCATAGGAATGACAGTGGCCGTGTACCATAAGCCAGAGAGGGCCAAGGAATTGAGGATGAGGGATTTGCCTTGAAAAGAGAGGTTTCTTTGGGCCCAAGAGGAAAGAACGTTATTTAAAGATGTGAGGCGACCACTCCAATTTTCATCGGAGAGGTCACCAGGACCCACAAAAGTACCGAGACAAGGCAGTTTAGTGGAGGACCATAGGAGTTGGACTGGAGGATCATCTCGACCAGACCAAGCCCCCAGCCATAGACCTTTACTTTTAGTGGTATTTAATTTAGAACCAGAGGCTTTTTCGTAATCGGAGTAGATTTGGAAGCATTGATGAATCTCTTGATCAGAAGTTAAAATTAAAGTAGTGTCATCTGCATATTGAGAAATTAAGGCGTGTTCATTTGAGGAAGGAAGTGGAAGGCCGATAATCAGAGGACTAGCACGGATGTTACAGGCTAGTACCTCAGAGATTAAAACATATAGAAGAGGAGATAGAGGACAGCCTTGGCGGACGCCTCGAGATGGATGAAAAAAAGGTGAAAGGAAACCGTTAACAATGACTGAGGATTCTATTGCTGTATAAAACAAACGAACCCAAGAGATGAAGGAGGGGCCGAAACCCATGGTTTCCAAAGTACGAAGGAGGAAAGCCCAGTCTACACGATCAAAGGCTTTCTCCTGATCAAGAGATATCAATGCTATTTTTAAATTTAGTTGAGTAGAGTAAAGGCAAATATCCCTCAAAAGAGCTACATTTTCTCCAATAAAACGTCCAGGAACAGAACATGTTTGGTCAGGGGAAACCAGAAGATACATTATTTTTAATAGACGGCCCGCAATAGTACGGGAAGCTAATTTATAATCTACAGTTAATAATGTTATTGGTCGCCAGTTTTTACGTAAGAATCTAAATCCTTTTTTAAATAATATAGAAATTAACCCTCTCCTCTGAGAGACTGAGAGAAGCCCGGTGGAGTGGCAATGATTTAAGACATTAACAAGATCTTGACCAAGGCAATCCCAGAATTCAAGGTAAAATTCCATTGGTAATCCATCAATACCAGGAGTTTTATTATGTGACATGCCTTTAAGAGCATGTAGACATTCATTTAGGGACATTTTGCCCTCACAGGATTCAGCCTCAGAAAGAGATAATTTTCGTTCTAAATTTTTTAAAAGAGAAGTCTGAATATCATAATCAGTGTCTTGAGCCGAAAAAAGGGATTGGTAATATTCAGACCAGGCAGAGATGAGGTCATTTTTTTTGGAGACATAGGAACCATCATCAAGTTGGATACAGTCGATAAGTCTATCAGCTGCCCGCTTTTTAATTAATCGGAAAAAGAAGGAGGAAGAAGATTCAGCCTCTTCTGCCCAACGGACTCGAGATCTTATTTGGGCAGCTTTAGTTTGTTCAAGGTCAAGAGTAGTGATTTTATTGAGGACACGCTTATAATCATGTAAGGAAGAGGTGTGACCTTGGTCAATGAGTGTTTTCAAGCGTGCAGCTTCCATTTCAAGAGAGGAGCGGTTAGATCGTTTTGCTTTATTTATTTGGGAACAATGATTGATGGTAATTTCTTTGATTTTTAGTTTTCCTATGTCCCACCAATTTTGAAGGGAATTGTATAGAGGTAGACGGGATTGCCAGGTCCTCCAGAAATCAATTATTTTATTTTTGTAAGAAGTATCGGAAAGGACACTGGTGTTCATTTTCCAGAACCCACGTCCGATTTCAGGGGTATTTGGGATGGTAGTTATTAATAGAATGCCATCATGGTCGGAGTAAGGACAAGAAAAAATCTCACAAGAAGAAGTGCCAGGTATCCAGCTATGCTGGATACCAATTAGATCAATCCTGGACGCACAGGAAGCATCGGGTTTTGTCCAGGAAAAAGAAGAAATGTGGGGGTGGAGGTGACGCCAAATGTCAATACAATTTGCGTCAGAGAATAAACGAGATAGATTTTCGGAACTATCTCTATAATTATATGAAGAAACGCCTCCACGCCGGTCTAAGGAACGATTAAAGACCGCGTTAAAATCACCACATAGAATTGTGTGGACTGAAGGGTCCAGCACAGAAGAAATAGTTTCAAAAAAGAGGTTTCTTGCAGGGTTTCGATTAGGGGCATAAATACATGCAACCCTAAAGGAAATAGATTTATTTAAGAATTGAATTTGTAATAGACGACCATCCTTATCTTTCCATGATTTTTTTACTTCAAAGGAGGACCGAAAAAGGATTGCCACACCGGCAGACTTGTTTGTTCCAAAGGAACCAACTGGTGTAAAACCAGAAGAAGAAAACCAGGTATTTAACTCAGTCTCATCAGAGCAGTGGGTCTCCTGAACACAGACAATGTCAGGAGGAGAGGAGAGGGTATTTAACCAATTAATAAAACATGTCCTTTTATTATCACTACGGATACCATTTATGTTTACAGAAACAATTGCTACCATTATAACATATAACAAAAACGATACACTACCAACATTTAATTTTTGTTTTGCACGGCACGTGTTCACATTTAGGCCAAATACCATAATATTTAGGTGGATGATGGTAAGAAGGAAGACAGAAAAGAGTGTATATGAATTATGTAATATATAAACATGGTTTTTTAGTTGTACAGCACTTTTTTAGGTAAAGTACCATAAATAATAATAATAATTTAGGTAAATAATAATGATAATTTTTTAAGTTGATATGTATGAAAAAAAAAAAAAAAAAAAAAAAAAAAAAAAAAATTATATGGGCGACAAAAAGGAAATAGGAAAAAGGTTACTCAACGTCTGGGACGTGAAGAGGAACTGCTCAGGTCACTGGCAGTCCTCTTCAAAGTAGTAAGATTAATCTCCATTGGAGATGGAGACTCTAGAGCAGTGGCAGGAATGGGAGCAGGAGTTCGAGGAGATCTTATGCCTTTTCTGGAAGTAGAAGTATTGACAGAAAATCTCTGTTTCATAGGTGTACTCAATTTATTGGTTACTAGAGGAGTTTTTTTTGTTTGACGTTTAAATGCATTCAATAAAGACGGAAAAGTAGAAGACGGAGGTGTTTTTGGAGTTGGTTGGGTGGATTTCAAAAGAGGTTCAGATGAAAGAGGCTGTTGTGCGTCTTCAAGAAGTTGAGAGTCTGAAACCGACTCGGTCAAAAGAGGTTCGGAGGAAAGAGGTTGTTGCACTACTCTGAGGAGTTGCGAGTCTGTAATAGACTCGGCCTGGGACATCTCATCATCATCTAAAAGGGTAGAAAGGATAGACTGGGAATCAACATCTGGTGTAGAGGAGGAGGAGGTGTCCTTAGGAGGATTTAACTCAGAGGTAGACTCAGTCGCTGTAACAGGAGGAGGTGACTTGGCAGAGGAGGAGGAAGGAGGAACCTCTACGGGTGCAGATTGTTCTGTAGTAGTGGAGGTGGACGCCACAGACCCGGAAGATCGTGGTAAGGAAGGGTTGGCAGAAAAGGGATCAGGTGAAGGAAGAATTAGAGGACGAACGATGGGAAGGTTCCAAGGTGTGGTGCAAGAACCGGCCCTGTGCCCAGGGTCACCACAGCGAGAGCAATTGCCTTTGAACGGACAGCTAGAGATCGTGTGCCCCCACTTGTTACAGTGGAAGCACGATTGAGGTTGACCACGATAGTGAACAATAACATAATATATACCGATCTTCACGCAATGAGGGATGTGAGACCGGAGGATTACTTGAAGAAAACGGTCGCCAGTTTCAATACCGAGCTCATCAACAGGAGTATTTATATTAATCACTTTACCAAAGGAGCCAAAGAAATCTGTTACAATGGAGTCGGGAACTTCGGTGGGTAGATTGGAGATACAGACAGACATAATATTAGAATCGACATCATAAAGGGGGCAGTACATACCATCAAAATAGAGACCATTCTGCAGTAGTAAATTTCGAGAGCATGTATAAGCGGACTTGAAAGAAATTCGGAAAGTAAATTTGTTAGTAGGTTGGATACATTTAATATGGGATGCTTCTTTGATGACGTGAAGAACAGCATCACGAACGCGTTCACGAGAGATTACACCAACTTTAACGGGAACCTTTAGCAACAATGTATTTGAGCGACGAACTTCGTAAGTAGTAGGAACCATGATATAAATAAAGAAAGACTCGGTTAAAAACCAAGAAAAAGTACTCAACGGTACTTAAAAGTTTGGGAAAAGGAAGTCCCAACAATTACCCAATGGGGTAAGAGTTGGGCTTAAGTTAAACTAATCTAATTTAAATTAAACACAGATAAACACACAATACTTTTAACAAACGAACAACACTGATAATTAAAAGATACAGCACTTAAGTGCAGAAGTCGAGGACGCCTTTGTCTTGAGAGACCTCGACTAGAGGAACGCCACGCCAACAGGGGTCTTGATTGTCGTCAGGGACGGGCCACAGAACAGCAGGGATTCACGCTGGAGCACTTCGGAGAGACTTGTGACGTCACGGAGTCTTGTCAGCCGCAGAAGAGAAAACAGGGACACCTACTTAACGCCTATAGCGGCCGGAAAATCCGCACCGTAAGGCTAATTAAGAAGGCGATACTTACTGAAACCCATTTCTGAGTTCCAAGCGTCAGGTAAGTATGACTTGCCTAACGCACGGTAAAATAACCTCGCATCCGTGACGGTCGTATTCCATGTGGGAGCGCGACGACGACCCGTCCGTGCCTCTCCCCCTTCCGTGCCACATACTTGTACCATCCTGTACGTTATCCGTAAAGGAAAACGATTCGTTCGTCCAGTTAATAGGGATGTTGGGTTCTTCCCAAAGGGAAGGGGGCCATACTCGGAGGTAGTGCAATACCGAGACGACCCGTGGCTGGGACGAGGCAAGCCTCTTTTCCACAGCCTAATTCCAAAAATCAGTTTAATATATGAGCTACTCAATGAGCAGCGTATCAGATATTAAGCTGATAAGAACAGATACTACACTTGATCTTAGCCAAAAGGCCGAGAAGCGATGCCCTTCCTTCTCCAAAATTGGGGACGCCGTCGCCAAAAGGCGCACTGGCCATGTGGGAGCTAGAGCACAAAACAACGACAAATCTGCGTGTGCACTATACTATGGCACGGTACGGCAATCGAGCAAGGCCGTGCGGCAAGCACTAGTGATGCATTGTCAGTCAGTGCTGCCTGACAACCACGTTTTTCACATGTTTTCCAACTTGCCCAACTCTCCCCCGAATGCCCCGAAATGTCTCGAAGCCAACGCAACCATTCTACGAAGCTCCCCTATAAAATAGATTCTAGTGACCTCCAACTTCTGTCTACGGCCATACCATCGGGAAAACACCGGTTCTCGTCCGATCACCGAAGTTAAGCCCGATCGGGCTAGGTTAGTACTTGGATGGGTGACCGCCTGGGAATACCTAGTGCTGTAGGCATTTCATTTTTGCTCTGCTTGCTGCTTGCTTTCGGCGTCTTCGCTTCTATCCCCCCCTCCCCGCTATTTGGGGGGCGCTACTACTTTTTTTTTTAATCTAGAAAAAGAAAACCAATAAACAGCGTTTCAGAACGAGGCCCGATCGAACAAGCGATAACGATTCACTCATTACAACACTCACGTCATGATAGCGCAGTAGTTTCCTCTGCATGCACGACGCTCTGACACTAATCGGCTTGTGTGGAGCAGAGTGTTCGCTGTGTTGCTCTGTTCCTGTGTGAAAAGCATGCTGTCGGGGAGAGAATAAAATATGTTAGTCAGTACGAAAGCATGATGTACTGGACGAACAACGCGATACACATTGTGCGTCCTCCTCAGGAGTGCGTGGGTACCAACCAGCGTTGAGCCGTGAATTGGTTAAACGATTCGGTTTGTCGTCGACATCGTTCTAACTACTCTCGCTAGTTCGTGTCTAGTAGTAGTAGTAGTCTAGCCACGTCAAGCACGAGCGAGTCATTCTAGTATTCTAGGCATTCTTAGTACTACATTCGTATTGTTGTACTACGATCGTATTATTCACTAACGCGCACTAGAAAAGACATGAGAATTGGATACAAGTTGGTTGTTCGGGGACGAGCGCGAACGCAGGTCCCCACTACCAGAAATTATACGCTCGAGTTACCCACATTTGGGGTAATCGCAGGGGTCAACCCAATCGAAGTGCAATGAAAGGGCCTCGCCCTGAGAGGACTGCCTTCATGATCACAGTTGCCTCCCGCGTCAGGTAAGTATGACTTGCCTAACGCACGGTAAAATAACCTCGCATCCGTGACGGTCGTATTCCATGTGGGAGCGCGACGACGACCCGTCCGTGCCTCTCCCCCTTCCGTGCCACATACTTGTACCATCCTGTACGTTATCCGTAAAGGAAAACGATTCGTTCGTCCAGTTAATAGGGATGTTGGGTTCTTCCCAAAGGGAAGGGGGCCATACTCGGAGGTAGTGCAATACCGAGACGACCCGTGGCTGGGACGAGGCAAGCCTCTTTTCCACAGCCTAATTCCAAAAATCAGTTTAATATATGAGCTACTCAATGAGCAGCGTATCAGATATTAAGCTGATAAGAACAGATTTTTTTTGTTGTTCATATCCGGCTTCTGCCGGCAGTTTATTTCAACGCTGATCTAATTCTATAGTACATCAGTTATCGGTGTTGCATGTAGCAAAGTCTTATTAAAGTGTTCATATTGTTCATAGTATGCCTCAAGGCAAAGTTCATGTGGCGTAAATGCCAAGCTAACAGTGTTCATAGATTCATAAGTTTAAGATAATGCTGTCATCTTTCATTGATACTATTGCCATAGGAACGCACCAACTCTTTTTGAACTCATATCCGGAGAGCCGGTGTTTATCCACCTTTATTCGCAGGGTGATGTCGTTCTTTATTGACTGTATGATTGGTGCATGAGGAATATTGCTAGCATTTCTAAACGTTGCTCTATTTCTATAGTACCAAATCCAGTAGAGAACAGTCTTAATTAAATACAGAGCTTGCCTTTTGGCATTAGATGTCGTTACATTTAAGTTTAGTAGTATAACGTGAGACTTGTCCGGGACAAAGTCGTCAACCAAGCGCTTAATAATTGGTTTGAAATAAGCCCATACTCGTCTAGTCCGTGGGCATTGAACAAAACAGTGTTCAATTGTTTCACTTTTTCTACACAACGCACAATTTTCTTCTTTAATATATCCCCAGTGTTTGAGGTTGTATCTGACTTTGACTCCTCGATTTACTATGAGCCATGCTAAGTCATTTTTCTTGTTTTCCGTTATCGGGTCTCGAACATTGGTCCAGTCCACCCGGGCACCCCATCGCCCGAGGGGGTCAGTGGGCGTCCGAACGGCTCGGACCAGGTGCTCGTAGACCACTTTTGTACTCGAGTTGGTACAAAAGTTCGGATTTTCCTTTATTATCGTAACGCAAGCTTCATACGACTTGGTGATGACGACTGCATATGGTGATTTGTTATCTTTGAGGTGGGCCCAGTTATTGTTACACGAAGCGAGTTGCCGTCCGGCGAAATATCGCGTCAAATAATACCCCTTATGTGGTCTAGCCTGTGCTAGACTCTTTATTATTGTGTTGATCCTGAGTGCTAAACACTTGCTACTGATCTCGACTAAGCCAGTGCCGCCTTCGTTGTAAGGGCAGAAAATCGAGGTCCGTTTAACCGGTTCGATTCTGCCGCCCCACAAAAACGGGAAAACAAGCTTATCGTATCTGATTTTAACCCATTGCGGGAGGTTCAGAACTTGGCCCGCGTACCAAAATCTGCTAGCACCAAAAACATTCACTATCATCGTTTTGCCTACAAAAGATAAATCCCGTTGTTTCCATAATGATAGTGTTTTCTCTAGTTTTTTAAGTTTTGGTATCCAATTGTCAGTCTCTACATCGCCTTGACTAAAGACGATCCCAAGTATTCTAAGCTTGGTTACCCATTTGAGGCCATGTGGTCGGTCCTGCCTGTTCCGCCAAGCCCCGAGCCACATGGCCTCTGTTTTACTTCTATTAAGACGAGCACCTGAAGCTAGTTCATATTTGTGTATCGTTGTGAATAAAGCCTTCAATGAGTTGTCGGTCTTTATAAAAGCCGTCGTGTCGTCTGCGTATTGAGCAACCTTAAATTGTGCTCCTTGAGCCCCAGGTAACAAAAATCCTTTGATGTTTTTGTCAGCTTTGATAGAGCAGCCAATTACCTCTGCTACTAAAACGTACAGCAGTGGCGAGAGGGGACACCCCTGTCTCACCCCTCTATCTAGTCTGATCGTGTCAGTAAGGCTATTGTTGACTAAGACCTGGCTTCTTGCTCCACTATATAATATGTCGATCCATCGACAAAATGAGTCCCCGAAACCTAATGTGTGGAGAACTCGACTCAAAAACTCTCTGTCTACTCGGTCGAACGCTTTTTCTTGGTCTATACTTATTAGTATCCCTGTCTCGTTAGTTCTGTCATTGTGGTCTAGAATGTCACGAATCAACATAAGATTACTAGAGATCAAACGTTCTGGAATAGAACACGTTTGATCTACAGAAACGATAGTATCTAATACACCTCGAAGCCGGTTTGCTAATATTTTAGCGGCAAGTTTGTAATCACTGTTGAGCAAAGAAATTGGGCGCCAATTCTTTAGCTCACGTTTTTCGTCTTTCTTGAATAATAATCTAATGATGCTCTCCCTTTGGGAGGGTGTGAGGTGTCCCAGGTCGAAAGCCTCATTCAAAACTCGAACTAGCCATTTTCCTATCAATGGCCAAAAACGTTTGTAAAACTCTACCGGTATGCCGTCGTTTCCGGGGGTCTTGCCA
Source organism: Actinernus sp. WN-2022 (assembly GCA_030867875.1). NCBI lineage: Eukaryota > Metazoa > Cnidaria > Anthozoa > Actiniaria > Actinernidae > Actinernus > Actinernus sp. WN-2022. The sequence continues at coordinate 699,102 of JAOWCC010001290.1, forward strand.
GATGTACTTGTCTTAAGTGCTAATAAAATCTCGTCCTCGGTGAATTTGCCGTTACAACTGTCTCTGTCATGGTCGCTTAAACGGTCTTTTAGATTTTCTAATAATTCGTCTTGGTATGTCTTATTCGTCTGTTCCTTGGTGTATAGTTTCTCATAAAAGTCTTTAACAGTTGATCTAATTTCGGATTGCTCAAATACTTCCTTACCGTTTTTATTAAACAAACTATGCATGTGGTTGGAATCAGCTCTCTGTTTCTCGAGGCCTAAGAAAAACTTGGTGGGCTTCTCTCCCTCCTCCATCCACTGGGCTCTACTTCTAATTTTAGTCCCTTCTAAGCGTCGGGTCATTATCACCTGTAGAGCCACTTCTAGTTCGTGGATCTCGTTAGAATTCTGTTGACCATTAGCGAAACGTTTTTTAGCTTGAATCAGCATTTTTGTCAATCTATTCTTTTCCTCGTTTTCTTTTTTCCTTTGCTTTATACAATAATTTCGCGACGTGTCTTGAATCCTGGACTTCAGATTGTCCCACCAGTCGCCTAACGTTACAAAATTCCGTTCTTTTGTGATTTCTATTTTAATTAACGTTTCGATAACTGCACAGTACTCTTCGTCTTTCAATACGGAGGTATTCAGTCGCCATACCGGGGGGCTTCTAGTTCCCATCCCTTCTATATTAAATTCCACCTGCACCATATCGTGATCGGAGAAAAGGCAGGGTAATGTTCTGCATTTCTCTATTTTAACATTTGTACCCTTACTGATATATGCTCTGTCAAGACGTGATGCAATTGTTCTATCTTTGTTCATATATGTAAACGAGTTTTCGTTCGGGTGTAGTAGCACCCATGGGTCCACTAAACCGTAAACTGATTTTAGAGCCTTTAGCTCTTCTTTACCAGCTAAAACCGCCGTTGTGGCGTGGCCTCGTTTGTCGCACTCTCGTTCTACGCAATTAAAGTCGCCAGCAATTATAACTATGGATCCTGGATAAAAATACTTATGAATTTCCTTCAAAAATTGCTGTCTTTCCGTAATATCAGTTGGGGTATAAACATTCACTACATTTATCCGTGTGTTGCCGTACCTTAGTAGAACACTCATAACTCTTCCATCGGCGTCGTGTTGAAAACAAACCATCTCTAGAGGTGAGTTTGCTCTCAACAAAACACCGACCCCACAAGACTTTTCGGTGCCAAAAGACCAAAAACATTTGCCATTGAATTCTCGCTGAAAGGCGTCTGCCTTTCTCTTACTGTTTATAAATGTTTCCTGTATGCATACAACATCATCGTTTAATCTGTTTAGCTCCTCAATGAGGGCTACGCGCTTATCAGGCTTCCCTAAACCACGAACATTTAAGGTTCCTAGCTTAAGGAAGGTTAAGAGTTATGAATGCTAAAATACCTTAAACATTTTTCCGATTACGCTTCTTCCTGCAGGTTCGTTTGCTAGGAGAGGGTGGAGGATGGTCAGGGGTAGGTTTAGGTGTCGGTTTCTCATCGTTAGTCGGTGTGCCAGCGGATCCTAAGTCGTCGGATTTCAGATCGGCGGAACTGATAGACGATTCCCTGCTGCGTTTTGAACTGACGGATGTTGTGTCATTGAAGTCAAGGACCATTGGTTCTGTGGCGACGTTGTGGGTGGTGTCCTTTTTCTTGGTGCTTGTCACGAGAGAAGGTCTCGTCGCTTGTCTGCTAGGTGCGAAATTAAAAAGGTTCGTGGCTGGTTCAAATGTAAACCCGGTGTTCTTATGCTTGGTAACCTCCAGGGAGTCAAACAGATCTTGTGAGCTCTCGATCACTAACGGCGGGCTTTGTTGCGATTGACTCGCCGATTCACTTGGGGCAGCTGGTGCTGATCCGCTCGTTGTGTCGGTAGGAGTGACCTCTTCAGATGTTTGTTGGTCGTTTGTATCGGTTGGTGCTGGTTCGGTGTTGTTTTCGCCCTCTGGTTCCGGTTGTGCTGTTTCTGGGGCAGCAATGGTTCTTAGTATGCCGGGGATCCGCACTACGTCTGCCCAGGATGCTCGGCAGTGGACCCTGATATGGTCGGTTTTCCCACACAGCGTGCATCGGCGGGTCTCTTTACACTCTCTGGCGTAGTGGCCCTCCCCACGGCAGTTGGAGCAGAACAGCTTGTCACAATCTGAGGCCAAATGGCCAGCCTCGCCACACTTCCTACATGATTTCTCCTGACCTTCGTGGATAATAAATATCGGTGCATCCTTAATGTAGATATAACTTGGGACGGTGGTATTTAATTTCATCTTGTAAGAACGGTTCCCGTTATAGACTCTTTTTCCTGGGTATTTTGATCGGCGAACCCCTTTCACCTCGCCATATCTCGCCAGCAACGCCGTAATTACATCATCTGGGACCTCCCATGGGCAGTTCTTGACTGTTACGAAAACATCGCGGGTATCTAAATCAATAACAGCTACTGGTGTTTCTCTAATCATAATATGTCCACCTCTGACGAGCTGCTCCTTGGCAAGAGCACTTTCCAAAATGACGACATAATTCTTACTTCGCTGATCCAACTGTAAACACGTTATCTCTATCTCTACAACTCCATTACTCTCAAGAGCGGCGAACATCTCTTCTGAAAGCACCTGTTCTCCAGGGAAGGCATCGCCTGTCAAAATTCTAACGCTCATACATTTTTCCGAGGAATCCATGGGAACCCTGTGGTGCCGGGAACCCTGTGGTACCGGGAACCCTGTGGTACCGCGGCCGAGTGGACCTGGAACGAGGACCCCCTTATAGACTTAGGGGTACCTAAACTAATCTAAGTTAGTGAGCCCGAGACGGGCGAAATGCTTCTCGGCTGAAAACTAGCCTAAACGTTGTGAAACGTCGTAGTGACGTCACACCCATAAAGGGAACCTATGGGCCCCTCAACACTAAAGGAAGCCTGGCCACACTTGGTGGTCAAGAAAAAAAACAAATGTACTTGAAAACTAGACTAAAAGCCTTTGCGAGATCGGTAGGCCAAAAACCGTGAGAGTGCCGAGAACGCCTCCCACATGGGTTAGCGCCTCAAGATTTACTAAGAGACAAGAGGAAAAACAGATAGATTAACTAGTTAAGACACTGTCTTAGCCAAAAGGCCGAGAAGCGATGCCCTTCCTTCTCCAAAATTGGGGACGCCGTCGCCAAAAGGCGCACTGGCCATGTGGGAGCTAGAGCACAAAACAACGACAAATCTGCGTGTGCACTATACTATGGCACGGTACGGCAATCGAGCAAGGCCGTGCGGCAAGCACTAGTGATGCATTGTCAGTCAGTGCTGCCTGACAACCACGTTTTTCACATGTTTTCCAACTTGCCCAACTCTCCCCCGAATGCCCCGAAATGTCTCGAAGCCAACGCAACCATTCTACGAAGCTCCCCTATAAAATAGATTCTAGTGACCTCCAACTTCTGTCTACGGCCATACCATCGGGAAAACACCGGTTCTCGTCCGATCACCGAAGTTAAGCCCGATCGGGCTAGGTTAGTACTTGGATGGGTGACCGCCTGGGAATACCTAGTGCTGTAGGCATTTCATTTTTGCTCTGCTTGCTGCTTGCTTTCGGCGTCTTCGCTTCTATCCCCCCCTCCCCGCTATTTGGGGGGCGCTACTACTTTTTTTTTTAATCTAGAAAAAGAAAACCAATAAACAGCGTTTCAGAACGAGGCCCGATCGAACAAGCGATAACGATTCACTCATTACAACACTCACGTCATGATAGCGCAGTAGTTTCCTCTGCATGCACGACGCTCTGACACTAATCGGCTTGTGTGGAGCAGAGTGTTCGCTGTGTTGCTCTGTTCCTGTGTGAAAAGCATGCTGTCGGGGAGAGAATAAAATATGTTAGTCAGTACGAAAGCATGATGTACTGGACGAACAACGCGATACACATTGTGCGTCCTCCTCAGGAGTGCGTGGGTACCAACCAGCGTTGAGCCGTGAATTGGTTAAACGATTCGGTTTGTCGTCGACATCGTTCTAACTACTCTCGCTAGTTCGTGTCTAGTAGTAGTAGTAGTCTAGCCACGTCAAGCACGAGCGAGTCATTCTAGTATTCTAGGCATTCTTAGTACTACATTCGTATTGTTGTACTACGATCGTATTATTCACTAACGCGCACTAGAAAAGACATGAGAATTGGATACAAGTTGGTTGTTCGGGGACGAGCGCGAACGCAGGTCCCCACTACCAGAAATTATACGCTCGAGTTACCCACATTTGGGGTAATCGCAGGGGTCAACCCAATCGAAGTGCAATGAAAGGGCCTCGCCCTGAGAGGACTGCCTTCATGATCACAGTTGCCTCCCGCGTCAGGTAAGTATGACTTGCCTAACGCACGGTAAAATAACCTCGCATCCGTGACGGTCGTATTCCATGTGGGAGCGCGACGACGACCCGTCCGTGCCTCTCCCCCTTCCGTGCCACATACTTGTACCATCCTGTACGTTATCCGTAAAGGAAAACGATTCGTTCGTCCAGTTAATAGGGATGTTGGGTTCTTCCCAAAGGGAAGGGGGCCATACTCGGAGGTAGTGCAATACCGAGACGACCCGTGGCTGGGACGAGGCAAGCCTCTTTTCCACAGCCTAATTCCAAAAATCAGTTTAATATATGAGCTACTCAATGAGCAGCGTATCAGATATTAAGCTGATAAGAACAGATACTACACTTGATCTTAGCCAAAAGGCCGAGAAGCGATGCCCTTCCTTCTCCAAAATTGGGGACGCCGTCGCCAAAAGGCGCACTGGCCATGTGGGAGCTAGAGCACAAAACAACGACAAATCTGCGTGTGCACTATACTATGGCACGGTACGGCAATCGAGCAAGGCCGTGCGGCAAGCACTAGTGATGCATTGTCAGTCAGTGCTGCCTGACAACCACGTTTTTCACATGTTTTCCAACTTGCCCAACTCTCCCCCGAATGCCCCGAAATGTCTCGAAGCCAACGCAACCATTCTACGAAGCTCCCCTATAAAATAGATTCTAGTGACCTCCAACTTCTGTCTACGGCCATACCATCGGGAAAACACCGGTTCTCGTCCGATCACCGAAGTTAAGCCCGATCGGGCTAGGTTAGTACTTGGATGGGTGACCGCCTGGGAATACCTAGTGCTGTAGGCATTTCATTTTTGCTCTGCTTGCTGCTTGCTTTCGGCGTCTTCGCTTCTATCCCCCCCTCCCCGCTATTTGGGGGGCGCTACTACTTTTTTTTTTAATCTAGAAAAAGAAAACCAATAAACAGCGTTTCAGAACGAGGCCCGATCGAACAAGCGATAACGATTCACTCATTACAACACTCACGTCATGATAGCGCAGTAGTTTCCTCTGCATGCACGACGCTCTGACACTAATCGGCTTGTGTGGAGCAGAGTGTTCGCTGTGTTGCTCTGTTCCTGTGTGAAAAGCATGCTGTCGGGGAGAGAATAAAATATGTTAGTCAGTACGAAAGCATGATGTACTGGACGAACAACGCGATACACATTGTGCGTCCTCCTCAGGAGTGCGTGGGTACCAACCAGCGTTGAGCCGTGAATTGGTTAAACGATTCGGTTTGTCGTCGACATCGTTCTAACTACTCTCGCTAGTTCGTGTCTAGTAGTAGTAGTAGTCTAGCCACGTCAAGCACGAGCGAGTCATTCTAGTATTCTAGGCATTCTTAGTACTACATTCGTATTGTTGTACTACGATCGTATTATTCACTAACGCGCACTAGAAAAGACATGAGAATTGGATACAAGTTGGTTGTTCGGGGACGAGCGCGAACG
>JAOWCC010001291.1:0-103295 GCA_030867875.1 Actinernus sp. WN-2022
CCCCAACCCCCCTCTTTCCCGGGGTAGGTGGGGATTTGATTTGATGTAAGAAAAACCCCACCCCCTGGGGCACTTTATGCAGTCAAATGGGACCAAATCCCCACCTCCAGCATTCTTTTCTTCCCAGCCTTAGATATTTTCATAGCATATTTCAGTAAAGATTGATAAGAACTGTCAGGGTATTGGAGTGAATTTTAAAGGATAATTTTTAGAAATTTTGTGTGTTAATTGATATACTCAGGGAAGTCTAGTGAAGTGCTGTGTTTGTTTGTAAACTGTGAAAGAATGAAGTGGTAATGGCACATGTTTATGTTTCATTAGAGTCGCTAAACAAGTATCTGTTGTAGATAAAAAAAAACTTCAGGTTAAATGTGTCCAAACTAATTTATTTTTTCAACCTACAGTGTAGTTTTGTTTTTTTCAACCTAGTTTATTTTTTTCAACCTAGGTTATTTTTTTCAACCTAGGTTATTTTTGTTAGATATCAATCATTCTAAAAAGGGATCCTTTCTTTTTGGGGAGTCATAAAAAAAATGGGGTTTAGTTTTTTTAGGGGGAGCATTCTGAAAAGAATTAGTAGGTTTTAGTATTCTACCTCCCCTCCCCTCCCTCATTACTTCTATGTACCACTATCTTACTTCTACCCCACCCTGATCCCACTACCGAGCCCCAACATTATTACATTGCATTAATATTACACATCATTATTACTTACTTTGTTTCATCCCAGATGAGACTCGAACTCAGAACTGCCGGCTTGATAGACCAGAACTTTACCACTTTACAACAGAGACATTCGATGACGCGTACTTACTTATATCAATAATATAACTACAACACCAGGTATTATGCAAATTTGTGTCACAGTCCCTCTCGCTCATTTAAATTTATTCATGCTTGCTCATGTCCATGCCTTCGTGAACTTGCCGAACGCCATTCACTTGTCAGATCAGACGTGTGTTGCAGAAATTAGAGACTATATTCTACGAGAAGCTTGACGAAATTAAATCAAAGAGTAAGACAAGCGACAGCAAGTTCACCATATTTATTGATGACGAATTGTACAACAACGCCACAAAATTATTAGGAACTCGTACGGCTGAAGGCAAAGTGGCCGGCCAACTTGCACAAGACAGACAAGAGTTACAAATCGAACTAACACAACGTGAGAAGAAAAATATCCAAAAGAAGAAATGGACCTTAGCTGAGAATGGAAAAATCCTTAACAAAGATAAAACGCTTGTTAAGTTCCAAAGCGGGAATTACACAAGATTCTTTGTCATGCCCATACATCAACTGCACACCGCGGGAGAGACAAAACAGAGAAGTACATGTACATACAAAATAATTACGCTGAAGTGTCCCAACAAGTAATTAATTTATTTGTTTCTCTTTGTGAACTACACGAGCAGCAAAATTCCATCACCGACTACCAGAAAAAGCCAGTAGAACAGCCACTGATAAATGTATTTCTCTTGTTATTAATAGACAAACGAAGTATGAGTTTGGGAATGAGAGAGAAATAGTTTCCTTAGTAGGACGATGGGTCCTGGCACTGGAAATGTTCTATTGTTATGGTAATAGTGTATATTATAAGTACTGTCAAGGGACAGAGTCAGTTCATTGTGGTTCTGGCTCAACATTGTAACAGTTTAAAATTTTAATTCCTCCTGGACTGGCAGTCATGCATTATGATGTTATCTGAGTTAGCAACCGTACTGGAGGTTAGTGTATAGGAATTACCTGGTTTCACCTAACAAACAAGAACAAGAGGTTGAATCTTGCTTCATAGATCTACATGTATATGAAGCAAATTTATTTATTATTATTAGTTTATTATTCTAATATACATGTACTGAGTACCTGTAAGAGCATGTGTAGTAGAAATAAACTGGTACATGGCATATGCGTGTACTTGCAGGCCAGGACCCCACACCGCATGGGTTGTGAGTTATGTATTATATTAGGGATAATAAGGAACAAACAACTTTCTAGCTCACGTGGAAATTGACTTAATCGATATGCGCAATTTAACATGCACCTGTGGACAGTTCTCCACGTTATTGATCACTTCACCAAGTATTCATGGCTGTATGCTTTACCTTAAAAAAAACAGATGAAGTTATAAAGTGCTTGCGGCAGTTATTCTGGCAAGTTGGCTACCCTAAGGTATTGCATTCCGACAATGGCAGGGAATTTAGAAGTCACCAAATGACAGAATTCTGCACAAACAATGACATCACTCAAGTACATGGAGCACCTAGAATGCCCACAACACAAGGTCTTGTTGAGAGATAATAAGACTGTCAAAGAAAAGATTCGCAATATCGTTAAAGAAAAGGGATTACTCTTCGAAAAATGGTTGTGTGGTAGTGGCAGAATCAGCATACAAAAAGAACATAACAGTTTTACCGAGTAGTACACAAAACGCCTTATGAGTTAGTGTTCGGCATATTACCATGGAGAGAAAATGTGGTTAATAATGAAGAGAAAAACCAAGTGCCAGAACATACTAGAGAACAAGTGGAAATTGATCAACATGCAAATAACACTGAAGACAATACAAAAGACATTACTGAAGACAATATAGAACACAGTACTGAAGACAAGGACCAAGAACCACAGGAAAGCGAAGTTATAATAGATCAACCTGCTGAAGATGATCCAGTACCACAGAAAATGGAAACACTTTGCAAGAAAACTAAAAAAACTGTAAAGAAAAGACAGCAAAAATATAGTATGAAAATGAAACAAAGCAGATCAAAATTTCAAGTCAATGAGTTTGTAAAGATTAAAATAACAAAGTGGACAAAACACCATTACATCCTAACACCTTATTAGGAAAAATAGTTTCCTTGAAAAATAATTGTTTCAAGGTGGTAACAAAGTTTGGAATTATAAAAACTCTCATATCCGCAAACAGATTATAAGCATTAATTAGTAGAAAAACAGGACTAACACTTGATCACTCCAAAGCAGTTACTTTCACTGCCACCTGTAAAATGGCAATTAATCAATAATTTATGTGTTCCAGATTACAAGAAAATAAAGAAGCAGTTTCAAAATGTAATCTAAATATTTTTTTGCGCTAATCTTTTTTTTCACTAAACAACAGACAGATATAATGCTTCTTTGATGGTCCTGTGAACTAATACAAATCCTACCCCTAAATTTAAAAACACCCTAACCGTCCACAATGGTGCTCACTAATTTGGGGTATTTAGAGCTAGCCACTATTTTCTTTCGGCTAAGTCACTAAACAACAGACACATATATTGCTTCTTTAATGGTCCTGTGAACTAATACAAACCCTACCCTTTAAACCGTTTGAACAAAAATAAACTAGGTTGAACCAAAATAATCTACACATGTAGTTTGGACAAAAAAAAACTAGGTTGAAAAAGATAACCTAGTTTGGACAAAAATAAACTAGGTTGAAAAAAATAAACTAGTTTGGATAAAAATAACCTAGGTTGGACTAAAATAACCTATTTTCTATAATTTACTTATTGCAATCAATTGTTCCTGCTTTCTGTTTTCTTGCTTTAGCTATTATCATTATAAGTCGTTTCCTTTTTCTCTACCTTAATCGTTGTAACAATTGTAATTGTAACGGTAGTGTGAGCTTCCTAGATGAGCACCTGGTGCTCTTGAGGCAAACACTAGGACATTATATGTTTATGTTTTTCCCCTTTGCTGTATAGTATAACCCTAAATGGTGCTGCATTGATTGAGCTTGTTTACTGGGCATTGCATAATAATACATACACGTGTTCTGGTGTTAAATGGCTATGGACAAAGGCCCATAGCCGCTTTAATTAAATGTACTATGTGTAAATCATAAAAGGTATATTTACATTATAATACCGTGATCTTAGCCCGGTAAAGGTGGGGGCAACAAAACGCCAAAAGCATCATGAGGTAACTAATGATGCTACCGCCACCCAAAAGAAATGCAGCACCAAAAAGGACAAGGCCAGTCTTTTTAAATCAATCAACCTTGACCAGCATCAAATTGTTGATTTCATTGCACACAGGCGCGGCTTAAAATCTATGTTCAAAGGCTACCAAAGGGCCCAAAATGTTTCTATAATATTAAGAAAGGAAATGCTGGGAAAATCATCTTATTGTCTGGTGGGGAAACACTACTAATGAGAGCAAAATCTCAAATTGCATTCAAACATGTCTGTTGAAACTGTCTCGACCAGTCACTTTATCAAACTCCCAAATGTAGGCTTGTAAAATTAAACTTTGAGGAAAGCTTAGAAAGTTAAACTGGAGCTTTTGGAAATTGTAGAATTGTAGCTGAAATTGTTCAGTTGTATGATTGTGAAGGGTTGACTCAAACTTGACGCGTACAATTTATTTGAATTTGAGACCACCCCGAGCCTCTGCTGACTTCCCCATGAAGCTTCACAGATCAACACACAAAATTCTGAATACTTTAAAATTTACTTGAATACCCTGATAGTTCTTATAAATCTTTCTATACAAGTCATGTACAGGGCTCAACCTTAACTTTTTTGACTAGTAGGCTAATGGCTAGTAAAATGTAAATTTTCATTAGTAAACAAGCAAATTCCAAGCAACTTCCATTTGCCAAAACTGAAAATCCACTAGTATTTGACTAGGTGACTACCGTTAAGGTCAAGCCCTGCATTTACTTATTTTGTAATATCAGCACATAAAGTACCTCGACATTTCCTTGTAAAAATGTCTCGTCATCCTGAAGGAAAGTGAGTACAAACCTGACCCCCTATGGCCACAAATTTCGTCAATTGCCATCAAATGCCCTGTGGGTTTCAGTTGATAAGTGCATTAAAGTTCAAGATCGATCCCCATATTTTTGTCAACAATAGGAAACCGGAGCAAGAACTCAATCACATCAGGAAAATACTGTCACGGTTGGCGAGTAAACAGTGACATATTCATTTAGCCAATCAAAGACTGAGAAATGCAATACGCAATGAATTATGATATACCAACCAATCATATTCATTTCCCAGAATTCAGGGAGAATCCATGTGACCTGGGACACGATTAATGAACGTAAATTACAGACGCCATCTTCCAATTTTTTTAGGGTGGGCAGTGGCTGACACGCAGGCTAAATAAAAGAAATTGCAAAAACAACTTTCTTGTTGAATAGATAGACAAGTTCACAGTTTTTCTGACATTTTGGCTGAAGTGCAAAAGTGTTTGATTTAAAGAAAACATCTGGAAATTGTGAAGAGTTTTGGAGTATTGCATCTAGTGAATATTTATCCAAACAACCAACCTCAAATTTCCTACATATACATGTATGTGTCAAGATTTTAACATGTGCATGAAGTTTAAAGGTAATAATAATTACTTGCCTACTTTTTATATGAGAACGTTTCAAAGTCTTTGCAAGGCCATCCCAATAAAATGTTCTGTTTACCATCATAGACCTACCCATTTTTTTTAGAAAAGTAAAAAAATGCAAGGTTTAAGACTGACCCAATGTTTTGGAAAAAGTAAAAAAAAAAGATTGAAGAATATTATTTTTAAACTACATGACAATAATTGTACACCTCTTTTTCGAGATTGGTAAGTATACAATGTTCTCGCCATGTGTTAATTGTACACCTTTTTTTCGAGCGCTCTACATGTACGTACATGTATAATTAGTTTCTTGCCTTTCTCATGCAAATTGTCAATCCACAACTACATGTACATGTAGTAGAGGAAAAAGTAGTTGAGGAATACAACAAATTTTACACAAGTCTTCAAGCTAACTTGGCTCCAGATCCCCTACCGTTTTCCCCCCCGACCGACCAACCCACCATCACGATCGAGCCAGAGGCCGATGCTAAACAAAACATTTTATTGGGATGGCCTAATTAACTTTGCTTAAAATAAATAATAAAATAAATTACGACTATAAGACTTTAAGTAGACTTTTTTTAAGTAGAAAAAAATATATCTAATTTATAGTGAAATTTGAAATTAAATGTTTTGTTTACTGGAAATTCATCACATAATTGTGTACACTGCATGTATAAAACTGATTTTTGTGAAAATAATGTCAAAGCTAGTATCAGTTGAGATAGATTAGATTTTTGCTCTCTAGTAAGGAGTTGCAAAAGATCGGATACAATGTATGCAAGATAAAAGTTGTTCAATTTCTCTTCCAGTTGCTGTAATTATTGTCATGTTTGTTTCATACCATAAAAAGGTCTCTTTGTTTGTACATAATATACATTTTATATTTGTATAAAATTAGTTTTGTTTGTTTGTAGACATCATAATTGGCAGGGATGTCATTCTACAAGAATTTGAGGCCCTTCATGACCTTCTTGTGTCCTTACCAACCAAGGCCCAGCTTGGTCCAAAAAGCTTTGTTGGACAAGTAAAGAGCCTTAAGGAGCACGGAGTGAAACATCTGTTGAGCTCCCTAAAGGAGAAGGCCCGTGAGAACCTGAGAGACCTTTCTATTGACTATACATGTTTTGAGTTCTCTCACCGTGTCGTGGTACTTGGCACAAGCCTTGGCATCACGTTTTTCTATGATCGGAATGGAAGAAAGTTGACCAGATTACCAACTGAGGTTTGTGGAAACTGTGATTATATCTTTTTATTTGTGAAGAAAGTTATACGTGTAGTAATTATAACACCTCCCATTGTCCTGCCAAAGGTACGTACAACTCATTTCTGGTATCATGTTTCTCACTTCTTTTATAGTTCTCATGTGTACAATGTACAAATGTAGCTGAACCTGTTTGCCTGACAAAAATACTGAATACAGTTACGATGTATATCACAGACCTACATGTGCATGTAGTAGCCAATAATAATATTGTTCTAATTTGTTGCATGTGACTTGGGGCAAGGAATAACTTGTGACAATTAATGCTCATGAGATTTGTTTAATATGCACAATTAGGCACCTTATTTGACAAGGAACGTTTTCATGCTGCTAATGATTTATTTTAACATAGGCCATGATTACAATCATGAGATAATGTTTATTATTTAATTTGTACATCACAGGCTGGTCATGATCCTGTGACATGTCTCAAGTTACTACCATTACAAAGCTGCCTTGCGTGTGGCCATTTTAATGGCTGTATGTTGATCTTTTCTTACATGCTGTCATCCCAAGGACTGACGACAAAGGTGATTTAAATGTACTCTGATTAGCATGGCTTAATTAATATATATTGTAGATTATAAACACCCAATAATAAGTCACACTCATACAATCATGTAGACAAGAGCCCATCTGGGCTTTCACTCGGGCCACATGAGATTGAAGATGAAATACACTTTCATTTGAAATCCTCTTAGTATCAAGTCGTGCTTTAATTCGCCAGTGAGAACGTCAAAAAAACAGACTGGTCTATTAATCGCTTTTATGGCATGACTATGATAACGCAGGATTCGAACAACAGAATACTGGCAAATTCAAGTGTATAAATGCAATACAATGACATATTCAGACTTTGAATTTGATTGAAAATAGATCAAAACTCGGGGAAATGTCCGGCTAAAACTGTATGAATAAATGTGAAATGAAACATAAATTTCATAGCAAGAAAAACAATTGTAATTCCTATAAATGAGAAAGCTCTTCTATTAAGCCGCTTCTCATATACACAGACTGTTTCACAAAAAAATTTGCGCTTATCGACACAAGAATTCAGTTGACCTTTCAAATAATTTATTCTGAGGTATGCATACTCTAAATCAGATGTTAAATAAAGCGATAATTAGAAGGAAAAGTACATTAACAGACAAACTGAGAGGAAATTTATTCAAATCAAAAAGAGTTTACTTACAGTACTTACGTAACTGACACCTTCGTGCACATATGCACTGAATCGGAATGAAAGTCGAAGCCTACCTCGAACTTAACTTTCAGCTAACCTGTTTCCTTTCATTCCACAATGAATAATAATCTCATAAAGTAAGCCCGTAGCTTTCAATAAATTTGCCAGTGTCTGAATGAAACAGCTAGATCTTTTCCAATTTCTCTCACGAGTCACGGCAGAAGACAGTCTCAAGCTACAAAACTTGAATTTTGATCCTCTTCACAGTAACGTAATTTAACGTCTCCGATCAATTCCTCTCTCTTTGCTGGCAGTTCATGCTTCTTGTACGTATAGTTGCCCCACTGAGCCGTAACCACAAAACGAGCACAGCATTTCAGTTGGCATACACTGCGTACATCTGCTTAACTAATTAGATTTGTAAAAATCTTAGCGGATCATGTAAATATTCCGCTTGGCTCAAATATGAGGGTTTCTGCCGTCAAAGTTCATTTTTTGTTTCAGTTTTCCCCATAATTATTAGCAGACTTGTATAATGTCTCGAGCTCTCCGAATCCAGTAGAAAGACTCTGGTTATTCTGTCGTAAAACATGGACCTGACCCAAATTTAGGTTGTATTGCATCATTGCCCACGATGGAATAGATTTCTGACAATGACTATTTGAAATTGATATCTCCTTGTCTCGCCTAGTCTGAGCTTTGAATTTTCTTATCTGAGCGCGCCTGAGGAAATCTAACCTTTGTTTGCGTGACCAGCATAGTGCAATCTGATTGGTTCGAATTTGACCTTTAACGCATGCGCAGAAGCCGTCTGACACTGATTAAAAAAAAAAAAAAAAATACTTGCATTTTAAGACTCGGCGCTGCCACAGGCAGCCCGAGTAATAAACCACTTGCTGAGCTTAAAAGCTTAAATTTTGGGAACAATAATTTAGTACATAATTATAAATGATTTATGAAGAAAATCAAATGGCAAAGCTGCATGATTTTGCTTGCTTCAACAAACGTAAGTTAACTCGAATTGAGATTTCTAAGTGGAAACAAGTCTGAAGCCTTATCCAATTTAAATTTCAACACATCACATGCTTATATATATGTTCATCCATAGCTTCATAACCAGGCATATTATTAGAAGAGAGGAAACTGGACACTAGAACTCTTTTATAAAGACATTTATTTGTTCACATAAAACAAGAGTTATCCATAACAGCTACATGTAGTGTGGTACTTTCTCGCTATAATGGAAAAAATATGCTGTTACCATTGAAGTTACAGGTTACTGGTGACCTACAAAATGTTGTCAATGTTGGAATGGAGATTCTACATGTAGCTGTGTCTGTAGTGATGTTGAGCAGCCTCCAGAAAAACAAATCTGCTTAAAGTGCCTACAAATCTAGCTCATTTGAACACCCTTTCGAAATGAGGAAGGGTGGTGTTTTCCGTTTGTCAATATCTCATCTCGTTCCTGAGATAGTTTTTGCAGTATGCAAATGAGATGAACTGTGACATCATAATATTGACACAATACTCTGATTGGAGTGTGCAGAGTACATAAATTATTAGAATTAGAGTTTAAATAATATGTTTAAATATGTTTGTTTAACATGTTACTTTATCTAGATTATGAACTAGATAATATCTAGTAGATTTTGAACGAAGATTTACAAATGTAGATAACGGTACTCTGATCAGAGGCCAACACAATAAAGCTTTTACTCATGCAGGTATTTTGACTGCAAGTCTGACAATTGTTTTCCAGCATTTAAACAATGGCCTGACTTGTGAAATACACATTTAAAAGTTTTATTGAATTGGCCCCAGGTCAATTGTCAAGTATGTGTTTAATCTACAGCCTGAGTGTCTTCAAGTTCTTGGAGCTCATCACAGTGCTATAACGTGTGTTGAGTGGAGTCCAGACGGTACTCTTCTGTACAGTGGTGATACCAATGGAAGGATAGTCATGACAGTTGTCAAACTTGCTGCTGTAAGTACAGCATCTGAACAATGTTTATTACAGATTAGCTCAGTTTTGTATAAAGTGGTGACAGCTAGATCAGCCTGCTTCTGAGAAGGGTTTCTAACAACAGAGATTTTCAGTTTTTTTTTGGAGACCATAATTGTTTGACTTAATTAACATGTTACTTTGTGTTCATTGCCTATCTTGTCTTGCCACAAACAGGATCATTGAATTTCCATTTTTTTATTTTATTGCTAAAAACAAAGAAAGACCTTGATAATTAAGGCCTGACCTACATTGCACATGTAGCTCAAGACCTAGAGCTTAGCCTCAAATACATGTACATCGACTCATGCAAAAAAAAACAATGTGCTTGACTAATAATAATATTATTATTGACACCTCCTCTTGGGGATAACAGCTAGTCCTCCAAGATCTAGTCAGCCTAATGACTCCAGCTGTTTGCTATTATTGGGGAAGAGTTTCAGGAAACAGGTGCAAATTCATACAAAATCAGGCCAAAGTGCAAGGCTTGGCCACCATAAGTGGTTGAAACTATAGTTCACTCTTGTCAACGTTTGGTAAACAAAACCTGGTTTTGTGCATATACATGTACAGTGAACACTTATTACTAACATGTTACTTATTAACTAAATATATACTTGTATTTATTACTTGTCATACTCATCTAAAACAATCATGTACTGGTTGTTTCACAGGTGATACCACAATAATATATTATTATTTATTAATCTGTGCTCCTGTTTATTGAGAATGCTCCTGTTGTCATGCTCATCAAAAGCATGCATGTACTGGTTGTTTTACAGGGCCGATGACACAATCTGTGCTCCTGTTTGTTGAGAATGCTCAGGACTGCTGTTCAGTTGTCATACTCATCTAAAGCATGTACTGGTTGTTTCACAGGGGATGACCCAATCTGTGCTCCTGTTTGTTGAGAATGCTCCTGCTGTTCAGTTGTCATACTCATCTAAAGCATGTACTGGTTGTTTTACAGGGGATGACACAATCTGTGCTCCTGTTTGTTGAAAATGCTCCTGCTGTCCAGTTGTCATACTCATCTAAAGCATGTACTGGTTGTTTCACAGGGGATGACACAATCTGTGCTCCTGTTTGTTGAGAATGCTCCTGCTGTTCAGTTGTCATACTCATCTAAAACATGTACTGGTTGTTTCACAGGGGATGACCCAATCTGTGCTCCTGTTTGTTGAGAATGCTCCTGCTGTCCAGTTGTCATACTCATCTAAAGCATGTACTGGTTGTTTTACAGGGGATGACACAATCTGTGCTCCTGTTTGTTGAGAATGCTCCTGCTTGTTGAGAATGCTCCTGCTGTCCAGTTGTCATACTCATCTAAAGCATGTACTGGTTGTTTTACAGGGGATGACACAATCTGTGCTCCTGTTTGTTGAGAATGCTCCTGCTGTCCAGTTGTCATACTCATATAAAGCATGTACTGGTTGTTTTACAGGGGATGACACAATCTGTGCTCCTGTTTGTTGAGAATGCTCCTGCTGTCCAGTTGTCATACTCATCTAAAGCATGTACTGGTTGTTTTACAGGGGATGACACAATCTGTGCTCCTGTTTGTTGAGAATGCTCCTGCTTGTTGAGAATGCTCCTGCTGTCCAGTTGTCATACTCATCTAAAGCATGTACTGGTTGTTTTACAGGGGATGACACAATCTGTGCTCCTGTTTGTTGAAAATGCTCCTGCTGTCCAGTTGTCATACTCATCTAAAGCATGTACTGGTTGTTTCACAGGGGATGACACAATCTGTGCTCCTGTTTGTTGAGAATGCTCCTGCTGTTCAGTTGTCATACTCATCTAAAGCATGTACTGGTTGTTTTACAGGGGATGACCCAATCTGTGCTCCTGTTTGTTGAGAATGCTCCTGCTGTCCAGTTGTCATACTCATCTAAAGCATGTACTGGTTGTTTTACAGGGGATGACACAATCTGTGCTCCTGTTTGTTGAGAATGCTCCTGCTGTCCAGTTGTCATACTCATCTAAAGCACAATCTGTGCTCCTGTTTGTTGAGAATGCTCCTGCTGTCCAGTTGTTATACTCATCTAAAGCATGTACTGGTTGTTTCACAGGGGATGACACAATCTGTGCTCCTGTTTGTTGAGAATGCTCCTGCTGTCCAGTTGTCATACTCATCTAAAGCATGTACTGGTTGTTTTACAGGGGATGACCCAATCTGTGCTCCTGTTTGTTGAGAATGCTCCTGCTGTCCAGTTGTCATACTCATCTAAAGCATGTACTGGTTGTTTTACAGGGGATGTCACAATCTGTGCTCCTGTTTGTTGAGAATGCTCCTGCTGTCCAGTTGTCATACTCATCTAAAGCATGTACTGGTTGTTTTACAGGGGATGACCCAATCTGTGCTCCTGTTTGTTGAGAATGCTCCTGCTGTCCAGTTGTCATACTCATCTAAAGCATGTACTGGTTGTTTTACAGGGGATGACCCAATCTGTGCTCCTGTTTGTTGAGAATGCTCCTGCTGTCCAGTTGTCATACTCATCTAAAGCATGTACTGGTTGTTTTACAGGGGATGTCACAATCTGTGCTCCTGTTTGTTGAGAATGCTCCTGCTGTCCAGTTGTCATACTCATCTAAAGCATGTACTGGTTGTTTTACAGGGGATGACCCAATCTGTGCTCCTGTTTGTTGAGAATGCTCCTGCTGTCCAGTTGTCATACTCATCTAAAGCATGTACTGGTTGTTTTACAGGGGATGACCCAATCTGTGCTCCTGTTTGTTGAGAATGCTCCTGCTGTCCAGTTGTCATACTCATCTAAAGCATGTACTGGTTGTTTTACAGGGGATGTCACAATCTGTGCTCCTGTTTGTTGAGAATGCTCCTGCTGTCCAGTTGTCATACTCATCTAAAGCATGTACTGGTTGTTTTACAGGGGATGACCCAATCTGTGCTCCTGTTTGTTGAGAATGCTCCTGCTGTCCAGTTGTCATACTCATCTAAAGCATGTACTGGTTGTTTTACAGGGGATGTCACAATCTGTGCTCCTGTTTGTTGAGAATGCTCCTGCTGTCCAGTTGTCATACTCATCTAAAGCATGTACTGGTTGTTTTACAGGGGATGTCACAATATGTGCTCCTGTTTGTTGAGAATGCTCCTGCTGTCCAGTTGTCATACTCATCTAAAGCATGTACTGGTTGTTTTACAGGGGATGACCCAATCTGTGCTCCTGTTTGTTGAGAATGCTCCTGCTGTCCAGTTGTCATACTCATCTAAAGCATGTACTGGTTGTTTTACAGGGGATGTCACAATCTGTGCTCCTGTTTGTTGAGAATGCTCCTGCTGTCCAGTTGTCATACTCATCTAAAGCATGTACTGGTTGTTTTACAGGGGATGACACAATCTGTGCTCCTGTTTGTTGAGAATGCTCCTGCTGTCCAGTTGTCATACTCATCTAAAGCATGTACTGGTTGTTTTACAGGGGATGACACAATCTGTGCTCCTGTTTGTTGAGAATGCTCCTGTTGTCCAGTTGTCATATTCGTCCAAAGCATTGCTGGTGTCAACGTGGAAGAGAACTATCCTGTGGAATTTCACCAGTGAACAGCCAGTACAAGTGGGACAAAAAGAGAGAAAAAGGTTTGAAAAGTCTGAGTCCTGTTTAATATATGACATAATTGGGAATAGAATACTGGTTAGGATTGAGTGTATGCATCATTAACTTGTTTTTGCATAGTATTTTATGATTTCTTTGACTGGATGAAGTATGCAGTGGATATGTATCATACATAAATAATTTGATTCAATAGTGTGCATGCTCTGATTGGCTGAAAGCCGTTTCAATCCATAACTCTATGTAAACATAAGTATGATTTCAAAGGAGTGAAATTCAGATTTTCTTTGACTTTACTAATTTCTATTATTTTTATAAAAGAAATAAGAAAACAGTTTCTGTCTTCACATAATATGTTACAGAAACACTCTGGTAATAATTATTGTGGATTGAAACACTCCAAAATTGAGGCTAATTGTGTTCCCACAATTCTTTTGTGTTTACATAATGCTGCATGTACATTGCATGTGTGTGAACACAGGAACTCTTTTTGTATTTGCTTTAGCTGGAGTGTAGAATTGATATGCTGGTGCATGAAATTTTAAATGCAGTTGTCATTATTATGTGCATCTTGACATTCTAAGTTTATTTTTTGCATTATCCATAGCCCTGGAAAATTTGGAGCATGTTTCTATCCACCAGCTAGACAGTCAGCTGAAGCCACAGACCCTGCACTTACTATCTACACTGCAAGACCTGGGTTGCGATTCTGGACAGCACATCTTGATGGCAAAGTATCAGCAACACTGATGTACAAGGGCTTGATGAATGAAAATCCTCCTGGCATAAGAACTCTCTCACCCCTCCCCTCTCCATCATTAGCTGTTGCTACGAAAAATGCTTCAGCAAGTGGCTCTTCCCAGTTTGGGCACTTGGAGATTTTTCATGGACAGTTTATCGTGACATGGGACCTCCACAGGCTGTGGGTGCTGGACACATCACCATGTGCTGTAGTTTGTTGTCATAGCAGTTTCCATGGTGACATTGTTGATGTTTGCACGGTGGGCCATGAGGTGTTTGTATTACAGCAGAGGGGTCCAAGGCTCATTAGGAAGTTTTCTCTCATCCCCAAACTGTCAAACCCGTTGGTGAAGGTTTCTGAGTTACTGGAAAAAAGCCTGAAGGATGAGGGAAAGGATGAGGGAGAGGATGCTGTAGCTGATGAAGATACATCAAAGATTCAAACAACGGTGGTATGGTCCAGCTCTTCTACTGCTGTCAATGTCAACATGAATAGCATGTATCATAGTACGAATTCATTACAAACAGAGAATTAGCAGGCTCAAAGAATAAAGTAGACAATTTACTGTTAATGCTCACTCATCGCTTCTAAATAGATCACTTTCACTGAATATCTGCTTCACTTGTTATGCACTTCACTTGTCACACACTTCACTTGTCACGCACTTCACTTGTCACACACTTCACTTGTCACGCACTTCACTTGTCACGCACTTCACTTGTCACGCACCGCACTTGTCACGCACCGCACTTGTCACGCACTTCACTTGTCACGCACTTCACTTGTTATGCCCAAAGGTTTCAATATGAGGCTCTGGGGTAAATTAGATTTATTCTGATCTCGAAGAATAGAATAAATTTAATTAATCCTGGAGCTTCAAATCGAAAGCTTTGTGAAGCATATATCAAACGTTGGCTATTTCAGAGGTGGCCAGTCATTGCAATTTGACATAGATGTAGGCAGTACTCTATGGAAACTACGAAGAATACATAAATATGTTCTGATAAATGTTTGAAGAGGCATAATATAGTGACAGTGTAGCTCCAACAAGCTCACTTCTCTGATTAACTCATGACTTTAGAAATGAAGATTGCTACTAAGTGAATACTGTAAAACATTGTTAATTTATCACAAATCTTTTAGCGTTTTTAGGGTTGTAAAAAGATTGTGGGAGGGGGGAGCTGGTGAGAAAAGAAAATTAATTTTAAGTCATTTTTAGGTTTTCCCTGAGTAGGCCGAAAAAATATGGTACGATATCCCATCCCTTGGGATTTCGGAAACTATTAACCTTTAGTTTGTCTCGCTCCCAGATAGATAAGCAGTCCAATGACCTGTTTGTTTTTGCATATGTTTTCGTTCCGTGTGTTTGTGTATGTGTGTGTATTAGCATGCTAGCCACCTTTGTGTCTATGATGGTATAACAACAACAATATTTTAACAGGAAAGCTCCCTCACCGAAGAGATTTCCAGAGAGGTCCTGTGAGAAACATAAAACTAAATATAATAGGTTAGATTTCATTAGCGACTGAAAAGTGTTGTATACAGTGTACGTTTAATATCTGACATTTTAACTGTTTTTTTTTGTAGCCTCGAGAGAGTTCTCTGCCACTCAGCAAAACACAACAGCGCGACATGTCAGGAAATTCGTTTCCAACAATCGCAACAACGTTACCAGAAGAAAACCCAACTAAACAAAACTCAACTGCAGGAAATTCTGCAATAATTAAAGTCGATATTATCCCTACAACTGACGAGTTTGATGATCAGAGTCTCGTCCAGCTGGCATCAAAGATTCAAAATGTAGCGGATGACGACTATGGGGAAATCGTGTTTAGGAAGAAGCGAAACAAGAAAAAAAACAGGCGAGGTAAGCTGTGATTTGGTCAACTCTGGTTAGCTCAGTCCCCACTGGTTAGTTCAGTTGGTAGCTAGAGTGCGTGAGGCCGGGGGTTCGAATTCCAGCCGCGTCCTTGGACAGGGACGTACATACGCTGTTGTCCTTGGCCTTGGCTCCTTCCTCTACTAATCTATACGAGGTGGACGTGAAAGAACCTGTTGTGTTATTTCGAGAAAGAGTAGGGGATTGTCTCCCGACACAACAGCCTGGTATTCCGAGGTACTAACAATCGCTCATGATTGTAAACTGCACGGCAGCACATTGCACCACAATAACAGTGCATATCACAACAATAACCTTGTGAAGTGCATTTGAATATATTCATATAGAATTTGCGCTATATACATGTAAATGAATACCTTTTGTTTTCGTCTGGGGATAGGGCGGAGTTTGGCGAGGGGCAAGGGGTATTTTGTACCGCTTTAAAACGATCAAAAATTTAATAAGAAAGACAAATAAAGGTGAAATCATTTTACCGCAGATTTCTCGAAGAGGCAAATGGAAAGCAGAGAAAACACGTTGTCTTTTGTTGAAAAAGTAAAAGGCTCGGGCAAGGACTCGCACCCAGAATATTGTCACTACACGTAGTAAGAACTGATATTTTCCCTTTTTTGTAGAAGAATCGCCCAAGACACATCTAGACAACATCGCAAACTATATTGACGAAGGTGTAGAGACGACTACTGAGGAAATGTCCGACATCTCGTCTGAGCTCGACTTCGGAGACAGGAGTGCATCCAACTCAGGCGACCAACTCTCGGACGGTGGAGACGTTTGCAACGCCCATGTTCAATTTATTCATGTTACCAAAGATGATAGACTTGGGGAGTTAGAGTATGTCGTTCCAGATGTTAGAACTCTGGATCGTGACTTGCTCGGTGGTACGTCCGATCTGCAGCGGCAACTTTCTAGTAGTTCTTCAGAGACGCTGGAGAAAACACTCTCTCAGGAATCTACAACAGTAAACACGCCTACTGAGAAGCTAAGCCGAGAGGAAGAGTATTCCATTAGCTGCGACGATACTAGTAGAGATCATAGTCTCGGGGATTCCCATAAGCTTGAAGACGTCTGTCATACCTTTCCCCAAGTTTACTCAAATACTCCTGTGAATATCTCGGACATGTCCTTCTCGGAGAGATCTTTGGAAGCGTCGCAGCTTAGATCCAAATGGCGTCATTTTTCACCTGCGGAGTCGAGTATGTCTGTTGTTGACTCTGTGTGTGTTGAGTTCCATGAGCGGCAAACTGACTCAGATGGTACTCCTCCTGTTTGTCTGGACTCGGAAGGAGCAGAGGAGCTCGAAGATACCTCTTCCTGGGCGTCGTCCAGCCGCACCCTAAGTGAATTGGAATACAGTTCCTTGGAATTCCATAAGAGTCTGGAGATGTCTAACACCTCACAGTCATCGACTCCATCCAAATCAAGTCAGCAGTCTGTTGGCCATAGTCTTCATTTATTGGTCGACAGCTGGTCGGACTGCAGTGGTCCAAGTCCCGGCTATGCAGTTTCCTTAGCTGTTTCGGACACACATTTGTGGTGTGTTAATAATTACGAGAACATCTTCTACTGTCCAACACACTTTGAGGTGTTGTCATGGACTCGGCTTGATGGGGAGGCTAAAATGATTGCTGTGAACACTTGCGGTGATCTAATCTGGTGCATCGACCGGAAGAACTATGCTTACGCACGCAAGGGAGTCCGAGATGGGAACTTGATTGGAAAAGAGTGGATTCCTGTCGAGAAAGAAATGCGTTTTGTAGCAGTTGAGGAATCGGCAGTTTGGGGAATCAAACTCAATGGCGACGTCTTTGCGAGGACAGAGGTGAGCAAGGAAAATCCTGAGGGAAAGAACTGGAGAACGGTCAGGATCAGCACAGAGTTCGTACACGCCTCTTGTTTGGACGGATTGGTGTGGTTCCTGGATCGGAAAAACGTTATCCATGTTTATAAAAGTAAGCACAGTAATTCATAGTTTCTCACCTGTCAATTAAAACACTTCACACCAATCAGAATGCAGCAATGTTTTCTCGGGAAAATACGGCCGCCATCTTGTCCTACAGCTCGTCAGAAGGAGATGAAAACAGAAACTAGAGATAAAACAAATTAGCAAAAGATAGGAAATCGATAATCATTTGTTATGTTTGGAAATCTATCGCCAAACGCAGAGACTTTTTGGCCGCGTTTGTTTTGAATTCCTCGGGTAAAGTTTAGGGCTTGTGGGACATAGCAACAGTAACTAAGGAGGGAGGACATAGCAACAGTAACTAAGGAGGGAGGATCTGATTTTCCGGCTGTCGGAACTATTCATTAGGTTACGAAAACGGAATGATTTTGCGTGATGATGATTAAATTATCTCGTGATATTTTGATGCTAAAATGACGTCATAGATTGAAAGAACTTTGGGAAACTTTGTGTGGAGTTTATATAACTGTCTTGGAACTTGACATGACATTGAAAGAACTTTGTGGAAAACTTTGTGTGGAGTTGATATAACGGGCTTGGGACTTGACGTAACATTGAACAAACTTTGGGTAACTTTGTGTGGAGTTGATATAACTGTCTTGGGACTTGACGTAACATTGAACAAACTTTGGGTAACTTTGTGTGGAGTTGATATAACTGTCTTGGGACTTGACGTAACATTGAACAAACTTTGGGTAACTTTGTGTGGAGTTGATATAACTGTCTTGGGACTTGACGTAGCATTGAACAAACTTTGGGTAACTTTGTGTGGAGTTGATATAACTGTCTTGGGACTTGACGTAGCATTGAACAAACTTTGTGTGGAGTTGATATAACTGTCTTGGGACTTGACGTAGCATTGAACAAACTTTGGGTAACTTTGTGTGGAGTTGATATAACTGTCTTGGGACTGGACATGACATTGAAAGGACTTTGCATAAATTTGTGTGACATTGAAAGGACATAAACTCTAGGTTTATCAGTTTTTAAAGTGTTATTTTAATTTTAAGTATGATTTTAATGGTGTTTTGTTCCGTGAAACTTTTTGATTATTTCTATTGTGAATTGCTTTTGTTCTAATTAATTCAGGTGCAGATAACCAAGCGGATGTGAAGGAGAACTGGGCAACACTTGACAGTTAGTATTCCGTGTTACCTCGATCACCTTTCAATCTACGATATTAATGATATATTTCTGGGAGAACAAAAGGAATTACCGTAACATGAATATTATTGTAGTAAAAAGATGAAAGGTTCTGCTATGTTGTATTTAGCGTTTCGACAGGTCTATCGCGTTTTTGTTTTGGGTTTGTTTGGTGAAATTCTTTTATATGAGCTGCTCGTGGATCAAGCCTTTTGCGAGTTTGGTCAGGTTCAGCACGCTGTAAATAGCTGTTCTTTTTCATACAGATGTTACCGCGCGGTGGATGTGTCTTGCAGTCGAGGGCGTATCTTGGATAATAGACACCAAGGGCTCACTTTGGTTCAGCGGTAACGTTACTCGTGACAATCCAACAGGTGGTGATTGGTACCAGGTTTCCCTCGGCCAGTACTTAATGCATGATCCGTCCCTGTTGGATACCATTTGGTCCTGGGTTCGGCGTGGAGACGAGGCGAAGCTCCTAACTGCTAGCCCTAAAGCTGGGCTCTGGATCCTGGGAAAGAATGGATCGGTTAATGCTTCGCATGGTCATCTTCTAGGTAGCTACTGGTTTCCCATTACGCCGCTTGGAATGGCGAGGTCTGTGTTTTGGTCATACATCACAGCCAGGGCTTACAATGCCTCCACCTCGAAGGGTCACGTTTGGGCCTTGCAGCCAAATGGAGAACTTGTCTGCTTTGAGCCAGGCTCTCGTCCAATCGCAGTGGAGTCACCAGAACGGAGTGCTGTCCTCAAACTCGTGGCTGCCTCAAGCAAAACTGTTTGGGGGATTACTCACAACTTCAAAGTGGTCCAGCTGGGAGGAGCAAGTCAGCTTTGCCCACAAGGTCTTGGGTGGGTAAAGCTGCCACTTGAGAAATTTAACATAGGCCGTGTATGTCATCTCAGCTCGGGATCCCTGTGCACGTGGGCCGTTGAGGAGACTGGAAGCATATGGCTGCGAATCGGAGGCCAAGAGGATTCAGATCCGAAGATAAGCCAGGTTTGGTTACCAGTAGAAGGAGAGAGTTTGAGCAGTTGCCGCTTTGTTAAAGTGGCAGTAAGTCCTGATGACGTCGTTGTATGGGCCATTGACGACCGCTTCAATGTGTACGCCCGTAGGAACGTCACACCGGATTTTCCCCTCGGTACATCATGGGAAATCGTTCCTGGGATAGGTGTCAAGGATTTGTGTGTTAGTGCCTCACATCTGGTGTGGGCTATCTGTACTAATGGTGATATCGCCTGTCGGTTTGGTGTCAGTGAGACTAACACCCTTGGTGATTATTGGAAAAAGGTGCCTGGTAACTTTGAGCTCATTTCTATTACCCCGGATGGAGAGTTGTGGGCCATCGATCAAAACGGTCAGATATTTTGTCGCAAGACTCAACATTTTTATGGAACCCAGTCTCCTTTTAAACCTCGTACTTACAGCGCTCTCTTTCCTGGGGAAGAGGAGTGGGAGTTGATATGAGGATTTACTGAGAGAGTTAGGCAGCCATATGTTATGGAACCGCTGCATTCTAGCTGTGTGATCAGCCATACTTTGCATTATTGTTCATCAAAAAACTGAACAATTTTACTCTTTTAATGAGGTACGTTATCGTGTTTATTGTACATTTCATGGTTAAAGGGGAACTGAATCCTAAAATGAACCTGACGATTACATAGATGTATTTGAAAGAAATAAGTTCTGCTATTTTATTTTTCTGTATTGTGCGTCTATGAAGAGAAAATTAGTCTTCATGTTCGATTTTCCGCTGAAAAATATATATTGTGTGGCGCGGCTCAATTCAGTGCAAATTTCGGCCACATATTGTATGTCTCACATACCAAGGAAAAACAATCACACCTCCAGCACAAAGAAAACAATGGTCCGCAATTAGAAGCGGTTAGTCCCACTTTTCAATGTCGGGGACAGCATGGCAAAACTAATTTATTCCCCGTACCCGACGTCACAAATTACAAGACTTGAGCCGTTTGTACATAGCGGTGGCAGACGCGCAACAGAAAAATAAAATAGCAGAACCTATTTATTTCGAATACATGTTTGTATAGACGTTGGGTTGATTTTAGGGTTCAGTTCCCCTTTGAAGGTTTCACTGACTGCTACTTAGAATTCAGATGAAGTGAGAATAAATAAATATAGTCATTTCGCTATAATATAGATGAAACATTTTAATTTTAAAATTTAGAAGGTATTTCCAATATATTTTGTTCATAGAATTATTCTAAAATCAAACGCACCCTTTGTGTGGTCACTTGAGCAGTTTTAAGAATAGAGATGTAGTTTGTGAAACGAAAACAGATATTCAGTCATCTATGTGCAGCAACTCTGCCAAAGATATTGAATATGAATAGTATTGAATAGTATTGAATATGAAAAGAATACGTAAATAGTTGCTTAGATGTATAATGCACAAGATTTACTGAAAGAGTTAATCCAAGAATAGTTATTCTGATTAAAGGGGCTATGCCATGGTACTGCACATGTCTCGAGTAATTGCTCGTTTAGTGGCTGTTAATTGGGTAGAAACAGTTAAACATCCCTCCCTCAATGCTTGATTGAAAGGATTTTCAATATTTTCCCTGGAGACTGTTTATATACACTGTTTGTTAGTCATTTTTGCATATTTGCTTTCATTTAAAGTGCCTATGAACAATATATTTTTATTTTAGATATCAATTCTAAATCAAGTGAATAGTAGAATGGTAAAATATATTTTGCTTTGAATGCTGAGTGCCACTGAGTTAAGGAGGTTTTAATATCCAAAATGCTAATTACATGAAGTCAGGGGAGGTATCTGCAATCAATTCTTAGTGGTTGTGAATGGGCATTTCTACTGATACAGGAAAACAAATTTCTAACATTTTATTTCAACCATGGGAAAAACACTGATAATTTGAAAATAAATAAATAATTGTAACAACAAATTTTGAATAATAATTGATGCCTCCCCTGACGTCATGTAATTAGCATTTTGGATATTAAAACCTCCTCAACTCAGCGGCACAGCATTCAAAGCAAGATATATTGTACTATTCTACTATTCACTTGACGTAGAATTGATATCTAAAATAAAAAAATAAGAAGTACAAATATGAGTCGAAGCAATGTCGTATCAAAGGCGAGAAAATAACGATTAATGGAGTTACTTACACCTATACTTCCATTCCAGATGAGTTTAAGTAATGTGGCTAGAGTATAAATATACTATATGTCTCTCTTTATGCCTTTTTTTTGTAATAAGGTTAACCGCTATGAGTCGAAGTTCTATTATTTTTAGTTTCTATATATTAATTTGTTTTGTTTTTCGTATGTACCTGTTTTATTTATTGCTATATATTACTCATATTTTCGCTAATACAATATTGAGTTTGTTATTATTATATATGTTATGGCGAGTTCCATGAATTTTAGTTTAATTTCTCTAAATGTTCGGGGTTTGCGCGATTATACAAAATTTAGAAAATTATACAACTGGATAAGTAAACATAAAGGGAACTATGGTGTTGCATTTTTGCAAGAGACGCATTCCTCTCGCGAGGTGGAAATTGAGTGGTCCAATAGAATAAAGGGAGAAATAATAATGTCTCACGGAAACTCGCAAAGTAAAGGAACAGCTATCATTTTTGGTGATAACTTAAATTATAAAATAATCTCTCAAGAAAGAGATGCAGAAGGTAGGTTTGTTATAGTTTTATGCGAAATACAGGGTCAAAACTTTCTATTAATAAATTCTTATGCCCCGAACACCGAGAATAGTCAGGTGGAATTTTTCAAGGAAATTTCCAATATAATTACTTTATTGGACTATCCAGTCGATACGTCTTTTATTTGGGGAGGTGACTTTAACTTTATTTTTGATATAGATCTTGATTCTCATGGTGGTAATCCAACACTTAAAACAAGCTCGGTGGAAACGATAGATACAATTATGCTTGAATTTGATTTATGCGATATATGGAGGATTAGAAATCCATCGGTAAAACGTTATACATGGCGTGGTAAAGCACAGGGTTTGCGCAGTACTAAACAGGTGCTTCATCGTAGACTGGACTTCTTTCTCGTTTCAAATGAACTCCAGTCTACGATTGAGGATAGTGATATTATTATAGCCCCGGCAACTGACCACTCTGCGATTATTTTGAAAATTAAAAGTCTCGAGGAAGAAATGAAAGGCCGTTCTTTTTGAAAGTTTAATAACTCGTTAATTGAAAATAAGGAATTTGTAGCAGGGTTGAAAGAAGAACTGCATATATTTAAAACTACTCTAAATCAAGAAGGGATATTTAACCCACAGGATGGGAGCTGATTAAATATGAAATACGGAAATATTCTATTAAGTTTTCAAAATTGTTGGCAAAAAATCGTAAAAGCTTATACCAAGATATTGAGAAACAGATGTCCGATATAGAGAAGGTTAAAGGATGGGAGTCGGAAGACAATAAAGTAGCAGAGCATGATAATTTGGTTAAAGAATTAGAAGGATTGAGTAACGGAAGGTATTATTATCAGATCAAAAGCAGAGTGGTACGAGATGGGTGAGAAAAATACAAAGTATTTTTTAACATTAGAGAAGAGGAATAAGTCAAAAACGCACGTTAAGAAATTAATTGGAAGTGATAAAAGCGAGATTTCGAAACCTGATGAGATAAAGAGATAAAAAGATAAAGAGATAAAAAAGCATTTTGGTTCATATTTCCAACAAAAATCAGGAAAATCTGAGGCGCAGTGCATGGAATTTCTAGCTGAGTTGAATACTCCCCGATTAATAGAGGAAGATAGGGAAGCATGTGAAGGCGAAATTACTATTAAAGAGTGTTATGATAGTGTTAACCAAATGGGACCTTCAAAAACTCCAGGAATGGACGGATTGACGAAAGAATTGTATGTTTCTTTATGTTTGAAATAAGCCATGATTTGGTCAACTGTCTGAACGACGGGTATAGAAATGGTTTGCTCTCTACTTCCCAAAGACAGATTATTTTTATTTTGCTTGAAAAACCTGGAAAAGATCATAGGTATATTGATTCTTGGCGCCTAATTAGTTTAATCAATGTAGACATTAAAATTTGTAGTAAAGCTTTGAGCAATAGGATGACGCCTGTTCTCCCATTTCTTGTACATTTAGATCAGACAGCGTTTGTGAAGGGTAGAAATATAGAGGAGCCAATTAGAATTATTGAGGATATATTGTTTTACGCTAAATCTAAAAATATACCTACAATTTTATTTGCGGCTGATTTCGAAAAAGCATTCGATTCAATTGAACATTCATTTATAACTGCAGTGCTTAAAAAAATTGGATTTGGTGAGAGTTTTATTAAGTGGGTTAAAGTGTTGTTAGAAGGTAATCAGGGGTGTGTTAACAACAATGGTACAGCTACAAATTTGTTCCCTATGTTGAGGGGAACCGAAAGCAAGGCGATCCCATTTCACCGTACATTTTTATTTTGGTAATCGAGATTATGGCCTTAAAGATAAGAAATTGTGAGGAGATAGAAGGCATTGAGCTTCCAAATGGATTGAGCCGAAAACTTGTTTTATTTGCAGATGATACTACGTTTTATCTTAAAAATACTCGTTCACTTGAAAAAACATTAGAAGTACTAGATAAATTTAGAGTATATTCTTCTTTAAAGATTAATTTAAAAAAATCAGAGATAGGGTGGCTGGGGTCAGGGTCAGGGTCAGGCAACGATAGTTATAAAGACTTTAAATTAGTTGATTTTGAGGAAAGCGGCCTAAAGATTTTGGGAATTTTTTATTCATATAATAAGAAGTTAATCTATAGTAATAATCTACATCGAGTGTTGTGTAACTTTAAAACAATACTATCTATTTGGAGATCACGGACGCTTACGTTATATGGAAGAATACAGATTGTTCGTACATTCGCACTGTCTAAATTGTTGTATGTTTGCTCCAAAATACACGTATCTGAAGATTTTATCAAACTTGTAGAATGTGAGCTAAAGGATTTTATCTGGAATGGAAAAAAAACAAAAATCAAGTATCAAACATTAATTGGAAGTTACGAAGTAGGGGGTTTGAAAGTTCCAGATTTCTCATTGTTAGTTAAAGCAAACAGAGTAAAATGGGCCTGCCCTTTGTTAGGTAGCGAGAAATCCGCATGGAAAGATATTCCGTGCTCCTATTTAGAAAGAATAGGTGGTACGAAGGCTATAAGTGTTAACTTCGATAAGGAGAAAATTCCATTTGATATTCCAGATTTTTATAAATCTATTTTAAAGTGCTGAGCCGAATTTTGTAAGAAAGATTTAAAAACTATGGATTTGCAGGAGGTTCTTCAAGAAAGTTTGTGGAACAATGTTTACATAACAATTAATGAGAGATCAGTATATTATGAGAGAATGGCACGATGCCGTATAAATAGGATAGTTGATATGGTTAATTTAAATGGGAGACTGTTAAACAAAAAGGGTTACAAGATAAGGATTTTATGAGCTGGGCGAGCATTGTGCACTGTTTGCCATATGATTGGAAAGTTCTTTTAAAAGCATCGATTATACCACATCAAGATATAATTGTGCCGGAGAAAGTTTTAAGGGTTGGTGAAAAGGATATTGCCATAGATAACATAAGACACACGAAGATTATATATCAATGTTTAATTGATAAAAAGTTTAAGTCACCTACTTCACAAGTTAATATATCTAAACGGATTGAACCAGGATTTGTAATTAATTGGAAGTCGGTGTATAACACAATTTACACCACTTCAATTGATGCATATTCTAGGTTTTTTCAATACCGTATTCTAAAAAATTAGTAGTCATCCAAATTGTTCGTTCTGCCAAACGTATTATGAAACTATTGATCATTTTTTTGTTGAGTGGGTTAGTCAAAAAACTTATATTTTGAAATTAGAACTTGGCTTGAAACTGTCAATATTAAGTTGCCAGAGTCCAATATAGTAAATATCATTTTAGGTGTAGATGATCAAGTTATAAATTATATAATTTTAGAATATAAAATGTGTCTTTATAAAGCTAGAGGAAAACAAATTCCGTCTATCACTCTTTTTAAGAACTTATTAAGATACTCAGAAAAAATTGAATTAAAAATCGCCAAAAAAAGAAATAAACTCCTTTCACATTATAAGAAATGGAACACAATTCTAATGGCAATAAATAAGTAATTAGAAAAACGTAGCGTAAATTTGAGTATGTTTTATATTTTTAGTTATTTTGTGTATAGTTTAGTGTTAGTAGATGTGTAATTTTGTAAAATTTATTAAAGAAAGTAAAAAGAGGTTGTTAAAGACAAAAATAAATAAAATAAGGTTCATAGGCACTTTAAGCATCCCACATGGCCGAGATGTTCGTTAGTTCATATCAACATCGGTGGAAATAACTCTTTACGAATGTAAAGTCTTACCGTGACACAGTCCCTTTAAGTGAAGCAGTCTCTCTTTTAGAGCATGCATTTTGTCAGTGATCTATCTATCTATCTGTCTGTGTGTCTACTTATCTATCTGTCTGTGTGTCTACTTATCTATCTGTCTGTGTGTCTACTTATCTATCTGTCTGTGTGTCTACTTATCTATCTGTCTGTGTGTCTACTTATCTATCTGTCTGTGTGTCTACTTATCTATCTGTCTGTGTGTCTACTTATCTATCTGTCTGTGTGTCTACTTATCTATCTGTCTACTTATCTATCTGTCTACTTATCTATCTGTCTACTTATCTATCTATCTACTTATCTATCTATCTACTTATCTATCTATCTACTTATCTATCTATCTACTTATCTATCTACTTATCTATCTACTTATCTATCTATCTACGTATCTATCTATCTACGTATCGATCTATCTACTTATCTATCTATATAGTGTAAAATGTAAGAAATATAAATAAATGAATCGTAAGAATTTAGTACTTTAGTACAAGCACACAGAAACAATGAAATCACAAATTATCTATTATGAGAGGGTAAAGGCGCTGTGTCATGGAATCAATGTTCGATTACTGGCTGTTAATTGGAGTTACCTAAACGCAACATTGAAATATTTTCCTTGAAGACTAGATCTACGCACAGTTCGTGAATCATTTTTTCACATTTACTTTGATTTCATCCATCCCACACGTGTGCTAGGGTCGTCAGTTTATATGAAAATCACTGAAAATAATCTTGTTCCGGCCCGGAACATAAAGGCATGACCCTCACCGTGACACAGCTCCTTTAATGTAAGGGTTTTCGGCCTTCCGTTCGGGGGTAGCGCTACCGACGTAAATAAATGAATACTTGAACAGTCCCTTGAGTGTTTATGGCCGTGGACCGCTTACTCGCATCACTCAACTCAAGTTGCTCTGCTGACTACCATTCCATGTGACATACAAATCTTCAGATTTGGGAATAGGATAATTGTCCAGTTTGGATACTTTGTTCACCGTCATTTTATAGTCCCCACAAATGCGAACACTCCTGTCTTCTTTCACAATGGTATTGTTGGGTACCGCCCACTCCTCACTAAACGTAACAGAGTCCCCTCTTCTACTAGTTTCTCTAGAGCTTTCTTGATTTTCTCTTTCCGAATGTATGGAACTGGCCTTGCTTTACAGTAAATTGGCTTTGCCTGGGGGTATGTTCCTAACCCCACAGGCAGCCCAATCTATGGGTTTGTGCATAAAAATAGAAGATATGTATGGGGTTTTATAAATCCTTTCAAATTGTCGTACAATGGAGGACAATATACAAATAAACGTACCCTTTTCTGGTGAACCGAGGTGGATGAAAAACTCCCCCAAACAGCCTAAAATGGTTGCAAGACAAGAAACAACACAAAGGAAACAATATGGAAGCGAAAAGGTACGTTTATTTGTACATTGTCCTCCATTGTACGGCAATTTCAAAGGATTTATAAAACCCCATACATATCTTCTATTTTTATGCACAAACCCATAGATTGGGCTGCCTGTGCTAACCCTCCCTCGAACAGCCGAGGGAACCTTTCTGCAAAGTTATGTTTCAACACTGTTCTGAAGTCTGAGTACCGCTTCAGACCAATTCAGGGTAATCACTTGAAGCCAATCCTACCCAATAGTGAACTACTACAGCAACCGATAACTTATACTTATGGCCCTGGTAGTTGAATGGGACTTCAGGCTTCCTCGACGATATACTTCCTCCCCTGTATAGGTTTTCAGCTTCGGATTGCTTGGGTTCAGTGTACTCTTGGTGGTTACTTTTGATAGGAAAATAAATGGAACTCTCGGAAATGCCATTTCCGGCTGCATTTTCAGAGTGACTTCATATGTACTATTTTTGGGTATAATATCAGCAAAGAGCTCGAGCAAGCTTGAGGCGTGAGATTAGCAATAGAACTGAAATCGGCTGAAGTGTCCTCCATTTCTGGCCCTGATTCTCAAGCTTCGGCATTGACAATCGCATACTCTTCACTGCATGCCGTCTCTTATTCCAACACAGGCAGCCCAAGCTAATGATTAATGTATGGTTTTTAGAAAATCTGAAACTATTAAAATGGTCAATAAACGGTTATGAAATCTTACCTGTGTGTTGTGCGAGTTGTTCCTCTTCATTACTGATGTGTTTATTTTTGGTTTTAAGCAATTCTATAATTTATTTATGTCCTCAAACCAAAACTAAGAAACCTTCAATTTGTTAAACTCTTAGGCTTAGCTTTGATAGCTTTTTATGTACTTTTTGAAGCTATTTGCATTTATGCTATGGCTTCTATGGCATCGGTTTCCTCTGGCTGAGTACATCGTACGGCATTTGTGGTCAAAATATTACATACAGGGGGTTAAGAGTGTTTTGGCCAAGTGAAATATATACGGTAATTAGCAGAGATGCCAACTCTCCCGCTTTTGGCAGGAGACTTACGCTTTTTAGCCTCATCTCCGGCTTAGAGTCCAAAATCTCCCGCTTTTTCGCAAATGACCGAGACTTTAATAAATAAAATACTTTTTGTTCCTTGTATAGCGTGGAATTTTGAGATGATGACACATAAAAGTTACCCTCGGAAAAGAATCTCCCGCTTTTAGAACTCCAGCGGTTGGTATCTCTGAAGTAGCTGCATCAATGCTTTTGTTTTAAGCTAAAAAGGTAAAAGCGCTAGTAATTGTTAGCTTCTGTCAAAAGTAAGGCTTTTAAAGACGATATCTCAAACGTTCGATAAGTGATTATATAGATTGGTATTGTAGTACCGTCTGGGAGAATATGTACTCTAGATCTCGCCTAAATAACTACCCAACACTTCTCCCCCCGTGCAATTAAAGCCCAACAACCTTTTGGTAGTTGCGTGCTCTGGCTGGAAGACCGCACACTATATTTATTGATTACAATAAGTAAAGCAGTACATTCGATTACAGTAAATGATAGCTCTATACAAGCACGTGATCGCTTTCTCTTGTCGCACATTTGTCACGAATTAAGGCCTCGACGCCAGAAATACATAAGTATATAGAGTACGAGCAAGTTTCCACCGGATGAAAAAACCCTAAGCGCACTCGCCGCGCTAACGATAAGGAAAAAACCCAGCCCCGTGGATCGTACCCTTACACAAAGACCTGCTGGGCTCGGTCAACTATCAAATGCCTAAAGATCGGGACACTGATAACATAGAACTAAGATTATCTTTGATATAGGCGTCTTTTGCATTCTCGCTAGACCACCGACCATGTCTTTTAAACAAGCGATCCGGGATTCCAGCGTTGGCTGCCGCTGTAGCTCCTCCCGATCTCAAACTATGCAGACTGATCTTCGATACGTCGGTGATGTCCTTAACCTCCTTGATGATCTCTCTCGCTCTGGAATAGCCAATACCTTGACCACGTACTTTCGCACGGCAACTGTTCGAAGCAATGGCGCGGAATAGGGGCAACTCTTCATCCAACTCAATTCCAGCTATCGCCACGTACTCCTCCAACGCTTTAACAGGACACGTCGGCCGCTCCGTTCTTGCGATCGAAATCCACGCACCTTCGCGTAACTGGTCTGGTTTTCGATGACTCTAGAAAAATGGAAACATAAGAGGGAAACAATTTCACGTCACAACAACGAATTGTGCACAATTCGCTATAACGAAAGAACCCTGCGAAACCAACAAGACACATAGCCAGCGTTCTTAAATCAGAAACGTTCGACTTATCTTTCATTTTCGACACTAAAGCCTCCAACATCTCCACCGTAATCGGTTCTTTCCTATTCTTTGGTTTGCTTAGAATTCTTTGGCAACCCTCCTTTATCATAGAATCCACCATGGGGTGATCCGAGATTTTCCGCAGGCCAGACAACTTGTGCGCCCAGTCGATGCTAAACGCTGCACACGTAATGGGGGACACTGAAGGTACACGGCCACGTGAAAAGGGTTGGCTGGTAAGTGACACAGACTGTTAGAAACTGCCCAACGTTTCCATCGATTGAAACCACCCAAATACGTCCGTACGGTCCCGTCGGCCTTGGATGCCATAACGGTCATTTTAACACCCTCGGCTACACGCTTAAGGTGGTCCGGTATCGAAGAGTTGAATTCAAGCCACATCTGCGACTGAAAAATATCTAAACAATCAAATCATTAGTAGATAAATAAATAAAAAATACATTTATACGTCCAAAAAACATTAACACGGACAATGGGCAACACAAGGGAACTTAACCACTTCGGTCGTGGCAATTATTTATCGGATATATATTTATTCCTTTAATGTAACGGTGCCTATATTCTCAGCACAATTACCGGGCACAAATGGTCCCATAACTCTTATGACATACCGGGCACAGATGGTCCCAAAACTCTTGTAGTTACCGGGCACAGATGGTCCCATAATTGTAATTACTGGGCACAGATGGTCCCATAGCTCTTACAGGGCACACGGTCCCAAGGCTTCTCTATCGGGCACAGATGGTCCCATAGCTCACTAATACTCACACATTTCCCTTGCGTTCCTGACAATTTTATTAACTTAAATTAATAACAAACAACATTAATCAAAAATAAGTATATATTTCAAGCATCCTTCACCTTGACAATTCTCCTTAACAAACGTCCTACAGAAGAGAAAAAACAATAAAATAAGCCCAAAATAATTCACACAAAAATTTAAGTTGTGTGCGGCTCCAGAGAGAACGCCAAGATGACACAACAACCCTCAATTACCCCTAATATACCTACAGCAATCCCTTGGGTAATACATACCGTCGAGAGCATCTTTTTTCGCTAATTTTCAAACCGCGAAAAAAATTATCTCTCGCCTAAATAACTACCCAACACTTCTCCCCCCGTGCAATTAAAGCCCAACAACCTTTTGGTAGTTGCGTGCTCTGGCTGGAAGACCGCGCGCCCAGCCAAGATTTCAAAGAAAGCACGGTAGCCTAAAGAGAAGAACGCATACAACAAATAGAATTAACAATCACATAATAGTTAAACGAAACGATACATACAAAATCCACTCTTAACGCCAACATACTGAAGAGAAGATCTTCGTTCCCGAATATGCTGTTACAAGACCCAGGAATAAACGATTCCTTCATCGTGGGTAAGTCCATCCAACCCGAGACAAAATCTCGGACATGTTCCCCGTCGTACGTAAGCATTGGCCAGAACGGTGCAGATACCCATGCACGCTGGAACAATCAGGGTTCCAACTGAGCGACAATTCCTCATATGCAATAAAACGCGTGGAATCAAAGAAATAGGTGGACAAATATAATTATTCTCTCCTGACCAATCTATAACAAAAGCGTCAATATCCTCGGATCCTGCATGGAGAGTTAAAACGCCAAATTTTCTTATTAACGTGATTAGCAAAACGGTAGATCGAATGCGGGCCCCAAATCGCATCAATATGCTCAAATGTATCACGAGAAATACCCCAGTCATCGGGATCATAGATTCGACTAAGAAAGTCTGCTTGCTCGTTTAAAGAACGAGGAACCATTCCATTTCAATTGAAATGCTGTGTTCGCAGCAAATCTGGTAAATACGAAGGGCTGCGCGTTGTAAATCGCTTTTATTGCTCCCATTAGACATAATTCTGGGCACATTCTGATTGTCGGAAAACCATTTCACAGATAAACCCGACAGTCTATGCACCAAGGACAGCAACACATACTTGACCGCTAAAATTTATTTCAATGTTGAGCTCGAGTTCAACTCATCTGCGAACCACGAACCAGCAACACGGTATTTGCCGCAAGTTACTAGATATCCACCAAAACCGCTGTTGCTGGCGTCCGAAAACACTATGCCGACCGTGCTAGATTTAGGAACCATGGCTTTGCCGTTGATTCGGTCAATGTTATCCAACCAAAAAGAAAATTCGGAATAAATCTCTGAAGAAACGCAAACACAATCATCCCACGACGATCTTTGTTCAATAAGCGAATAACAGTAGCGGGTCATTAAACGAGTTACATTACCAACGGCAATTGACATAGAAATGATTTGGCCAGTAATCGACGCCAAACTACGGACTCCCAAGACCTTTTGACAAAGGAATGATTCTAATGAAGATTTCAATTTGATAATTCGACGCTCGGGAATGCGGATGAGACCATATTGAAAATCCAAGATGGTGCCAAGAAAGGTGACTTCTTGACCAGGAACCCAATTCGACTTCTCCTCGTTAATAGTAAAACCCGAAGAAATAAGATCTTCTCGGACCGATGAACTCAAAGTTTCTGCCTTTTCAAAACTTTCCGCTCCACCAATACCATCGTCTAAATAGAGTAACATAAGAGAACCTTTACCCCTCCAAAATTTCACAAACTGTCTCATAACTTTCGTAAACACGTACGGCGCAGACGTCAGACCAAATGGTAACACTTTAAACTCAAAATATCTCATTACTCCACTTTTATTCGCGGGCCACTTGAATGCTAGAAATTTCCTATGTTCTTCGCAAATGTCGATTTGATGATAAGTGGACTTCAAGTCAAAGGTAAACAAAAACACTCCTGGATGGAACAATTGCAGCACTGTTCTTAGGTCTTCATATTTCACAGACTTTTTTTTAAATTGAGACAAATCCAAAATAAGGCGAAGTTTATCCGATGACTGCACGGCCACGTGCAAAGGATTGCAAAACGTTGGATAATTACTCACTTCACGGACACACCCACGTTGTAAAAGTTCCACAATAGCTTCGTTTACAAAGTCACAATGAATACGAGAAGAATTTCGATTATCTATGGAATATGGAAAAGGCGGATCTTTGAATAAAATCTTGTAGCCATTTTTAATGATGTCTAGAACAAACTGTGAAGTGCCAATACTGCGCCAAAAAGGTAGATTAGAACGTAATTTTCCTTGGACAAAGTCACCAATCGATGATTGTTCAAGTTCAAAAGGTCTCATTTAGTGGAATGAGGATTGTGTTTGTTTGAAGGGCAGGAATTGGCCCAGT
Source organism: Actinernus sp. WN-2022 (assembly GCA_030867875.1). NCBI lineage: Eukaryota > Metazoa > Cnidaria > Anthozoa > Actiniaria > Actinernidae > Actinernus > Actinernus sp. WN-2022. Next base: position 33,504 of record JAOWCC010001291.1, read on the forward strand.
GACCACGTCGTCCGCATCGATAGCACAAGTCACGATCGACTCTTGTTGCTGTTGCCGGATAGCTGACAAACCGCCCATATTGCGATTGGGGACGAAAATAAGGGCTCGGATAAGGATTAGCATTAACATGACTAGGAAAACTAGGTTGAAACGACTGATAACTTGATTTCTTAATAGGCTTCCTTTTCTTTTCTTGGAGAGCCTTGCAACGATAAGCTGCTCTCTTTTCGCCTTTTTAATTTTTCTTGCATCGGACTCATCATCGGCCAGCTCATCGTCAACGTACTCTTGAATCGTTGCCCACCCATATTCAGACTTATCAGCTAATTTTACTAGTTTTTGACGATTATTTAATAAAACAATACCTTCCTTCAGGAGGTCTTGGGCTCTGGCCACGTTGCCACTTTCCAAAGCGTGGAGGGCTTTCGTATTCGCTTTGATAGCCTTCTTGTTGAATTTGTGTTGTTCCTCGTTGCCTTTCTTTTTAAAGGTGAACGATTCTCCCTCTGCTTCAACAGCAACTTGATGCGCAAAGTCGGATTGCTGTTGCAATAGAGATGACTGCAACCCAGCAATTTGAGTGTGCACACACGCTTGGCACAAATGACCCTAAAATCGATCACTTTGCTATATTTTCAAAAGTTTCCAACGTAGAAGATTGATTTTTTGTGGGAGGATAAAGACTGATGACCTAAACGAAGTCCGATTCTTTGAACTACCGTAGACATCTTGATGACGTCACAGTTACGTCATATATCCATTTATAATAGGTTTCTCGATGTTTTCAATTACCTTTAACATCAGTAAATGTTATATTTTCGATTTCCCATCATGTCGACAACAAAGAAACCGAAAACCCGAGTTCGATTGGTTAAGAGGGAGAAAAGTTATGAAATTTTGAATTTTGTTAATTTTCCCGCCAAAATTTGGCGGGAAATATTCAATACAGAACCATTTACAAAATAACTTCTTCATTCATCTTTTAGAGTTTAAAATATTTGTTTACGACAATCTAGCAATCAAAAGAGTAAATCGGTACCCACAACCGTATGTTTTTAGAATTTTCAATTTTTGAGAGGAAATACTTTAATATTCACTGTGAAAAAGAGGTAACGTCATTATGACGTCATATATTTTTGAAAATGTCTTTTAAAAATAACTGTTCGAGTATTTTTCGGGTTTTAAAGAGGAACTGTACTTACTGTACACAACAAATTCCTGGGTGTTGAGCCAACACCAAAAACGGTGTAAATTCTTGCAGCTGTGTGGACACCACGAGAAGTGTAAATTAACACGACCAGAAGTGTTGTCTCAACACTTTTTTGGTGTAAATCTCTTGCAGCTGTGTGGACACTGCGCCGGTGTAAATTTACACTCCCGAGTGTAAACATACACTTGTATAAGTGTTCAGATAACACCAGATTGGTGTAAATCGCTTGCAGCTGTGGGGACACTGCATTGGTGTAAATTTACACTCCGAGTGTAAACATACACTTGTATAAGTGTTCAGATAACACCAGATTGGTGTAAATCGCTTGCAGCTGTGGGGACACTGCACTGGTGTAAAAATACACCGGTAAAAGTGTTCAGACTACACCAGATAATGTGTAAAAATGTTTGGTCAACATTTCTTTGGTGTAAATTGCTTATAGCTGTAAACACTGATTTGCTTTTGGGGTGTAACCTGTTCACGAGTTGATATTGAATAGCAACTGTTTGTATATTACCTAATACATTGTGAAGACCAAAAGATTGCAATGAGAGTCTGAGAGAAGCAGTTTAATAATGGTTGTTTTAACCTTTGGTAGAAATACACATTTCCCATTACTGTTTGTTTTGACCAATATCTACATGTATAGGTTGTTGCAACCAATAAGAAAGTTATTTGATACGACCAATGCACTTTGATAAATAATTGTCAGGGCGACAAGTGGTTTTGAGCTGTTATTTTAACCAATTTACGAATGGGTGAATCAACCAATTATTTTAGGTTGATATCTAGTCAATAATAGTCTTACACGTCCTCATGCTGTTACTACCTTCAACCTGTGAAACAAGCAGCAACTAGTAATATGCAACAATCTACACATCACTCTAAATAAACATTGGTATATTTTGGTTTGCAAGGTACATGTACATATCTATACAAAGCAGTAAATACAACAAGAGTGGATACTGTTCATGCACAACGTGTTATATGCTGGCAATAAGCCTGGTTTTCATTACATAACCATAACCAACATAAGCTAACAGTAATGCACTGATCATTAGTAGCCCTTGTTGATAGTCTCTTGAACAAGCAAATTAATTTGAATGTATATGTCTGGAACAAGTACTACTAATGACAACTACATCACTGTATTGGCATACATGTATATTGCTTGTATTTATATTTTCTACTCCATTGGTGTAGCACAATCCCTTGTTCCCCAATAAGATATTCTAAGACCATATAAATGTTCTTACTATACCCAGTCTGCCCCTTAGGGTACACAGCATTAAAAACATAAAAGCTTGCAATCAGAGTAATCACTACAGTTCTTTGAATCTGGAAACAACTACACTGTATTCCCATAGCAAGCAGGTACATTGTATCTCCAGAATATCCAGTCAACGTAAGTTTTGGTGAGGTACTTTCTTCCACTTTCTTCTTGGTATCTGTGTCACCGTCATTCTAAACGAAACAAAATACAAAAAAAAAATTAATAACTGGCTTTGTTTTGGTTTAAATGTCCCGCTTTTTTTTGGGGGGGGGGGGGGGGGGTAAACCCTGATGTGTTGAAGTGTATTGGAGGTTCAGTACCCAAGCTGTAAGTAGGGTCAGTGCTTGAGAGCTAGGTTGTCAGGCAACAGACAACCACCCAGCCCAGTACACTGGGTCACACTGAAGTGGACATAAAGAAAAAGGGGAGGGAGGGGAACCGTTTACCATGAAGAAGGCTAAATCAGTCCCCCAAGCAGCAACTATTTCAAACAAACACTTGCGAGCAATGCAACAAGCAACTACGAACAACCCACCAAAACAGACACGTGAGATGCCAATCCAGGCCCCACAAACTGTGCCACAGGAAGACCAACCGACACAGGCATATTTAACCATGCCTAAATTGCATTTGTCTGTAGATTAAAGTGAAATGGAATTTCTTTTTTCTTGTGCTTTCCCAAAAAAATGTTTGGATCATGAATCCTAAGAATACAATTTTTGAATAATCTGTCAAATCCATTCTGATCCCTGGTACTGACTAGTAATGTTACTAAATGGGTTATGTACTGTAAAAGACTAAAGTAAGAAAGTATATGGCTAGAAAAAGTTAAATTACAAAAACACTGTTGAGTTTACAGAATGTTATTCAGGGAAAACTGCAACTCATAAAGTTGTCATTTTTGCAGTGTAAACTCATTTTTTATGACTCAAAAATAGTCATTTTCATTTTTTTATCCAGAGATTATCATGTTTTTGCAATATGTCATTTTGTTTGCAAAGCTTAGCATGCTCTCACAGCTTAAAGATCTTGCATATAGAGTGGTAAAGTGTGACGTCACAAATTTGTAAATTTCTGAATTTTAACTTTTGGTCCATCGATATCGAAAGACCAACTCAAAAGAATGTTGCACACCAAAATTGAGGTGAATTGGTTAAAATGCGGCTGAGATATGAGCAGCTGAATACATAATTTTCTTTAACAAATCACTGTATTTTCAGCTCAGTTCTAAAAGTTTAGAACTGAGCTTCAAGTCCTCATTAATTATTCACGAGGTATTCAGCCAATCCAATGGTCTGATTTTAATCCCTTGAGGACACTGGATACCTGGTCTAGTCCTCCTAGCAGTAACTGGAAAAGTTTCTAGTTACTGGAACAAGTTGTTCCAGTAACTGGAAATTTTTCCAGTTACTACGAATAAATTATTGAAAAACATCATGGCATGCATAATTACTCTTTTATTGATCAGATTAAACAATTTCCTTTCAAATTCCATTCATTATCATTATGAGGTGGATACACCTCTTTTACTAAGTTAGATTATCATCCAGCAACTTTTATTTGTCTTTGATTCCTCCCGAATAATTAATGAGGAGTTGAAGTCGTTCAAAGTCCTCCAATTTCGGACTGGACGGGGATTTCAAGTCCTTGCAATTAGTTCCAGTCCTCGGCTGCGCCTCGGACTGGAACAAATTGCGCGGACTTGAAATCCCCGTCCAGTCCTCATTGTCGGACTTTAAACATTACTTAAAATACAGTGATTTGTTAAAGAAAATTATGTATTCAGCTGCTCATATCTCAGCCGCATTTTCGCCAATTTGCCTCGTTTTTGGTGTGTAAAGTTATTTCACGGCGGTCTTTCAGATTCAATGTTCAAATATTGTTAAAGCGAAAATTTCTGTTTTGTGACGTCATCGCTTTACCACTCTATTGCAGTCACTCTTACTGTTCCAAAACACATGCTCTCACAGTTTAAAGATCTTACATTTTACAGTCACTCTTACTGTTCCAAAACACATGCTCTGACAGCTTAAAGATCTTGCATTTTACAGTCACTCTTACTGTTCCAAAACACATGCTCTGACAGCTTAAAGATCTTGCATTTTACAGTCACTCTTACTTTTCCAAAACACATGCTCTCACAGCTTAAAGATCTTGCATATTGCATTCACTCTTATTGTTCCAAAACACATGCTCTCACAGCTTAAAGATCTTGCATATTGCAGTCACTCTTACTGTTCCAAAACACATGCTCTCACAGCTTAAAGATCTTGCATATTGCAGTCTGACACTCTTACTGTTCCAAAACACATGCTCTCACAGCTTAAAGATCTTGCATATTGCAGTCACTCTTACTGTTCCAAAACACATGCTCTCACAGCTTAAAGATCTTGCATATTGCAGTCACTCTTACTGTTCCAAAACACATGCTCTCACAGCTTAAAGATCTTGCATATTGCAGTCCGACACTCTTACTGTTCCAAAACACATGCTCTCACAGCTTAAAGATCTTGCATATTGCAGTCACTCTTACTGTTCCAAAACACATGCTCTCACAGCTTAAAGATCTTGCATATTGCAGTCACTCTTACTGTTCCAAAACACATGCTCTCACAGCTTAAAGATCTTGCATATTGCAGTCACTCTTACTGTTCCAAAACACATGCTCTCACAGCTTAAAGATCTTGCATATTGCAGTCACTCTTACTGTTCCAAAACACATGCTCTCACAGGCTGCTTAAAGATCTTGAATATTGCAGTCACTCTTACTGTTCCAAAACACATGCCTGGAGCAAGTGTTTCCTCAAATGCCCAATCGAGTGCGAGCTACTGAACTGTAGAGCATGAACCTTATGAGAACAATACTTTAATAATTTGAAAATTATAGGGCTTCCAATGCAGGGCTTTAACAACATACATGCAGGAACTATTTGAAGAATTAGCAGGGAATATGACAAGGAAACAGACAGCTAGTTTTCTTTGGAAAAGAAAGGAGGGACTTGAGTAGAAAATACATGTATTGCTGATACCTGTGCTCAGACTGCGAATAATGTGGTTTCTATTGTTCTTATAGCTTTGTTTATGACCATTACAAAAAGTTATTTTTAAAACAGCATCATAAAGAATAAATAAAATCTGAAAAAGTAAACTAGTGGTGCAGTAAAAATATAAATACATGTATATTTACATGTATTCTAGGATTGCTACATGTACTTGCCTTGTTTCCTTTACATTACTTGAAGGGTAGGATAATCCTGGAGTACACATATCACAAACACTGATATTTTGGGTCAAGACATCCCTCCTTTTCACACATGTACTGTCCATTAGATTCTTTTGACAGAGCTCCAAAACTCATTTATTTTTAATCTCTGCTGTGTCCTGTTTCTCCATCAGGAATTGCAGTAACTTTAGATGATTGCTCCTTCTTTGCCATGGTTTACCCTTGGGAACTGTGCAATCCTTTTCTGACATGTTCCTGTTTCATCTTGTGTTGCCCTCTGTCTCACATTTACATTTGTAGTATCCTCTCTCCTCTCTTTTTGGGTCCATATTTGCTAAAATTTAGACAAAACAAAGATTAGTGAAGGCATGCATGCTGCATACAATGTAACTGCTGTCTGCTGCAAGCATGCGAGAATATTACAAAAATGTACACAGGTCACAAACAGGTTTATTCAACACTTAAACGGTTTTGTAAGCGCACGAGCCAATCAAAATGAGGCTGTTGAGTAATAACCAATCAGCTTTTAGCATGCAAAACACTTAAACGGTTTTGTAAGCGCACGAGCCAATCAAAATGAGGCTGTTGAGTAATAACCAATCAGCTTTTAGCATGCAAAACATTTTTTTAGCACAAGTGCCCCAACATTATTTTTGCTTCCAAAAAGGCTTATCTTCTGCTCTCAAGATAGTTTCTTCAAACAGAGCTCTAAGGTAAGCAAAAATAAACACTTTCTGCTAGCCATCATACAATAAACAATTTATTACACGAAAAGTTGCATAATACGGCTGATAATTTTTACTCAGTTTTATTTTTTATCGCCTTTCACGCAAAAAAAAACTGACTCGTAAAAATACCCAGCCATATTACACTACTTTTCGTGTAATAACCTCTTTGTATTAATTTTGATTTACCATTCACATAACAATTACCCTATATCATTATGACGTCATGGCTTGTTTATGAGGGGGACAGAATCGACTTGAACAATAGAATTTTGAACTAAATCTGCTCTGCTGAGGAAAATTTCACTTCGAATTGTCTGGTTTCCAGATATCAGCTGTATCAATGTTTATCCCACAATATTTACCGTATTTGGTGGCTGTTACCGCTATTCTACGTTCTTCAAAATGCATTTTATAGCGATTTCCTTTGTGGTGTTGCTGTTTTGTCCCTGTTTTGTCCCCCTCCCACGACCGTGATCCTTAGCGTTTAAACAATAGATTGTTTTGATATGACGTCATAGTGATATAGGTCAATTGCCATTCATTTTATTAATATAAGTTTCATGTATGATCATCAAACCACTAAATCTAAATTATTAATTACATGTACCTTCTTGTCCTTCTCAAGGCATAACCTTTTCATCTGGTAATAAATAGTTTAGAAAAAAATGTTAGTACTTTTGTGCATGTACACTTAAAATTTAATCCTGATTAGGATGACATTATTGTAAGCAATTGAAGGGATGTGTGCAACAAGAGTGTAAGTGTTCTAAATTCTCCTTCAGATTATTATTTTGTTTTCTAAGGGGGAATTTAAAACTTGATCAAGTCACTTACACCATTTTTGCACACAGCCCTTCAATTGCATGGAGGTAATTAATACCACTGTATCTGAGCCTACGTACATGTAGCAACGTCCCCACATTTGCCTGGGATCCTCCCACTCGGGGAAGCCGATGACAAGTGCATAAGCATAAGGTATTGATGATAGCAACAACAATGATAAGTATAAGAACATATGCATACATATTAAACACCTCCAGGACGACTTGTCTGCAATTTTGTTTTTTTCTGTAGAGGTGGTGACAAAATTTAGCCAGAAATGTTTAATACGCATGCGTATGTTCTTATGTTTATGCATGACGCTAGCGAGGACCAGGCTTTAGTCTATACATGTATGTCAATTTGTATTAAAAGTACACTGCTTGCCATCATTACTACAAACTACGGCTAAAGTATAGAATACCTGTCCACTCCAACTAAGTATCAGAAACACTGCCACCGCGGTCCGCAGTCAGCTTGAATAATTTAGCAGTAATTATTATTCAGTCACTTCGGACCGCGGTAGCACCCAGTTACATGCCTTAACAAAATTATTATTCAGCACTTCGGGACCGCGGACCGCGGTGGCACTCAGTTACATGGCTTAATTGGAGTAGTTGTCGTTCTTAAATCCACTCGGGCGATCTATCAATATTCAACAATCGACTGTGGGACTGCAGACCGCGGTGGCACTTAGTTATATGTCTTGCAGTCATTAATATTCATGATTCGACTGCGGGACTGCGGACCACGGTGGCACTTAGTTATATGTCTTAGAGGCATTCATATTCATGATTCGACTATTAATATCCAACAGCAGACTGCGGGACTGCGGTGGCAGTCACTCTTATGCTTTCCAAGAGCCGACTGCCATTCAGTGTTTCGTCGTTCTAGAGTCTTGTTTACGACTGCGGACCGCGGACCACGCACTTACAGTAAAGTGCCTTAAAAATGGACGGGTATTCTATAGTTGCTCCCAAACTACAAACTGTAAACTGGCACGAAGAGAAAACTAAACCAACAAAACAAAGTTACAGCTCAAACAGAAGAAATCAGCTTGCATTCCCAACTCAATGTTTAAGTTATTTCTGGATCGAGTGCAAGTCAAACACTATAAACTCAAATCACGCACAAATATTTCCATGTAGTATGTTCCCATCATAGCATTTTAGATCATGGTCAGGTTATGGAAACAATTAGGGCAAAATATACATGTATCATACAAACACTACATGTAACTATAACTACAATATATACACTGTATAAATTATTTTCCCGTCATTTCCCGTTATGTTTGTCCTGATTACCCTGGTCTATTCAAACTGAACTCTGTGGTACGTACAAATAGTGTAACCGTTAGCCTATATCTTTTCCTTTTTTGTAGGATTTATATTTCTTGATCACAAGGGCATTTTCGAATAAATTTTCAATAATTCTAGTTCTGAACATGCGCCGTGCGGTATTTGCGTTTGAAAGCGTGCTTTGCGTTTGCCAAATATGTAAAAGCGTTCGCTAAAAATTCTGATCTACAACAGCTGTAGATCGATTTCTTCACAAGAAGAGTCACCCTATAGAAACTGGATAAGTTCATGGATGGATTTGTTGAGTTTTCCGAATAAATATACGGCCAAATATACCACTGATTCTCAATTTCTGAATGATCTACAAAGCTAAAGGTGTGTTGGACGAAGTGTGATAACCCAAATGGAGGGAAAATCCACAAACTACACAAACTGAACGATTACTCTTACCTTCGTAGTCTCCTAATCTTCCACGAGATTTGTAGACTCGTTCGCGTTTGGTTGAAGCCATAATTATACAGATATTATGAAGACAGTGCCGTTATCGTGCTCGTTGAAATGAAAATGGCGCTCATATCCCACAATTCAATGCCATCCCGCAATTCGATCCCAGAATGCACTCGTTTCCTTCTTCTTGTTCCGACATTTCTTATTATCATAACCATATCAATGAATGGGTCCCTCCTTTGCTGTGATGAAGGGCTAGCGCTCGAAATGTCAGCTGCTAACTCGCGGTTAACATTCCGGGCTAAATCAACTTTTAGTTGATTATACCAGTGTAGTATCTTCCCCGCCGACGCAGATCACCACTTGGATGAAAGCAAATTGAACTTCCTTTTACAAAAAAAAAGACTAGTGCATGATTTATATTCTGATAAGAAAACACTTTAGCCCGTCAGAGCACGCATTTTATTGCGACTACATTTTCTCTGAATTTATTCAACAAAGTGTTTATGTTTACACGAGCTACTGTTACCGTTACACGAAAATGCAGTAAAACTAATATTCTCAGGTTCACACCAAAAGACGCTTATAGTCTTACGCCAATTTAGTGTAAATTTATTTTACACAAAAAAGGTGTAAATGTATAAACTCATATATGTAATCTTACACCAATTCGGTGTTACTTATATTTTACACCAAAAAAGTGTAAATTTAACACATCATAGGTGTAATCTTACACTAATTCGGTGTTACTTATATTTTACACCAAAAAAGTGAAAATTTAACACATCATGAGGTGTAATCTTACACCAATTCGGTGTTACTTATATTTTACACCAAAAAAGTGTAAATTTCACACATCACGAGGTGTAATCTTACACCAATTCGGTGTTACTTATATCCTACACCAAAAAATTGTAAATTTAACCCATCATAGGTGTAATCTTACACCAATTTAGTGTAAATCATATTTTACACCAAAAAAGTGTAAATTTAACACATCATAGGTGTAATCTTACACTAATTCGGTGTAAATTATAATTTACACCAAAAAAGTGTAAATTTAACACTTTAAAAGTGTTGGCTCAACACCCAAGAATTTAGTGTGTACACTGAATCGCCGCAATATGGTCGTTTTTATGTTTCTTCAATTTAGAAAGCATGACTGATGTCAGACCCATGACGTCAGAAAATGTGACGTCACAGAAAACTATTTATCGTAGAGACTTTAAAATTGCGGCAATCAAAAACACATTTATGTTGTTGTGATAACATGCTTTATTTCAAACGTATAGCTAACGCACAATTTGACCTTAAAAAGAGTCGTTCGTTATGACGTCACACTAACGTCAATATACAAATGTGTTTGATCCTAAAGATGTTATTACATTTTTTTATATTAACAAACGAAAATTTCGTTAAATTTGACATCGAATTAAACAAGATGTGCTGGTTTATATATTTTTGGCTCGCTTTTAGTGATCGATTTTGAGGTAATAAAATACTATCCTTCTGCACATCCAGCAGCGCCTGAACCTCCGGTGAAATACCAGAATCGGCGCCAGAACTGCCACCATGAGCTTCGGACCGGCGAGAACTTTCGGCCATGTAGAGAACATGTACAGTCAGCTTCAGAAATTCCGTCGACAAAAAGAAAACTAAGTTTTGTGTGCGGCTCCAGAGAGAACGCCAAGATGACAAACAACCCTCAATTAGCCCAAATATACCTACAGCAATCCCTTGGGTAATACATACCGTCGAGAGCATCTTTTTTCGCTAATTTTCGCTAATTTTCATTTATATTTCACCACAGGCTACCCAACCGTAAGGTTTTTGGTTAACCGTTTATTTTACAAGACTTGACTCAGGTTACCGCCAAACAATCCCGTACATCTCATTTACGTCGTGTACTGATTAGTGCCATTGTTTTCCCCCGTGAAAATTTGAGACGAGCATTTCTAAAAATAGACTACTCTGTAAACTGATGGCCGCTACCGTAATACAGATACGTATAGACTTCTGGTTTTATTAATTGCAAAATGTTTATTCTGGTTCCTTCACAGATTTGATTTAAAGATGTAAGCAAATACGTTATACTGTTATCACTCTGAACGAGCATAAAACATTTAATAGCTAAACTGCATTAAACACAAACAACAGATCAGGGGCGGGCATCTCGTTTATTGATACTTGTCGGACACGTATAATTACAGCAGTATATAATGTTGGCCAATCACGTCTATATAGATGTGTAGTCAGTACATTTCTTCTATTCTGAACATGTACTGAAGAAAATTAGGTATCAAGGTAGCGTGAGAAACGCCTTCGAATGATTCTTGCATATTAATCACTCTCTTTATACACCCTCAACCAGTTATCCCAATGGGATTATGTAACTTGTTTATATAACATAACAACATAGTGCATTATTCCTACCCACTTGTGTACATTCCGTAACGCTACTATAAATATATTGTAATGTACATATGTTTTATTTTAGTTTCCCAGTTTGGCCAGCGCCAATATAGGAGATAGGGTACGTACTTCGTGTAACGTACACATATAGTGTAACGTACGATAAACGTACAGTGCTGTTCGAACACTGTACAGATTTATACAATTACAGATTTAGCGCTAACCTAGCCTCCAAAACAGCCTGTTTTGGAGGCTACGAACAACCCGGCCCAGATAAATATAACACGTGAATTTAACAAATTGAAGTTAGTTTTTTATGCGTCTGTCCTAATATTGACAATGATTTTCGTCATAACATGGTCAAAATAGCTGTGGATCCACAAGGCGTCTAATTCGCCGAGTGGATCCGCAGCTATTTTGGCCATGTTAATATGACGAAAATCATTCAGACACATAAAAAACTAACTTTAATTTTTTTTTTTACAACAACAACGAAGTAAATAGTCAATTTTACGACAACAAAACACTTTTAGCTTCAAACGAAAGCTGCACGCGCACTCCTTGACAAATGACGTCAGCCTTTGTTGTCTGTCCAAATATTGCATATGAAAATAAGCCAATCAGATTGCGAGAACTTGGCGGTTGTTAATAATAACTTTATTTACGTGTCAAATACATCTAGCAGAGGGGAAAAACCCACCGCTAATAGGGAACACCTACAACTAATAAAATGTTAAAAAAATCTAAAAATCTAAAAACTTGAATGACAATATCTATGATAATAATAATTAATGGTGACTATTTACAAGTTAAAAAACTCAGTAACAGAAGAAACAATGCAGTTAAAGTTAAAATACATTCTAAAATAATTATGTGTTGCATAAATGGCAGCCACTACAACCGCCTAGTAAATTACTTAGGTCACGCTTCCGTATACATGCTTTAAATTCACTAAGTTTGACGGAACATCTCTCCTTACTGGATAGTTTGCTCCATAGTTTTGGGCCTAAATATCTAATTGTGTGTTTGCCGTATGTTACTGTATTAAAACTAGGTAAGGAGAAATCCGATTGCCTTAAGTTATACGAGCTGTTGTTAGCCTTAAATAAGCTACATATTGACTTAGGGCATAAGTTATACCTAACTTTGTACATTAAAATGCATATATCTTGTAGCCGTCTATTCAGTAATGTGGGTAAGTTCGCTTTTTCTAACAATAACTGGTAACTGGACTGTTTGTCCCTAAAAAACAGCTCTTAATCCTCTTTCCTGTAATCTTTCCAACTATCGAGTATCACTGGCTCTATAGAAATGCCATACCAGATGACAGTAGGTGAGATGAGGGAGGATAGCTGTCTTATAAAGTTGTAGCTTAGCCATAGTGGGAATTAAATTCCTGAGTCTCATGATCACACCAATCCTCTGACTAGCCTTCTTACATACAGTACCAATATGCTCATTAAAATTAAGTCTACAGTCAATTGTAACACCCAAGAGTTTCAAACTTTCAGATGCTCTAATATCCTTGCCCTTTACAGTAATACTTGTATTATTTTCATTGTTAGTGCCTTTGTTACAAATGTTCATCGTCTGATATTTTTTAAGGTTGCCTTCAAGGAGATTCGAATCATACCAATTAGTTGCTAAAGTTGCACTCTCCTGAAGTTTCGAAACTACGGTATGCAGATCTTTCCCCTTTTCATAAATCTGGTGATCATCCGCGTACATAGATAAACTGGATTCTACACTATAAATAAGATCGTTCTGAAAAATGTTCCAAAATAGTGGTCCTAAGACAGACCCCTGAGGGCAGCCACGGTCCACATGCTTCCAGGAACTTGTAGAAGATCCGACGCGTACTCTACTGAGACGATCACACAGGTAGCAATGTAAAATATCAATAGCACAGTCTTGAAAACCATAGGCTTTCAGCTTGCTTAAAAGGAGTGGTGGATGAAGGCAATCAAACGCTTTAGACATATCCGTGGATAATATACCAACTGATAAATGATTGTCCTTAGCTAGTTTCCAGTCCTCCACTAAGCCAATGAGAGTTGTTTCGCAGCTATAATACTTGCGATAGGCGGACAAGCAATCTCCAAGACAGTTATCAAACTTAGTTGTAACTTGTTTTCCAAGCAGTCGTTCAAACACCTTGTTTACACAGGGAAGGACAGTAACAGTTTTCTTTGGCATATCCATCGTCCCTTTTGAATACTGGTGTCCAGTCCCCTCTCTTCCAATCGCTTGGCCACTCACCCTCTCCTATACATGCATTAAAGAGTGTGGAGAGAGGCAAAGCTAGTTCCCTCGCTCCAATCTTCAATACTTTAGCAGGGATACCATCGCAACCAGTTGCCTTGTTCGTGTCAAGTGATTCGAGCGCACTTTGCACTTGCACCTTATTAACCGGCTGGAAATTGAAAGCTTCAGACGAACTCTTGGATTTCTCTACTATTAGCTGCACACTAGGGTGATTACTAAAGTCATCCACAAGAGAGAGTTCGGCATCTTTACCTCCGATCCCGTCAGCAATTGTAGCAAAATAATCCGCAAATATCTCAGAAACCTTACTTTGATCCTTAATCATACTTCCATCAACATTCAAATTAATTTCTGCGTCTCTTGTATTGCCCTTATCACTTAAAAACGGTTTGAAAGTTCTGAAAAACTCCCTAGGCTTAGCCTTCAAGTCATCAGACTTCTTTCTCCAAAACTCCTTGATCGCCAGTCTCCTTTGCCTTGTGGCCTCGTTGCGACATCTCCGTTTATGTTCCCAGTTCTCTTGTGTTTTGTTCTTCAGATATTTGGCCATGGCCTTCCGCTTCGCACGTATTGCGCTTTTCCATTGTACCGTCATATAAGGAACGTCTTTGGCTCTTACTCTCATTGTTTTCACAGGAAGATGTTCATCAACAATGTTTTTCATCATTGTATATTTTATTTCCAGAAATACGCTTGGTCGTCTACTTCATCAAAAATTTCTCCGACATGCCATGGAGCCATCGACAAGTGGTCGTTGAAATCATCAGCATTAAAATTCTTAAAACTTCTAAAAGAAAATATTTTTGGCTTGTAAGATTTTGTAAAAACAATGCTTCTTACACAGGCTAAGCATCCTCCCATTTTGTGTATTTGTCACTGATGTTTTAATAATCCATTATTTGTTAAGCAAATTGTGAAATATAATACCTTTTGACTTGATTCTGCTGTGAATGTGTTGATTTAGCGCGCGCTCATAATACAGCTCGGGTTTCCTGTGGCAAAGGTTTGTTTACATATAGCTCGGGCTTCCTGTGGCTCACCTCGCCAACTACATAAAAATGATGACCGTTATAAATCCTTATGATGGCTCATATCTGTCCTGATCATAGGGGAAAAAATCGCCGAAAATCTGGACCAGTTTGACGGTTTCTAGGAAGCTTTTGTGTACCACTCGATATCGCCGTGAATTACCACCAAAAACTCATTTACTGTTCTTCAACATTTCGAATATTAGAGAGGGAGCATGAACCTGGAAGTTTTCGTTTTTAGGCAAAATGCTCACGCGCCTCGCTTGTCGGCCAGGCAATACAGTTAACCGCACCCCTCAAGTGCTGCTTTTAGGTTGAAATATGTATATTGTAATTTTTATTTTTCATAGGAAACCAACGTAATTGGCTAACGTTATGTTGATTCTCCTGGCCTCTATGTTTTGTTTGTTGTATATTTTACTTTATTCTATTTTGTATCTTCTATTATGGCCGTAGTAAATAAATTTAGTTGCCTGCCTTGTGTATTTTTATGTAGTTGGCGAGATGAGCCACAGGAAGCCCGAGCTATATGTAAACAAACCTGAGCCACAGGAAACCCGAGCTTTATTATGAGCGCGCGCTAAATCAACACATTCACAGCAGAATCAAGTCAAAAGGTATTTTATTTCACAATTTGCTTAACAAATAATGGATTATTAAAACATCAGTGACAAATACACAAAATGAGAGGATGGTTAGCCTGTGCTTCTTAGTGCTTCTTAAGGTCCTTTTACACGAAGTATTTTTTCTTGCAACTTGCAACGCAACGCCATTGCGAGACAAGTTGCAGAAAAAGTTGCACGTGTAACACCCCTATTTACAACTCGTCTCGCAACGAAAAATTGCGAGACAAGTTGCAGGGAAAGTAGAACGATCTTCTACTTTTCGCAACGCTGCGCGATCGGTTGCACCGTGTAACATCCCTCTTTGCAACTTGGCGAAACAACCAATCACAATTCTCATAGCTAGCCCAAGGGGAGAGGAGGGGAGGGAAGGTGAAATTCGCACCGCAATCCAAGATGGATTTGTTTACGTTTCCCGGCGAAGAAGGTAGACAAAGAAAACAACTTATTTGGCGTCGCCGAAAAATGTAAATAGGAAGTTGACGGATGCAGAGAAGGTTGAGCTGTTGAGTGAGTTGAACAATCGTCCATGTTTTTAATAACCACGGTGTTTTGCGTCTCTTTTTATCGTTTTCTTCTTCATGCTTCAACTCTAAAACATTAAAATACACATTTCCTACGGCGATCGATCCGCGACCATGTTGCCATATCAGTTGTAATTTATTTGTTTTTATTTTATTGAGGAGTTTCCGCTGAAAATTGTAAAAATCTGGCGGCGGGCTTAAATCGCATTGCAAGTTGCAAAGAACGTTGCGTACGTCTAACACCCCACAGCAGCTTGCAATGATTTTCGATCGTTAACATTGCGATGCAAGTTGCAAGAAAAATTGTCTCGTTTGGCGGATCATCTTGGTGCTGGCCAAAAGATCGCAGGCTCTGGGAACGAGATTGCCGCCAATCGATCTTGAACGAATCTGCACTCGGTCTGCGGTATACTTCACAAATCCAAGATGGCGTCCATGGAAGACATGAGGACGAGGGTTCATTTGCAGGAACATGGCATTATTAACGTATGTAAATATAGACTGACGGTTAGATTGCCTCAGTTCGTTCTACCATCATGATCTTTTCATTTGACATATTTGTAGACACATAGCACTGATTTCCCTGGAAACTACACAGACTTCGATGACACGTGGACGCAAGAAAAGTTCGAAGATGTGAGTTTGTTATTAACTTTATATACATTAGACAGCTCTACTTTTACACATGGCAACATGCGTATTAAACATCAGTTCTTACAACATCTCCACACTGGCCTTAGTAGTAGCTGTGGGCATGTGAATATTTCCCGGAGTACCCAATCGATGAAAATCGATCATCGGAAAGCCAATCGATAAATCGATATCAATCGATATAATTAACTAATTGATATCGATTGATATCGGTCAATCGATGAAAATCGATAGTCACACAAAAAAGGTGCCAATCGATAAAAATCGATTAATCGATTAGTATCGATTGTTTTAATTCTGTTTGATAAGAATCGAGTTTCGTTTTTAATTATAACCCGTCGATATCCTGATACGTGACAAGCCATTTAGACGGCTTTGTTTTCCCACGAGACGAAAGTGAGCAGTGAACGGACGTTACTCGTCAAGTCATGGCTACACATTATTTTACTAAGTTACTGCTGGATTGCAAGAACTAGGTTATTCTACCGTTACCGTTACCGTTAATGATTAAATGCGTTCTGTAAACATAATAACGAAATTTCAAAAAATTGCGGTAAATTCTTATATGCAATCAATTCACTTGAAGACTGCAGAAACGTTGAAAAATTGTAGCCGAGAAATCGGCTTTAGAAGTTCAGCAACTGATTCACACCTACTTAGAGCGGCTTTCCGGACTCGACACCCATTCTCCAATCAGAAGCAACCTCCTGGAGTCTCCCAAAATTCCGCAGGAAAAACTAAAGGTAGAATATAATTACAAGCCATAGTTCTTCTTGTAGTCTCTTGTTTTAATATGTGAGTTCCAGAGGATATTGTAATCTAGGAATTAGAGAAATATATATATTTGCCGAGATGAATATTGTATGTTGATTTCCGATCAAAGGTACGCGCCGTATCTGTAGCCGGCTTGTTTGACTTGAGAAAAAAAAGACAAAAAGGTGAACTGTCAGACTTTACGTTTCCATCTTAGCTTTCTTGGAAACAAATATTCTCTCGGCTGGCTCCTATCAATTCTTCTTTATGTTCAGATGTGGATCACTCGGCACTCGGCACGCAAGTGAAAATACGAACCCTTGTCGGGTTTTGCGAGGACTTCTATTTGGCTCGAAGTCGTATGCGTTGTTTGGCCTTGTTTTGCTTTTCATTTTTCTTTGTTTTCCAAGCTAAGGGTATCCTGCTTGCTTTTTGGAAGACATAAGGCCAACAACCGAAGGAATTACGGAATCGTGTGTGGAAAAACGTTTCTTAATAAACGTAAACATTGGTATATGAAATGTATTTCCCTACACTTTCGATACGGGCGAGTGAGTACTTGTCATGTGTTAATTGATCTGCTGTCAATCAAACAGAACCTTTTACTTCCGGTTAAAAACTTCCTTTTGGTATTTCTCCGTCAATATTAATTTTTTTTGAACGGAGTTTTTAGTATGTCAAACACTGCTACTAAAACTACATTTCTGTGCGAAAAAAAAATTTCGCCATCTTTTTCGTTTTGAAGGTATCCAGTAACCTTAAAGGTCGCTTAGCTCGTAATGTTCAGTCATTTCTCATTTAACTTTACCTATGCAAGACCAGGTAGCCCGGCTATTCTTACTTCAAAGAAAATTGGTGCTGCCTTTATCGGAGAAGAAAAGACGGATGACTCCATATTAAAAGAGTTTATAGAAGAGAGGAAATCACGTCTGACGCAGGCCATGTTTATGCGTTCTCTGTAATCACAATTCACTTGAAAATCGCTGCATCAAATGAGTTTTCCAATTCTTCAAGTCCTATGTACTAAGTTTGTGCATTGTTTTAAGGACTCCAAGACATACTCTACACAAGTACTGAGTGGGATACTCGACTCTAGCTCAGAAAAGTTCCGAGATAACATCTGAACTTTATCTGCCGTAAATTTCGGCTTTTAATTTCTGTCATGAGTGTCTTGATCGGCACTTAAATATTAAAGAGTAACAAATAAAGTAGCTTGGTTTCTCAATGATTTTAAATGGCATTTGTTCTTGAGAATTAATTTCACACTTGGAGTTTTAGTTTAAAGAATTCCAATGTGTTTTGAAAGTTTACGCAGAATCGAACCTACGCTCATTAAAGGGTAACAGCTCTGCTTGTCAAAACATGCAAATAAATGAATAATATTGAATTTAAATCAGATGACGTCACAGACACGGTGTTTTGACCGCGCGCCCAGCCGTTAGTGGGGGAGGCTAAGGAGAAACGACACCCCAACGGCTGAAACCGAGCTTTCCCAAGCTCTCTACGTATTAGTTTCTTGCCTTTCTCATCCACAACTAGTAGAGAAAAACGTAGTTGAGGAATACATGAAAACTTTTACACGAGTCTTCAAGCTGACTTGGTTCCAGATCCCCTAACATTCCCTCCCCCCTCCAGCCGACCCACCCACCATCACGAGAGAGAGGGCAATGGGAAACAAAACGTTTTTAATTATTGGGATGGCCTAATACTAATAGTCAATAAGCTTAATTATACATATTATATATAATTAAGCTTATAAGGTAATTCACCCTACTATCGGCCACTTCCGATTCTCAGGCATGCATATAAACAAATAAATCTCCCTAGACTGGCGAGAGGATGCAAGGTTCAAGTTTAGTTTACTTGACTCAAAGTACACAAAGTTTACACCCCGCATGTGCAATCGATAGAAGGCAATATTGGAAAACCAACCTAAAATCTATATCAATCAATAACGATTAGATAATTGATATCTATGTTATCGATCGATCAATAAAATCTATATCACAACTGCTCAAAATTTTAATCTTATTGATTTTAATGATTTTTTATGATTTTATTGATTGATTGGTTACGATTTTTGAATGTTTACGATGTGTTGCTGTTGTTCAATAGGCATATCGTATGGAAACAATCAAAATGCAGTTACGTGTTTGATGTGTTTATTATTTGGCCTGTCAGTTAAATGTCATGTTACTATCCCGAACTTGGTACCAGAGCCGTTAAAATTTGCTGTATGCTGCGAGTCTAGCAGGTGTTGATGGTGTGAGAAAGCAAAACAAATGTCTTTGCTGCTTGCTAACCATTCTAACCCCGTTGGCACAAGTTCTCAACAAAGAGCAAAACATGTGTATACACATTGTAAATCTGTAATCTAAGGTAACAATAGTATGGCAGTGGTTACAGAAGTTGCGCTTGCAGTAGTACCCTTGATGCCAGAGATTGTAATGGCCTCTCAGCTTAATATTATTGTGAATGAGATCTCTGTTTCTTAATTATAACCACACTACAGCTAGTTAGTTTAATAGAATGTGACCAAGTGCTGAAGAAACAGTAAACTACTGTCAATATTTATTGCAATTCAGTTTTCCAAATTTTTCTAACAAGTAATGTAGTCTCTCTGTTGCCTTAATTTTAGAAAAAAATGAAGTTGAAAAATCGATAATTATGGATTACTCACAATGCATGTCCTTATTAATTTTTATTGATTTCCGATACATGTAATTATTTTTCATCGATTGATATTGATTATTGAATTTATCGATTGCACATGCCGGCTTTACATGATAGTTCTAAAAATTCTGTAAGTATAAAGAAAAAATATTTTTTTACAGTTAAAATTATATAATGATGTCAGGACAGATACATGACTTGTAGCATATAGAAATTACATATGTGTACAATGAATACGGGACATCCTAGTAGCATAAGCTAATTGAGAGGATGCCCCTACAAATTCTTATATATCAGTGTAAATTACAAATAATTAAAACAAATGTATTTCATCTGATTAATAGGTAATTAGAAGTTGTAAAATTGAAGTGCTGCCAGTTCGAGACTGTTCACTTTATATGGATACTAACCCTATCATCTTGTTTCTTGACTCTTGAAATTCAGTGAAATAAGACTTTCTGTTTACCTGTTGCAGAAACAGAGTTCCTTGCTACATGTAACTCATGCATAGACTTCATTGCAGACACCTCACGATTCCCAAAAACTTGGAAAAAATCTAACCAGAAAGCATGGCCACCAGAACACTTTATCAACCAATCTTTATCTTATACGTTATTGCATCCTGTGGCCATTTTCCTCTGCCGAGAGAGTAAATTCTCACTTAATGAGCCACACACCCACTATTGGCCACCTTGTGGATGAAATATGACAAACTGGTGCATGCAAGCAGAAGTGGTGGGAATTCCAATATGCTTTAATAAATATAAAATCCAGGAAATAGACAGATGTATCCATAATTATTCTACTGACTGGAAATTTTGTTTGCAATGTACAAAATGTAGTTGTGGTTGCGTAAATCAGTACCTTGTCCTTGTGTTGACTTATATTTTGTGGTTGCTTTATTACGTGTAGTACCTTGTCCTTGTGTTGACTTGTATGCTACTCTTTTGCAAATGTGCTCTAAGCACAGTTACGTAATGTTGTCATTATTAATTTTTAAGAAATTCAGTATCGACATCATCCGTATGACAGCAAATGAGATGGAGTTTGACATGATAGGCATAGATGCAGCAGTTGCCAATGCATTTAGGAGAATTCTTCTTGCTGAGGTAAACATTTATTTGAATTTGATTTCCCATGATTGAAAACAATTGAAAAACACTTTTGTGTGGTGGTAATAAGGTTATCCATGGATATGTTTTTCCCATTGTTCATCGTCTGACTGACCTAAAATTGTGACTTAAAAACAGGGATATACACATGTAATGCAAAAGAGAGCCAAGCAAATTACATGTAGTTGAAAGATCAGGTGAAAATTTAGTGCATGTTACAGGTCAATTTTACTTTCAGGTCAATTTTATTTTAACCTAGGTTATTTATTTTAACCTAGGTTATTTTTTGGATTCACTTAGTATTTTTACCTTAAATTAATTATTAATCGTAGTCACTGTGCACACCAGATGAGAGGGCCAGACCGACCATCCCGCCAGTGCATGCTTGCCAGAATGTATTTTTTCACTTGACTGTATTGTATGTCCGATCCAGTTGGGTACTCAGGTTTGTGTTACAAATTTTGTGACCAGTTTTAGTGAAATACATGTACCAGGCTATTATAAGGTTTTTACTGCACATATGCAAATGTCTACTAGACCGTGGGGGACTGGGTACTAGTAGCACCATCATATATTAATAGTAAATGAGTATGGTGTTTCACATCAATCACTCAGTGGCACAGCGCCAGTTGAGGTGATTAACTATGAACGAAAGGATGGCCCGGAGGAACAAACAGCTTTATTTCTGTAGGGTTACAACAGTTGAACAAGACTCGAGGAAAACAAGATGGCTGACACAACTAGAACAATTGGTGTGAGTAACATGCATAACCTTGTACCACTGACTGGTACTGGTACAGTGGTTAAGTCCTGATGGTTGCTGGTTCAAGTACGAGCAAGGACAGTTGACCGTAAATAAATATGGTAATTACCGGTAGTATAGTTGATTATACATGTACATGCATGTATGGGTACAATGTACCACTATAACGAGATAGGAAGAGGGGTAGGGGAAGGAAGTCATAAGGGTACAGGAAGGAAAGCAGCTCCAGAGATTAGGGTGAATTTATTTTTAGTTCACAAAAATGACCTACAGGTAGGTAAAAAAAATGACCTAGGTAAAAAACTAACCTTAGTTTGAAAAAAACTAACCCAGGTTGGAAAAAAAAGTACCTAGAAAATTGACAAAAAAATTCTATGGTGTTTCACATCAATCACTCAGTGGCACAGCGCCAGTTGAGGTGATTAACTATGAACGAAAGGATGGCCTGGAGGAACAAACAGCTTTATTTCTGTAGGGTTACAACAGTTGAACAAGACTCGAGGAAAACAAGATGGCTGACACAACTAGAACAATTGGTGTGAGTAACATGCATAACCTTGTACCACTGACTGGTACTGGCACAGTGGTTAAGTCCTGATGGTTGCTGGTTCAAGTACGAGCAAGGACAGGTGACCGTAAATAAATATGGTAATTACCGGTAGTATAGTTGATTATACATGTACATGCATGTATGGGTACAATGTACGTACCACTATAACGAGATAGGAAGAGGGGTAGGGGAAGGAAGTCATAAGGGTACAGGAAGGAAAGCAGCTCCAGGGATTAGGGTGAATTTATTTTTAGTTCACAAAAATGACCTACAGGTAGGTAAAAAAAATGACCTAGGTAAAAAACTAACCTTAGTTTGAAAAAAACTAACCCAGGTTGGAAAAAAAAGTACCTAGAAAATTGACAAAAATGATCTGAACATAAATTTGACCTGTAACAAATACATACATGCATGTACATGTATGGAAGGTCACATCAAATTTCAGCTCCATGCAGTTCTTTCAAATGGCCAAATGTCTTCCACACTGGAGCCACAACATGATAATACAGTAGCTAGGTTATTTAGATACAGATAAAGTGTAGTTTGCAACTCCAATCAAACTTTTCCTATTGAGAATTACTCGAAAATCAAAATTTTAGAACCTTAAAATCTCCAAATATTGACATGGGATGACAAGATCATAATGAAGTTTTATTGTACATTGTACTAAAATGTTTGATTTTCTAGTGATTTTCGACTGGAGTCATATTAAATTAAACTACAGTAACTCGATCCTTTAGTAGATACTCTGCCTAGTAGATTTCAGGCTCCAACCCAATTTTGATGAACCCTTAATGATGAGCAATGGGGGAATAAGTACACGGAATGGATATGGCATAATGTTCTTTGCTAACAGTTTCTTGTCATACATGTATGGTGTTATTTTACTGCTAGCCATATTGTCCAGGCAAGTGTGTCTATTTTGCAATGATTACAAAAACGATCAACTGGGTTGGTCAACTGTTGAGCCGAGCACAATGTTTTACTAATAATGGCTGACTACCAGAGTGAACCTAACTGATTGCTGTACCATGCATGCTCATCTTACTACAAAGTGGAGACTGAAACAACAAAAAGGGAAGGGTAAATGGAAGAGAAAAGGAGGAACTGCAGACAATTTTTTTTATCTAGTCAAAAATGATCTACACTAGCTGTAGCTACCATCATAATTATCTTCATTCACAGCTTTGCCCATGGGCTTAATAGAGAAAAGGAGGGATGGCTATAAAGCAGTCAAGTTGTTATTAGATAGAGTAGAGTATTGTGTTATTGATGATTACAGTCTTGTTTATTAATGTTTTTTACATTTTGCAAAATATGGAATATATATGTATAGTAGAAAAAATATGACGTAACAATTATCTGATCTGAGAGTACACTAGTGATGACCTACATGGGATATGGATGATTTTCAGGTTTCTACAATGGCTATAGAGAAAGTCTTTATCTATAACAACACCTCTATAATACAGGATGAGGTAAGAGTATCTTGATTTATGTGTACATCATCCACACCCAAGCATATACACACGTACCTAAACACTCTTAAACAAGCCAAACCTGAAAATAGTACACATAAATGTACTATTTCAGTTGTGACATTATGGTAAGACTTCAGTTGGAAAGCTCATTGAAAGTTACATCCAATGAAGCAAGAATGGTAATGCCGCTTTCTGAACTTTTGATAAAAAAATGTTCTCTTTAAAATTCGAGTTTTTAAACATGTGGTACAGCTTATTACGTTATTAAGATTTATTTTATTTCACACTTTTTACAGAAGTAGATATTTTGAAATAGGATTTTCCCCCAACTATTTATTGTCATTTTAATGAATATACAATTTCACATTACGTACTAACATTTTAAACAAAAAATACATGTACAATAATTACATAATCACAATAAAGACAAATGGAAAAAATAAATAAATAGTGCAAGTGCCATATGTTTATACCTAAAAATACACATCTCTATAATTTATTTAATTACGAAAGGGCCATAACATAAAATTTTCAAATTTAAATGCCTTTACATCTCTGTGTGCACGCATACACGTCATGTTCTTTCTGTTGTATGCCGTCACCTTTACCTTTATAATACGTTCATGCAACTAATCTGTACATGCAGTATTTATAGTATGTTCATGCAACTAATCTGTACATGCAGTATTTATAGTATGTTTATGCAACTAATCTGTACATGCAGTATTTATAGTATGTTCATGCAACTAATCTGTACATGCAGTATTTATAGTATGTTCATGCAACTAATCTGTACATGCAGTATTTATAGTATGTTTATGCAACTAATCTGTACATGCAGTATTTATAGTATGTTTATGCAACTAATCTGTACATGCAGTATTTATAGTATGTTCATGCAACTAATCTGTACATGCAGTATTTATAGTATGTTCATGCAACTAATCTGTACATGCAGTATTTATAGTATGTTCATGCAACTAATCTGTACATGCAGTATTTATAATATGTTTATGCAACTAATCTGTACATGCATTATTTATAATATGTTCATGCAACTAATCTGTACATGCAGTATTTATTTTTGTAATAGACTTTTTCCTCTTGGCTCAATGTTGGCCCATTTCAGATCATGTGACCATCCCCTTGTGTATTCTTTTATTTCTTTTATTTCTGGTTAATGCATGAGGAGATATGATATATGATATGGAGATATGATATTTCCATTGATATGGAAATACTTTGGACAAAGATCATTCCCAAAAGATTTGAAATTGGACAACATCAAGCCAAGCGTCTGCACACACGCATCGCATTTGTGTTACATATGCATGTGCAACTCAACTGCTAGCCTGCGTCGCATCCGAACTGAACCCTGGTTAAGTCTGTCTGCGAAACAGCGACAGAAAGCTTGTTCTAGACCCCCAACGAAGTACCAGGATATATGAAGTCGATTCTGATTGGCTTAATTACTAATGCTCATTCTTACACGTCTTCTGACTGGCCATTAAACTGTCACCAGCCTCGAAGATTGTTATGATGGGCAGTTCATGTCAGAGGCTGCTCGGTTGAAACTGTTCATTTGCACGTGGTCAGCTGTTTACTTGAGACTTACCAAGACGAGCTAGTGCTCTGTCGTCGTTTCCCTGTGTTTTACTATCGGAAAAGGTTAGGTTTATTTCAATTTCGGGTCAGGTTTTGAAGTAATGTAAACGTAACAGGCTGCCCATGGTTTAGTGCGACATGAAAGGAAACTTTTTGAACACATTAAATAGAATCTGTCACGACAAAATGCTCATTCGAGGAACACACAAACAAATCTCCTGTGCAGCTTGGAAAGATCTAGTATGTGCCACATCCGAACTCAACTCCGGTCAACTGCTCTTGTTCTAGCAAACGAATCTCGATTTCAAACCAGGATTTCAAACTGATATTGTACAAATATCATTGCTCTTCTCGACGTGTATAAAAGCCGCCACATTTTGAAATGTAAATTAGCCGTAAGTCGCACTGGTGACAGTTGAATGGCCAGTCAGAAAACGTGTAAGAATGAGCATTAGTAAAAGCCAATCAGAATCAACTACATATATCCTGGTACTTCGTTGGGGGTCTAGAACAAGCTTTCTGTCGCTGTTTCACAGATGGGCTTAACCGGGGTTCAGTTCGGTTGTAATAAGTTGCTTTATGAACCATTGAACCTTTGTATTCACAACGGCATGCAAAATATTCTAGTAATCACCGCCTACGATTACGAACATCTCCAGGGAATGACATGAAGAAATTACCATACTATGTTGTTTGAAGCAGTGTTTCGCATTGCTGAAAGCATTGTGTGGCAAAGGACAAGCTAGGGCAAGAATAACCTGCACTTGAAGGATTTGGTGTTGTGGTTGACATCGATAAAGTTCAAGACTTGGAAAGCGATGTGACTGACACGACGGTAGACTCTAAATTTTTTACTCCGGCACAAAATATGAAGAGGTGTTTGTAAGTTTAATGCACGTTTTTATTATTTTATGGCTTTGAGTTTGGTTTAATAATTGGAACTAAACAGTGGCTCGGTAAACAAGTAAAGCTAAGTAATGGTAGTTGGATAACTTCATTTTTAAAATATTATCTGTGTATCTCGGTAGTCTGCTGATATTAGTAAGTTTAGTGCAAAAATTATTATCTAGGTACCTTATGTTCCATGTACTTTTTGCTATCTTTGGGTCTTTATCAGTGAATTCTTAATTAGGATGAAACTTTATATAAAATTTCATGTTCATTAGACGTATTCTTTATATAAAACGTTCATCCTAATTAGCAATTCAACGAGAAAGCTGAGACATCAATAGAATAGGTATAAAGGAGCATGCACATAACTGATTTGCTTCATCTGATTGGACAAAATGCTCATTAATTATTCATGAGTTTTGAAATATCTTTGATGTATTAATGTTTTCACTGTAGGTTCTTGCTCATCGCTTGGGCCTCATTCCAATATTTGCTGACCCAAGAGAGTTTTCATACAAAAATGAAGGTATTTGCACTGTGTACATGTACAGTGTATTTGGTAAATATGATTTCAATACTTCCAAGCAATTTAGCTTACATTACTTGTATTTTTTCTGGGTTGGTTTTATTTAAACAGACCAAACTTAATAACTTTGAATATACATGTATGCCAGTGTTTTCATCAATTTTGAAAGTACTGTTCAGGCACTAAAAGCTAATATATAGCCATGCGATACTACATGTAGAAGTAAAGCCCTGGCAATAAAGTGGCTGGTAAGTGGTTGCATTGGTTGGTACATGTAGGTAGTTGGTAAGTGGTTGCATGGTATAAGCTGTGGGTAAGTGGTTGCATTGGTTGGTACATGTAGGTAGTTGGTAAGTGGTTGCATGGTAAGCTGTGGGTAAGCGGTTGCATTGGTTGGTACATGTATGTAGCTGGTAAGTGGTTGCATGGTAAAGCTGTGGGTAAGTGGTTGCATGGTAAGCTGTGGGTAAGCGGTTGCATGGTAAGCTGTGGGTAAGTGGTTGCATTGGTTGGTACATGCATGTAGTTGGTACATGTAAGTGGTTGCAAGGTAAGCTGTGGGTAAGTGGTTGCATTGGTTGGTACATGCATGTAGTTGGTAAGTGGTTGCATAGTAAGCTGTCGGTAAGTGGTTACATCGGTTGGTACATGTAGGTAGTTGGTAAGTGCATTGGTTGGTACATGTAGGTACGGTGGTTGGTAAGTGGTTGCATGGTAAGCTGTGGGTAAGTGGTTGCACTGGTTGGTACATGTAGGTAGTTGGTAAATGGTTGCATGGTAAGCTGTCGGTAAGTGGTTGCATTGGTTGGTACATGTAGGTAGTTGGTAAGTGGTTGCATGGTAAGCTGTGGGTAAGTGGTTGCATTGGTTGGTACATGTAGGTAGTTGGTAAGTGGTTGCATGGTAAGCTGTCAGTAAGTGGTTGCATTGGTTGGTACATATACATGTAGGTAGTTGGTAAGTGGTTGCATGGTAAGCTGTGGGTAAGTGGTTGCATTGGAGGTGGTTGCATTGGAGGTGGTTGCATGCATGGTAAGCTGTTGGTAAGTGGTTGGTACATGTTGGTGGTTCATAAATGGGTATGTTGTGGTTTAAGGTGTCTCAGTTGAAACTATGAAGCCACTTTGCAATTTTGGGCTTGATTCTGCTCAAGTTTTCACAAACTACACAATTTATTCATACAACTGCTAATGTCAAACTATTGGCCTGGTCACACATGCTAATGGCATAATTGTGACATAAGTCAACACCACTTTTTTTACCATTGGAGCCATTACTGGAAATCTAGTCAAACTTATAACAAATGAATTAACACAGTGCAAATTTGATAAAAATCCCTTAGGTGGAAGTTGGGGAAGAATGTAGGCTATGAATGTCTTACCTTACTCAATTAAACGTTGTGGAAGTTGATTAGAAGTGATTAGAATCCAAACTGGGCAAATGTATTCCCCAAAGCTTACTGAATCTAAATGTCAAACAAAATTGTGCTAGCACATTAACAGAAAAAAGTTCTGAATATTTCTTTTGAGAGTACTAAAATGTCGAAAAATGGCTAAAATCCTCAAAATCTAAAAATTTCAGGTTATCTAAAAGACTGCTCCTGAGAATTTAAAGAAACATTTTTGAGCATGAAATTCAATCTTTCATAATAATACACCACATCCTGTCACTGAAAAGTGCTAATAATAAATTTTAGACCGGTATATATTTTTTTTTTGAGAATGACATGAGTTTTCAAAGAGAAGCATGCCCGAGGCAAATGTTTGGATAGTGCTTTGTTTACATCTAGAGCAGTGACAGCTGACTGACGGAATATGCATGTGCATTCAAAAGTCGACAAATTATCATAATGACAGGGTGTACAAGGGATACCTAATTTCTGTAAAAATATGTGCCAACTTCCACCCAAGGGATTTTGATCAAAAATTAATTTGCAGTCTGTGTATGTGTGTAATATGTTTGAACCATTTGAAGGGCTGTGTGCAAGAACGGCTTAAGTGACTCCTGATCACATTCTAAATTCTCTCTTAGAAAACAAAGAAATTGAAGGAGAATTTAGAAAGTGATCAGGAGTCACTTAAAGGGGAACTCAACCCTAAAATCAACCCAATGTCATTACAAAGATGTATTCGAAAGAAATAAGTTCTGCTATTTTATTTTTCTGTGTTGCGCGTCTATGAGGAGAAAATCGGGTAGTCTCCAAGTTTGATTTTCCGCTGAAAAATCTATATTGTGTGGCGGCTCAATTCAGTGCAAATTTACCCATAACGTACGTCACACATACCAAGGAAAAACGATCACACCTCTAGCATAAAGAAAACACAATGGTCCGCAATTAGAAGCTGTTAGTCCCGCTATTCAATATCGGGGACAGCATGGCAAAACTAATTTATTCCCCATATCTGACGTCACAAATTACAAGAATTGAGCCGTCTGTACATAGCTGACGTTGTGAGGAAGGTTTTTGGATTTTCTCTTGCTAGACGCGCAACACAGAAAAATTAAATAGCAGAACCTATTTATTTCGAATACATGTTTGTATAGACATTGGGTTGATTTTAGGGCTGAGTTCCCCTTTGCACACAACCCTTCATTTCCAGTTGTTTGAGAACAATCATTCGACTAGATTTTGATTTGCTCAAATTTTTTAAAAAGTGGTGTTGCCTTACATCATTAATTTGTATGTGATCAGGTTTCGACTTTATCAGTTGTATCAATAAAGTGTGTACTGATTGTGAACATTTGAGCAGAATCAGGCAAAAATCGTAAAAGTTATGACATTTTGTTTAAATTTGTAAAGTGGCTTCAGAGTTTCGATTGAGACACCTCATTGGTTTAAATATATTTAAACCAGTGCAATTTTGCATACTGTACATCATCTATGTAATTCCTTCAACATTTTGACTACTGCTAAATTTCTCTCTATTTCAGGGGATGAAGAGGTGAAGGATGACACAACTTTAGTTTTTGAGCTAAAAGTAAAGTGCATAAAAAACAAAAATGCTCCCAAAGATGCCACTGATCCCGATGAACTGTACATCAACTCCAAAGGTGAGTTAATTGCTAAATACGTTTAGGTTCTAAAACATGCCTTCAAAATGGTGAGAACTCCATTTTGAATGTAAAGTCAATAGGTGAGTGTACCATTTAATAGATTGGATCCATACACATGGATTTTTGCTTAATTCTAACCATTTTTGAACCTGTCATTAGGTCTCACATTTCACTGTTACACTGTTTACAAAACATGGCCACATGGCATAGGAATTCAGCTAGTTTGTAATATTTGCAGAAAAGAAAAAAAACTGACACAAATTACAAAACAACTGCAGAGACCAAAGCAGTAAATTAAAGCTAATTTGAGTAAGTGACTGCTTTTAGTATTCGTGAGCTGTCACACGTTCTGAAAACATCATATACAGAAGAGTACATGTGTCTGTTGAGCATAATATAACAGGCTATTTTGTAGAATTTTGCATTCATTTCTGAACTTTAAAATAGTACTGCTAATACACATAGCAGAACTCTATAATGTAAAAGTTATAACAGTCTTTCTTTACTTACGGCAAATAGTAACTACAGACCATCTCAAGTGGCTACCTACAATACAACAAGCAAAAAAGGTATGGTACATGTACATGTATGCAACTTCTGCTAGAAAATGTATTGTTTGGGACACTTGTCCCATGATAGGACTGTTTAGGACATTTAGAGGCTGGGGTGGAAGGCCCAGTGCATGCACACAGAGAGTTGAGCCATCTAGATATAAAATTGGACAGCCACATTTTTCTTGGATATTTTGATGCAATTCCTGCATTTGAGGTATTCTGGGAGAGGTCATGTGACACCAATTTTTCTTTGCTTGTAAATGTTTGTAAACATGATGTTTTCATGATTTCTTGAACAAAAACAACTTTTAAAGGGGCTGTGTCACAGTAAGACACAGATGTCCGGGCCAGACACGAATCAGTGTATGTTACTAGGAAAATTATGGTACAAAACATTATGCATGAAACTGGTTATTTTATTATACATACTCTCCACCCACTAGTTTATAGTAATTTTACACATTTAGCCTTCTGTAGAGGGATGACAGAAAACAGTACTTAATATTTTTATTTTCAATCATTCAAAAAAAATGTTTCTCGTACATGTATATATAAACTTGTACATGTAACATATTATTAATTAGATGCAGACAATACTGAAACTGAATTTATTCACAATGATATTGATGGTGAATACTTCATTTACAGCTTGTGGGTTTTTTTAAAGGAAAATAAAGTGATGTTTAAACATACATGAATTCTGGAAAAAACTATAATAGTGCAAACATGTACATTTACAAAATACATGGTGGTGCAAAGATATTAAGTTTATCCTCATGAGTCAAAACAACTGAGTGCAGTGAATGTGACATACGAGGGGCAAATGTGACCTCATATATCCAGGAGATGGCATATTTGCCATATCTTGTATTTCATTTTATACAGTGAGTGAAATATGGATTCTATGAATGGTATAGATTCTGGTAAAACACTCTTGTCCATATAATAAATATTGAACATTACAATGTAAGCTAGTGTTAAAGTTTGATTGTTGTGGAGATACATGTACAGTACTGTTCAAAAATATTACAACAGGGGAAGCGAAATTTCACCTGAACCATCACCTGAGGTTTGAGGGGAACTCGGTACAAGTTGCTGCATGTTTTTTAAATCCATTGATTTCATGCTTTTAGTTGGCCATCCATTGAATTTGTTCCTTAGCAGGGATTTCAAAACAAGCTGGCAACTGCTGGAGCTCCAGCAGTTGCTTTGAGGTCCATCACTGGTTATTTTCTCTTTATCAACAGACAATGAAACTTTTGCATGAATTTAGCCTTTTCTACATGTGCCTACTTTCCTACATGTACATGTATGTTGACCTCCTACATTTAGAAAGCCCTGCCAAGGGTAGGGGAATCTCATCTAAACATTTCTCCGAGGGGTTGGGGATTTTTGCCATTTGCTCAGGCTGTGTCAAGTCCCCCACCATGTCCCAGGACTGGGGGGTGGGGGTTTCAATTGACTATTATGCTAATAAAGTATTATAATAAGGCTAAAATGCTCTTGTCCTGTACTTGTGCAATTGAAGGGCTGTGTGCAAAAAGGGAAGTGATTCTTGATGACATTCTAAATTCTCCTTCAATTTCTTTGTTTTCTAAGGGAGAATTTAGAACGTGATCAAGAATCACTTATGCCCTTTTTGCACACAGCCCTTCAATTGCAACAGCTAATGAACGGAAGGGCTAAGAATGTATAGATTACATTTCTATGGATTACATCATCCTACTTGTGGCTTCCTATTGCTTGTGACTCATGGGTGGATGCCTATATGGTCTTAGGACATATACAGTACTATAGACTTGTCAGCCCCCATGATCCTTAGTATTTAGCTGAACCTTTTATATATTTTTATTTTATTTCCCACAATTATATTTACACGTGTTTCTTTACAATAAAACAATAGGAAAATACAATGGGAGGACTAAATAAACCCTTTTGGGCTTTGACAACGTAGTCCCCCTTATATATATAAATGTTTATATTGATGTATACCGGTATATCGTATCAGATGGCAGTATTAATAAGTATTTAATTATTTGATGATAGATAGTATAGATTGTATTTGGGTATATGTAAGGTGAGTACTATATATAATAATCATTAGTATTATTGAGATAGGAGAAACAATTTCATTTTACGTTTAAAACCGGTGCGAGAAAAGGAGTTCTTGATTTGTAATGGTAAAGTGTGCCATACATTGATATTAATAACACTAAGCTCATAAATATTCATGATAAAAATACTTTTTTTGTGCAATCTGCCTGTCTGTGGAAACAGTGTTCTCATAATAATGATAGACTTTGGGAGTTTGAATGAAAAGACAGTGCACCCCGGCGGTTGCTATAGGGCTCTCTTGGTTTGTTGTGCACATGTGCAGACACCCTTCAGCTACCTTTCTTTATTAGCTGCTCACAGCTGTGAAGAGCGTCTGGCGAGTCCCATTGAAATCGATTCTTACTCCCTTCGAGTGGAACCCCCATATAATCGGGTCCATATTTATCTTTTAGCACTCCTTTCCAACCTCTAGGTACTAAGAAAGGAAAACCTTCAAACATCAACTCCCGTAAGGGAAGGTAGCTGCGTGGAACTTTCTCAACCACGTACATATCTAGCATCAGACCGTCGTGCCACTTGCAGTTCATTTGAATACAGTATTTATAGCAGCTATTCCTATCTCTCAGTCTCGGGTTCCAAGTCCGCTGGTACATTCCTATGTTTTTATACTTTTTTGACTCGTACAAACCAGGATATTTCTCGGGATCGGGTTTCAAGTAAGCGTCGGATTCGGTGTTTTGGAAGAACACGTCTTTCGGCAGTTCTTTGCTCGCATATCTAAAGAATCGCTCGTAGTCATCCAATGGTATTTCTATATCGCCATCCGAGTCCCAGGGGACGAATCCTTTGTGTCTAGCGGCGCCGAGCAGCGTAGCGGATGTAATCCAATACCGAATACCATGCTTGCGAGCGAGAACATCGAAAATACGGAGTAAGCGAGTTATGGCGAGTTGTGCTTGCCGAAGGTCATATGTCGAATGATTTCTAATATCGGTACAATTCCAGATACCTTCTTTTTTCAAATCACAAACACCTCCCAGCTCTGTGTATAGCTTGGGACATATTTGTCCATCGTTGTAGGTTATATTATTACAGAAATTTCTCCGCAGCTCGGCATTTTCCGGTGGCCTCCGCCTCATAAACCCTCGAGTTTGGTTAAAAAACCTCACGGCTTTCGGTCTTTTCATTCCAAGAAACATTACGAGTATCATGAGTCCGCAAAAGGCAACGACCACTAGTATGGGAAACCTCCTCATTATTTTAATGCCCATGTTTAAAGGGGCCGTCTCACCCACAGTGCTTAGCGCGCTCACATAGCATAGCGGCCATTTTCGATGCCATCGAAATCCAGAGTTTTATGGTAGTGGTCTTAATCTTCTCTACATCTCTGCCATCCTTCCAGCTATCGTCAGAAAAATCATTCTAGGTTGAACCTTTTTTATTGTTCTTCCTATTGAGCCTCTTTTTTAAGTCTTTTTTAAGTCTTTTTAATTATTTGGTCTTGCAAATTTTAGTTTTATTTCAGGTGGCCGTTGTTCTCTGATGGTGCCAGTCTCATTCGTCCACAACGAAAGGAAACAATTGTCCGTTTGGCTCCACGATTTCCACCTACAACATGGAGAAGCTATTCTGACCATTAATCTTTATATGTAAAGATATATTAGCGCTTAGTTCGAGTATCTACTATCTTTGAGCCAATTTGGGTTTTTGAACACCGTGGCTGGCTTACGTGACCACAATTTGCAACAAAACTCTCACTTGAAGAACAGTTTCCTAAAATCATTTTCAGGGCTTTGGCGTTTAACTTGTGGAAACAGGTCCTCTCTCCGGTTTCGAAGGGCGGGATTTGGGGTTTTAGACAGTGATTTTGACGAGATTTTCGGATTCACCGGGTTGTTCATTTGAAGTTTTATATACTCGCACGAAATTTGACAAACAACGGAAAGCCGCCGAGACTGCATGATAATAATTTCCTATTCAGGCGAGCTGTTATTCGTTCACTGTTTTCTCTTGAACTGGTTCTCTGGCACCAGCAACGAGATTGCCTGCTAGCAGATGATCTCTCTCTCTCTCTCTGCAGGGAAAATAAAACCGAGGGGAGAAACCTCTCTTTTGATAATTATTAGTATTCTCTGTTTATAGTACTGATGACAGGGTTCGCGCGGAAGCGACGGGTGAGCGGTAAAGTCAACAAAATATTATAGGCAACGAAACTCCGCTTGGTCGACCCGAAAAGAATTGAGCAATTTCCTAAAATCATTTTGTGGGCTTCGGCGTTCAATTTGTGGAAACAGGTCTCTCTTTTCGGATTCATCGGATCGATGAAAGTTTATACTCGCACGAAATTTGACAACAGAGCCGCCGTGATAATAATTTCCCATTGAAACAAGCTGTCAGTTCGTTCACTGTTCTCTCTTGAACTGGTTTTCTGCTACTGCCAGCAACGAGATTGCCTGCTAGAAGTTCTCTCTAGCTCTCTCTCTGTCTGCAAGTAAAAAAGAACCGAGGAGAGAAACCCTAGAGAAACCTCTCGCTTTCATAATTATTAGTGTTTATATCCGGAGAGTGTGTTCTCCGTTTATAGCAGCGACGCGTGAGCGGTAAATGTTATAGTACAGCCAAGTACTGCTGTATAACACTTTGTTGACTTCACATTCAACTTGTAAGGTACTATTTAAGTTTCATCAAGGTCATCCATGTTCAAATCAAAATTATCATGTCACCAACATAAAGAATACGTTTAGTTCGTGAGGTTCCCGCCGTGAACAGGGGTCAAAGTCCCGGATATAAACAATAACAAAAGCACCCTAAGCACTGTGGGTGAGACGGCCCCTTTAAGCTAAGGTGCCGCATACAGTTCCTTCCTCACTTGTGTCGTGAGTTGTGGCGTTGTGTTATGCCAGCTTAGTCATGCGAAGCCTTCCCATGAACACTTGCGCTTGCAAGTAGCAAGTGCATATACCGGGGTGTGTCACGGTACGATAGACTTTACATTCGCTTTCCGGGCCGGAAACAGCTATTTACACCGATTTTGATATGAACTAACGAACCTCTCGGCCATGTGGGATGCTTATAATCAAAGCAAATATGCAAAAATGACTAACAAACAGTTTATATAAACAGTCTCCAGAGAAAATATTGAAAATCCTTTCAATCAAGCATTGAGGGAGGGAAGTTTAACTGTTTGTATCCAATTAACAGCCACCAACCAGCGATTACTCGATACATGCGCAGTACCATGACATAGCTCCTTTAAAGGTTCCGGAATAAAAAGTTGATGTTATTGATTGGCCGTTCAAAGTTGCCCAAAACGTGTCTTGGGTTGCCTGTGGACGAAAAGTCTAGTTTGACGTCATCAACAGAACACGCTCGATGCGCCATTGCATTAAAGGCTTGCCGAATAAAGCTCTCCGAAACGATCATCTTTCTCGGTTATCTATTCAATTATTTTGCAAATAAGCCAACGCTTTATACCCGAACGTGCGCGGAAATAATTCTACATTTGGAAGTTTAGTCGCTAAAAAATAATGAAAACATTTTTATTTAAAAAAATCGGAATTTTGTCCCTTCCTTTTAAGGTCTAAGCTGTCAAAAGAAAGCATAACTAGCCAGGGCTTATTTACTAACTCTAGAATATTTACTCGCTAATCAAATTCAATTGTTCTTCTTTTCATACAATCTGAGCATATTTATTGGGCACTGTTTTCGAGAGATTGTTTGGGGGAAAAAATTCCGCGAACTCGCCTTATAAATTTTAAACTGAAAAAAGTGGATAGTACGGTGGGTCATAAGTGCAAAACACGCGGAGAACCGAAAACACTAACGCAAAACCAAAAACACTAATGCAAAAGTCAAATCACGAACGCTAAATTGCAAAACACGCGCAAAAGTGAAAACGCGCCAAACTCAAAACACGAACAACTTCAAGCGATTATTCTGGCAAAACAGAAGAGGAATTGTCAATATCGGACACTAATTTTTTTCCAAGCCTAAATGAACGCACACTATTAGGCAGCATTGTGTTGGTAGTCTTTAGTAATATCAGATGTTTTGGAAAGGTATATTTTAGGGGTCAAACCATATCAAAATCATTGCACACAGAAGAGGACAGTCATTTGCTATTGGTCATCGCTTTGAAGTAAATGCGATTTTATTTGAGAGAGAGAGAGAACAACTTCAGTCGCATTACAAGTTTATAATGTGGCTTGCCTGTTGATACCGGAACTATACGAAGCAGAATTCTCTGCTTTCGTTTGAACGCTCCAAATTCTCTCCTACTGCAGTTCCCGCCATACCAAAGGTCACACAAGAAAAATAGTACGAAATCATGACGAAATGGAAATTTAACAGTGATTTGTACCACTCTAAACTTGAGAAACCTCAATGTTCTATACACCAGAATACTGCAAATTTATTCTTCTATCTGAATTCAGCGGTAAGTGGTCAGTTAAGACATGCGTATTCAAGCTAAACCCAGTTTTCCTCTGCTTGGTAGTTCCTAAACCAGTAACGCCTTGTAAAAATTCACTTCACTCAAATTTGTACGGTCGAAATCTTAATATAATCACTCCAAACAGTTACCAGTTGCAGATTAGATGTTACTTAACTTTGATTTGAAGGTAAGTGGAAGTCATATATCATTTGATTTATTTTAAAAGGCGAAATAGCTCCAAATCCATGTTTTTTAGAGTGAAATGACTGGGCCGATACCGGAAGTGAGTCACCGGTTATCGATATGTATTGTAGGCTTTTGTACGCAATGACTTTGATATGCAAAGCTTGGGCCACGCCCAGATTGGTCGGCTCTTTTAGGGGTTCAATTACAATTTTCCGACGAGCTTCCCCGCCCCTTTTATATGGGGGAGTCCTTCCCCCGGAACTCCCGCCAGTGTTCGACCAGCGTATCCAGTCGAACACTCCAACAGCGCTACTTTCGCCACTGACTTCTTGTAGAATCCTGCCTTAATTTTGTCTTCACTTCACACACGCGGACTGCGTCGTCTTTCCCAGGAAAGATCCTTGTAATGCGCCCAAGAGGCCAATCTCCTCTGTGAGTCATCAACAATCATCTCGTTCCCAGTGCCTCCTCAACTTAACTGAAAAATCGGAGGCTGTGGTAAGACATAAACCGGATGTCCTAGAAACTACATTGAAACTGCGCATGCCAGTAGGTAATTTTACTTCCGGCCGTTACAGTGCAATTCAAAAATCACAGAAATGAAACAATATTATGCAGTGGACTTTGTACAACCAAATGCAGAACGGAAATTTCATAAAATGATACGTATCGAACTTTCGGGTTTCTTGTATCCGCCTTCAGGCGGTGCTGGCGAAGTAAAGATTTATATTGATTCAAAATATCGATACGGTTCCGGCATAGACTTCTTTATATTTTGCTGAACTTCCGACAGAATACCTTGATATTACGTACCTTAATTTATCCTAAAGAAAACTTTGATTTTTACCCTCGAAGAAAGGGATTTATTTTGTTTTCCCCGCTTCGCAATTGTCCTCTTGTCTCGCCGTCAACAATAATCTGAAATCTACAATGTTTACCGGCTCGTTTACATCGGCCAATGGAAATCGAGATACAGGGCGACCGCCGGGGCGCGTGAAAAGTTTTAATTTTTTGATTCGCGCAGCTGTTGTTCAACAGTCAATCACAACCTTGCTTCATTTGTGTCTTACCAATCTCTTACCCAGACCCCATTTGTTTCTTACTGCGCATGCTCGACGAAAAAATAGGGCTCTGGAATAATCCGATTCCGGAAGTCCGCGAATCACGGACTTCCGTTGAATCTGCGCATGCTTATCATTACGTCACCCTCGATTCTCTCTCAGCGCCTCAGGCCTAGGTTTTGGTTTGGATTTGGACGTTCACCCGGTATCTTGATAGTGATCATTTGCTTGCTAGTGTCAGGGCAAGCCTAAGGGAGGCTCTTTCATCTTCTGCCGTTTGTAGTTTGGATTTTAAGGCTTTATTTTCCTGCATTAGGCTCGTGTTTCTTTATCGTGAGATGGATATCAGATTCCTGAGTACGCAAGAGGATTCATGGGAATCAAAAACTCGCTGAAATCGCCTTACCTGAGCCAGATGACCACACAAACAGCAACTGAATACACCGTAGAAGCGAGGCAAGGCATTTTTTACTTACGATTCTCTCGTATTTTAGCTCCTTGAAAGCGGAGTTCGTTACATTCCCATACAAACGCTTATATTTAAGCGATCAGCGCCTGTTCACAAGTTTACGAAATCGGAAAACGCCACTTCTGCCTATAGAGCACTTACGAACATTGTTGTTAATATGGGAATCAGTATAGTATTAACTATCTGTTACGGTAAATCCCTCGGCTATATCCAGTTGAGTTCGATTTTCGAATCAGTCTGAGAATTCTTGCACTGTGTGCGATGTGTGTTGACGATGAAGTGATATGAACTCCCGAGTGGATACAAGCAAATATCTAAGAATCCCTAAATATTTTTAGCGGCACCATTTAGGTAAAATCCAACGGTTTTAGCGTTTAGATAACCCGGCCCCATATTTCCGATGCCTTTGTCCAAATAAATCAACCCTCCAGAAATGCTTTGTTTGACTTCCGGTGAAATTGCATTGTTCAGAACAGCCAATCAGAATACACAAAAATAGGATTATTCCAGAGCCCTATTTTTTCGTCGAGCATGTGCAGTAAGAAACAAATGGGGTCTGGGTACGAGATTGGTGTCTTACCAGAGCCCTCCGATTTTTCAGTTACGTCGAGGAAGCACTGGGAACGAGAATGATCAACAATCCGAACTAGATCTCCAACCTTAAAGTGCCTATGAACCTTTTTTTTAATTTTAGATATCAATTCTACATCAACTGAATAGTAGAATGGTACAATATATCTTGCTTTGAATGCTGTGCCGCTGAGTTAAGAAGGTTTTAATATCCAAAATGCTAATTACATGACGTCAGGGGAGGCACAATTATTATACAAATATTTTTGTTGCAATTAAACAAATTTGTCAAATTATCAGTGTTATACCCATGGTTGAAATAAAATGATGTTCGAAATTTGTTTTCCTATATCAGTAGAAACGCCCATTCACAACCACTAAGAAGTGATTGCAGAGACCTCCCCTGACGTCACGTAATTAGCATTTTGGATATTAAAACCTCTAACTCAGCGGCACATCCGGCAAAGCAAAATATATTTTACCATTTTACTATTCACTTTATTTAGAATTGATATCTAAAATAAACAAATATTGTTCATAGGCACTTTAACGTTGCGCTCTCGGAGATTCCATTTCTTTCTCTCTCTTAGGTCTGTTAGTATGGGAAGATACTCCTTCAACCATCGTTTCCATACTTAATTGTTTCTTTTAAGAGATTTCTTTGTCTGCAAACACACCCAACGGTAAAACTGGATTTGCCCTTGAAAGCACGAAGTGGTTTGGCGTAATAGCTTCCAAGTCATTAGCATTGGTCTACTGTTGATAAGTGCTTCAGTTTCTGCCATAGAAGATTTGTGACCACTTGACCATGGAGCATGGCTTTGAGCATTTCCTTGCTTGACTGAACTAAACGTTCCCAGATACGCGAGGGGAAGCTGGAGGGTTGAAATGCCATTGAATCTCCTGAGCGAGAAACTCGGAGATCTGCGATTGATTCCACTCATCCAGGTTTTGCTTGAGCTCCCGATCAGCACCCACAAAATTGGTACCGTTGGGCCTCGTCTCGCTATAAACCTTCTCAAAGCATTGATAGATGCATCTGTCTTTAATGACCTTGCGACCTCAAGGTGCCACCGTGTATATCTGATGGTGGGCCTCGTCTCGCTATAAACCTTCTCAACTTGATAAATGCATCTTTCTCTAACGACCTTATCTATAGCGTTTTCCTCCTTGCGGAGGTGTTTCTCAAAGAGTGGTCTAAAATAGTCGACGCCAACTTTTTAGAAAGGTGGGGCCACTTCCAACCGATCTCTGGGTAGACTAGCCATCAAATAGGCTTGAGGCTTGACACTTCGTCTTTTGAAGTAGGAACAGTTATGTAGGACTTTACTTACTGTTGAACGAGAATGTGGGATCCAATATTCAATCCTAAGTTCATTTCGAACGTGTTCAGTACCTTCATGACAAAGTTTCTTGCCGCAGACCATGATAACAAGACGACTCGTGATGATCTTGAATAATAATAATCGGGTGTCTGGTATCGTAGACAACGGGTGGTCTGTCAATTCTCCCGCCAACCCAAAGAACTTGATGTTCATCCAAGAACGGAGTACGATTTTCAAGCGACTTTTCTTTGCAACAGTTACCAGCTCTCAGATTTGAGATTTCAGGGGTATACGCTTCCATCTGCACGCACTTGATCAACATAAACTTTGCCTCTTAAATTTCTTGAACTTCCAAAGGACCAGTTTTCCTTTCATCCGTTCTTCTTCGTCTTTTGCTATTCTTGACTAAACGTCGAACATGAGCTGTAAATGCGACAGACGACGAATACTTGGACAAGTTCATGACTGCCGTCTTGAGCCTCTGCTCATCAGCACTGATAACCGCTGGCATCTCCAAACGCACTGATGCAACTGGATGGTAGTAGGAATGAGTGATATAACTGTAGAATCGTGGGACAGAGAACTCTCCAGTTCCTGCCAATTTGGTAGAACTCTGGTGTTATGTTGTCGTCCCATGCAACCTTGACGAAGCTGCTGCAGGAACATCTTTGCTCTTACGACAAAGGGGTCCAGAAACCCAATTGGATCGAAAAGCGATGCGGTAAGACTTACAATCTTCCGTCGCGTGTCCGCCAGTTCTTTGGACCTAATCTTGAAGATGAAAGTGTCACGCTGAACATCCCAAATGACGCCTAGAGACCTTTCAGCTGGGAGGGCATCTTCATCACCAATGGTTCCTACTGACTGAGCTCGTTCTTTGTCAGGAATCCTCTTGAACAAGTCATTGCTCAAGAGGATTTGCAATCAACAAATACGGCAGATGACTGCCATGTTTGTTGATTGTTCCTCGTAGAATATGTTTACATTATATAAATCTATGCATTTCTTGGATTTCAAGATGTTAATGCGATGAAAGACAGCGATAAACAAATTGATATGTACACTACATCCACGAGTTTGTCATGTGCAACCAACATGACGTCATTGGCAATCTCATTTGCATATTACAAAAACCAACGAGATGTCGACAAATGGCAAACATTACGTCATGGCATGTTACGTCGTGTTAATCTGTTTCTAGAAAGAGCTGCACGAGCATGTGCATTATACCGGAAGGCCTAAATAGGCCGAAAAAAATCTGATTTTCCCAGAGTATATTGTTCCGGAGTTAGTACGAGCTGGTCGTAGTCTCTATAACGAAGTGTAAGCTTTAATCCATTTGTTTGCTCGGAGGTATCGGTTTGGACTGTTACAACTTCACTCTACTTTCTTTACTCTCTGTCTCTTTCTGTCAGTGCTACGTGCTGTTCGTGACCGGACGATAATAGTTTAAATATACCAAACAACTAACGAGTCTACCACTGAATGCAATGTGGTCAGTAATCTACAAACCAAACGGTGTTGGAACGGATGTTTGAAACATGTGTGTTGTTGCAAGTTTTAGGTTTAGCTTGTGCGAACACGTTCGAGATAATTTGCGGGGAGGCAGTTTCCTCTTTTATGCGCTAAAACATACGTTTGGGTATTTTGTTATTCACGATCCTAGTTGTGGGTGTATTTCCGGACGAGTCGCTAAATCGCGCCCTTGCAATATACCGGGCGACCACCGCTGATCAAAGAGACCGAGGTAACTCTGGTAACGAGCTTGCGTTCATCCTATCACGTCACGTGAGTAATTAGGATTTTACTGACTTCACTCAAATACGAGATAATATCCACAAGTAGGTTATCGTTTGTTTATAGTGCACCACTAAATTCTCTCTGATTCTGCTGGATAGGGATTTAGTGGTGCACTATAAACAAACGATAACCTACTTGTGGATATTATCTCGTATTTGAGTGAAGTTAAAATCCCAGTTACTCTGCAGCAATGAAAGAATGCATCCCCTTGTGAGCGTATCAGTAAATACCCCCCCAACCCCCCTGTGAGCGTAAGCGCGTGCAAGGGCTCCCGTAAAAGAAAATGCTTGAAGGATTTATAAAGACAACTGTTTTGTGGCGTTGAAATACGACATTATCTGGTCCTCAACATTCACAGTTCTGCCAGAGCTTCGCTCTAGAAACTGTTCGATTAGGAGCAGCGATAGCAAATAACGACTGTCCTCCCTGAACAGTTGGACACGGCTCTAAACAAGCGAGAACCAACCGATGTTGTGTTTGTTTGCAGTATGGACCACAGGACATCCGCCCAGTTCACAACGACATCCTTATCGCTAAACTACGCCCAGGACAGGTAGCTATTCAAGAACTTTCATTTGTTCTTTTCTCTACAACGATTACTTATTCAAATATCTTAGTATTTCCAATCAGTAGTTTACAAATATTTAACTTACACATTTTTTTAGGAACTTGAGATGAAAATGCATGTGATCAAGGGGATTGGAAAAGATCACGCCAAGTTCTCTCCCGTAGGTAAGTACATTCGTTACTCGAACAAAATATTTCAGTGCGGAGGAGGCTAAGATTTTAGCGGGTGTCGCAAATGCTAAAGGAACAAATGATGAATTTTTTCTCAATTAATTTACTGATGACTGGAGGGAAAACACTACCGGTTAGATGAATATTGTTTAGTTACAAAGAGAACTTGCTAATGTGGGCTTATTGTTTAGACGAGTTCTGGCTATGAACTCGGTTCTGGGTTCTTTTCATGTGTCTTAATTTTACGTTTTGATCGGATGGCCAGTGAATTTGG
This sequence comes from Actinernus sp. WN-2022, assembly GCA_030867875.1. Classification (NCBI taxonomy): domain Eukaryota; kingdom Metazoa; phylum Cnidaria; class Anthozoa; order Actiniaria; family Actinernidae; genus Actinernus; species Actinernus sp. WN-2022. Next base: position 76,880 of record JAOWCC010001291.1, read on the forward strand.
TATAATACCAGAATGCATCGGTTCAACGTATTATGCATGTAGATTTTATTTTGGCGAATGATTCACTCAAAGATCGCAACTGCGCCATTTTTGTGTGTTATGACTGATTGTGTGTGGAGATGTTATGACTGATCTCTGTGTTCAATAAACAACGAAGTTTCATAAGATGGTTATTTCTTATAGCAACCGTGTCCTACAGACTTCTACCAGAAATAACCCTCGTCAAGCCCTGCGAGGACAGTCTAGCTGACCAATTGGCAGCCTGCTTCTCACCAGGTGTTATCAAGGTTCACTCGGAGGACGGTAGGCCGCTCCTGGATGTTTTCCCTCTGTTTACTTGCTAATGCTTTATTTGCTTGCTGCCAGAGTTGTGTTCTGCCTGTTGGTGATTGTCTCCTGGTTTAATGTGCAATTGTGTGTGTTTATTGTTCTCTCAGGAGTGAAGAAAGCGACTGTAGTTAATGCGAGACGCGATACATGCAGCAGGGAAGTGCTAAGACACGACGATCTGAAGGACCGCGTCAAACTCTCGCGTATTAGAGACCACTTCATTTGTAAGTATTCATTAGTCCGTAACTAAAACGACATCAGTAACAACAGCAAACACATCAGTATACCGTAAACATAACGACGCAGACCTATTGGGGGAGGGGAGGGAGGGCAGGGAGGGCTTATTTCGCTTTGGGAATATATTTTTTATTTAGTCATAAGAGAGATTTAGGCTAAACTAAACTTACACCACAGAGTACATACACCACAGAGAACCTACACCATGCTGAGAGAACCACAGAGTTAACTGTCGACCTGAAGTCACTAGCTTCAGTGATTATGTCCAGGGCTTTGTTTACATGCAATACGCTGGCTGAACAAATAGTTGAATAATTTGGCGTTTTCGAGTGCAAATACAGGCCAACTGAACTGACGAGTGCAACTATGAGATCGTATTACAAGGCTTGAAAAAATCAAACAACTATTTACTTAACTTTTAAGTCCTCACCAAGAAGAAGCGTGCAAACTATCGCAGCCCGTACTACTTAATTGACATTCCTCTGCATGTAGTCTAGGTCCTTGTAGCGTGTGACCTCTGATTCGCACTGCTCGATAAAACACTGATTGTTTTACTGATTTACCATAGTTACAGTACCTTACGTGTTTTACTGTTTTACCATAGTTGCAGTACCTTACGTGTTTTACTGTTTTACCATAGTTGCAGTACCTTACGTGTTTTACCATAGTTACAGTATCTTACGTGTTTTACTGTTTTTCTTCCATAGTTACAGTAGAATCGACTGGTGCCCTGCGTCCTGACGTCCTTGTTTGTGAGGCCATTAAACTGCTCATTAACAAGTGTCGACTTTTCCTCGGTGAATTAGATTCTGGCATTGAATGATATCCGAGAAGATCTTCCTAAATAAATTACATACATTGTCTATATATCTCTGATGGTGTTGTCGTTCTACTGAGTAGCTGATAGTTTTCGCTGTCTTCAGTGTCAGTCTATTCAGTGTTACCCAGTCCTCTTCCACCTCAGCACAACTGAAACAATCCGTGTAAAAACAGGTACATTTCTATGGTTCAGATGCAATTTGCTTTTTCCCACGGCAGAATTTTCTGTTTTACATACTGAAAACTCGTCAACCCTTCAAATTCTGCAATCAAATCCACTGAAACTGTGTTTTAAAACTACTTTCCTTTTGTGTGAAAACATTTTGTCAGAAGAGTCCAAAACAATAACCAAGAAAGCTTTCAATTTTAAAATGTTCCACACATTTAATTTTCGTCATATTTAAAGTTATGATTGTTTTCAGATGCAATATTAATCTACTAAAAAAACAGAAAAAGATATTCTTCAAGTTTTCATAGATTTTGATGTTTAAGCCAATGAGGTAGACGATTGAAACAATACCACAATTAGCGCCTTTCTGCATTCCTTTCCGTTGGACTGCCTAGTTCTAACCTTTACTTCAGATCCTCAATAGCAACACCGGCACGAGCAGCACTGCAGAGATCGGATTCCATGCATTCAAACAGCCGTTCGGTTGATTATAGAGTCGTTTGACCAATAACAACAAGCCTAACACTGACCTATCAATGACTGCACTACACACCCACGATCCTCTTCAAGGGGCGGGGCAATGAAACCTGCGATAGACATCAAGTCGAAGTTCATATTATTAGCCATTTCGGAGTTGAGGAAGGGACTGGGTCGAGTGTCTCATATCTCATGTCTCATATCTCATGTCTCATATGACTGTCAGTACAACCCTGAGCCTTGCTCAACTGTAGTATGCTCGTCAGTATGCGATAAGTAGTTATCACCACTGTTTATCGCATACTAATTGCCAACGAGCCAACCGAGCCCAAAGGCGAGGTGGCAGAGCATAGTCTTGTATGTATTACTGCGTAATTCCACAATTGCATGCATTTGCACATGCGTTTGGATTGAGGCTGTAGGTCAAGGATTCGATACACGCGATGGGCCTTCATGGACTGAATAATTTGTTTTACAGCTTTATATGTATGTCGATTGGTCAGAAGGCCGCTATCCTCTTTAAGCTGCTGTGGTCCTTTGGGCTGTAGGAATATTTTAACGGGAGTTTTCGTACAGTATTTCAGCATAGTGTAGCGCGCTTGACGCTAGAGAGAGAAGGCCGTAAAATTACTAGCGGGTTCCTAGAAGTTCGTACTGTTGGCTGTCATGGACTGAAAAGTTACTTTTACAGCTTCATATGTATGTCGATTGGTCAGAAGTCTATGCTCTTTGTAATGCTGAGGTTTTTGGCCATCAGAACGTATTTTTAACTTAGTTACTTTTCGTATAGTGTTTGGACGAGATTGGCCGATATCAGATTTTACGCAAAATTGTCAACATAATTTATGTTGCACATCTAAGAACAGAACTATTCACCCAAATGTTATCAATTTGTTATCTTTCGCATAGCCAGCATCCCTATTTACTGCTGTAAAAATATTAGGGAATTCCAATCCATATTTCTGGTCCAAAAGTTTCGAAAACTAAGACACTAGAAAGTTCAGCAGTCATGAATTTGAAGTAGTACGAACTATAGGCTGTCATGGACTGAATAATCTGTTGTATGTCAATTGGTCCCAAGGCTATCCTGTTGGCGTTTCCCGGGTTGTATTGGACATCAGAGCTTTATTCTGGGAGATTTCGTACAATTTTAGCGAAGATATGTTGAAACTAGGAAAGTTTGCTTGTCACGGCAGTGCGTAAAGCAAAAGTGACTAGTTTTTTTTTTCAGTTTTCTTAATTTTACACTATTAATTTAATTATAATACAGTCGGTTCAGGTATCAAACATAATAATGTAGATGAAGGTGTGCAGTGGTTTAAAGGAGCTTTAAGCTTTCGAGTTAACCACTGCCACAAGGAAAATAAATAAGGCTAAGATTAGGTCGGGTCTACATGTAGTATAGACCTAAGACTAGGTCTGAATTATATGTAGTATATAATGTAAAATATGCAACTTGTTGAAACAATTACTGTTATATATTGTTAGAATAAGACATTATAGTTGGGACTGGATAAGGTACAGTTTGAATTTGTTTTTGAACTGAAAGAGATTTAAACTTTTTAATTCAGTAGGGATAGTTTTAGATTAAAACAATTTAAATGTAGATCAGCCATAGTTAGTTCTTACATTGGGTCGATACAGAGTTTTATTGTTGATGTGTTGAATTTGGGGTTCCCAGTTAAGATTTTTGTCGATAGTGATGTATTCCTAAATATTTAATGTAGTCCTTTTGCTCAATATTAGGTATGTTAATTTGATTTTTCCTACGATGTAATAAAATAAGCATAGTGCGTATTTTTAAAATTAATGGATAATTCGTTAGCAGCACAATAATCTAACAAATGTTTAATTTTTTCTAGCTTTATCATTGCAGTTCGCTCTATGGGCTCTTATGCAGTCGGTAATAACTCCTACAGCTTCATATGTATGTCGATTGCTCACATCCCTGCCTCTCCTAAGAACTCGATTAAATTTATGTGTTTCAATTGATTAATAGATACTGGTTTACCTCATTTTGCGCCTGTCAAACATTGCTCGTTGGCACTTTACCGAAAGGTATACCTAGTTAGTACTTACCGCATACTTATGAGTATTTATTTCCCGCTCATAATGGGATACGGGATTTATCAGTTGTAACAATGGATTTTGGGTGTGGCATACGATAACGTACTTTCTTTTATTACAAAATCACTTGTACGGAATAAGGTAAAGGTTGTTTCAAACTCAAAGCACCAGAATTACTATGAAGGTTAGCATTGAACCATTGACATGTTAACGACATAGCTAAACAACTGATATCAGATTGTTATAGTTATTATAGTTATTGCGTTCGAGCGAGAGCGAGAACGCATACTAATCTTAACGCGGGCTACCTGTGGTCCATAGGCGCAATCCAAACACGAAAAACGTGTGTTGTACCTTTGCGCATAAATTAACTCGGCATGTCCATGATGCATTACGATATACGGTTCGCCTCGTGGTTTGAACAGTGCAAAAGGTGAGTAGTGATTTATCTCGGTAATATGCTGAAGAAATTCATAAGTGTTGCTCATCAAAGCGTACCCTGGGGGGTACCAGAGGTTCTACTGTCTGATCAAATTCTAAACTTAACCACAGATCGTCTCTTCTTGCGTCAATATTCTTGCTGCTGGAGCGGAAAGACGAGAAACACATTCAGCTATCGTTGTTCTCTGACGCCTCTAATTCCGGCTGGACTGACTGATCGGATCCGATGCATTAAAGCTCTTTTAATTCAAAAGGAATTGCACTTTCCCAGTATAAGTTTTCTGGTAAGAGTATAGAAGTTTTTGCACGTCTTTCAAATATGACAAACGTTCCTTCAAAACTCTGTTGATGTTCTGTAAAAAAATCAGACTGACCCGTTCACGCCTGACTGATTGCATGCACGTGAAAATTCAGACTACAAGAAGAGTTGAGATTTTAATACGCAAACATCTAGAATGATTTCTGCCGAAACCTTTTAATACTAGTAACAAGGCAAGGTCTGCCGTAAACGTGAAACTACACTGAAGCAAAAGTTTATTTAGTGTTATGCTTTGAGTCAAGCTTTAAAGCGAGCCACGTACCACCGGTCTGGGAACTAAGCGAGCAGCCGTTTTGTTTATTTTACGGCTCACGTTTACGGCTCACGATATTTCGATAACTGCATGGTCCGAATTTACTTGAAAACTTTATGCAATGACTTTTACAAAATAGTGAAGAAAGTAAACTTAAACATGGTTATGATGCTATATGCCCGTAGTAGACCATTTAAATGAAAACATTGCTACACATTAATGCATGTTACAATATTACACATCAAATCTTATACCGTTACCGTTAAAAACAGTTAAAATATATTAGTTATGTTACTATATAGTTTTATACCCAGGGAGCCAGAGGCAAATCTTCCAAGTAAGAATTGCATGTGTACATATAGCAGATAAGTCTAGCACAAGGATAACCAGTTGAATTGATATTCATACGATAATTGTAAACAATGAGAATAAATATATTCATTATTCATTTGTGTTTACTAGTCCATTTCCTCTAGACGCAATCAGACAAAAGGGTATGATGTAAAAAAGTAAATAAGAAGAGGTATATTTTTCGGTACTTTCCTTGGTTTCACCAAACAAATACATTTCTAAAATCTGAATGAAATTTATATTACTTCAAAATATGATTCTTTTCGAACGAACGCACTTCCTAACTGATAGTTACTCTAGTTATAGTTACTGTTCCTCATCCAACTCCATTGTTCTCTCTCTCTGCACTATATCAACAATTGCAACCAGTGCACTTTAATTTTATTATTATTGCAGCCAGGACTCGTTGACCAGCTGCACTATTATTAATATCAGTTTGCTGCCAGAATTCTAACTACTGGTAACTCAACAGGGAAATCAAAGGCATACATAGGCTTTACAGTAAGAGAAGTTAAGGAAAAGATGGCAATAAAAACCAGCGTACTGAGTGTGACTCGAATCATCAACCTTATGAACACTTGTAGTCCGGTCCTCTACCCACCACACTACAGACACGTTTGTTGAAAAACTGTTGTTCAACAAAATGTTCGGCAAACAATGCTACCCAATGGTTTTGTTGTACAGTAATTCCCACCTGAAATGGTAGACAATAATTATGTACTAATTTCATTGTTTTGTGCATGCAAGAACAATATAGAAGGCGCGGCTTTAAGTAATAGATACCGAATGAGTAGCCTTGTTTGATATCGGATTTATAAACTCGAGCCGGAAGCAAGAGTTTGTAAATGCGATAAAGCACGTACGCACATTCTGTATATGGTTTATCAAACGTCTAGATGTATAGTCGTGTTTTTCAGTCATTTTGGCGACAAGACTTATTTAGGTCGAGAACAGCGAAGCAAAAGTGTATGCAAATCAGGACGAAATCTGTATCAGATTTACAGATCAATATCGCACAATGATTTCCATAGTTTTTCCTTCATGAATTATTAATGAGTTCGATAATCTCTGATAAAGCGCAGAGAGAGAACAATGGGACTGCATAAGGAACAATAACTAAAAATATTCTAGTCGGATTCCGCCGTCTTGCAGATCTGAACTGTAGAAAATGTTTGACCCCCCTTCCAAAGGTAAAGCGCTAACATGCTGATAATCCAGTAATAGTAATATAATATCCCCCCCCTTATGCACAGAAGAGAACTCACCCCAACTCACGCTAGTTGGGCTAGCGTTTGCGTGACGACCCTAAGGACGGCTGCGAAGGAAACCTTTAGATAATGTTTGCGTTCGACGAAGGAGAACGCATCCTAATCTTGCGTTGGGCTCCCTGTGGTCATGTGTGGGTTACCTGTGCTTTCCCAGGCTAAAGAAATCGAGATTTTTGGTGTCTTGGCTGGTGTGGCACACTTTCGGAATAAATTATCTCGGCCGGGGAACTGGTAACCACACGTACAACGATGCTGGCATTTTACTAAAATGGCCGATCCCATTGTTTCTGTTTTGCTCGCGATCGGCAAGTTACTTTCAAAGGTTCGCAAGTACAATTTTTGAAGTCATCTATAAAGTGACCTACGGAGCCCTATGTTTGGGCTATCCACAAACGAATGTTATGAAAGAATATCGCGCGATACTGCTTTACTATCGCACGATAAAGTGTTACTATCGATTTATCGCGCGATACTGTTTTATTATCACGCGATAGTGTTTAATATCGCGCGATAATATGTTATTTTAAAATACGTACATTACTTAGCTAGACAACATGGCGGCGAACACGCTACGTGATCATGATAATGCTTTTCTCCTTTATGTGTCTTTTACTTCCGACAACGAATTTGGCTTTACCCGAACACTTACCGGCGATTCAAAACGATATTGAAAATAACAGGGATGCATTAGTCGAGAAATACTAGCCATCTAAATGCAATATGAAGTTAGGCCCTTGTGCAAAATAATTAGCCTGAATTTCAGCCGTCTCCTCTGGTTCGTCTCGCTACCGTCTTTCAACTCCTTCTCAAACTCATGAATAATTAATGAGAATATTACAAAGAAAATCACAAGCGTGAAGGAGTTTGGATATGTGATGAAACACTTGCATAAATTATCCAAACTTTCTTCTCCGTTTTCTCTTCAATGGTAAATTCGTTGGAGAAGCCATATACAACACTGTCAGCCCGGCGTGTTTTATCACATATCCAAACACCTCGAACTAAGTTTAAAAAACTCTGCTTCGCGTCGTTTTTCAAGTTCAGTTCTCAGTGTTTGGATATGCGATAAAACACGGCTGACAGTGTTGTATATATTACATCAAAGCGTATCTAAAGCAACCTATTTCGAATGTCTTTGATGTGCCGATGCCGAAGTTCAAATGAATTCTTTGGGTTCCTCGACCTACATTGTTCTCGTTATCATTTCATCGGAGCAGAGAACTGGTAACTACAACCGCGCTTTCGGTTCAAAGTTTGTCATTGGCCTTTCGCCATTTTGCCGGTATATAGCGAATGAGACCTTTCTGGTTGTGAAAGAAAACCCTGTTTCCTCGGTGAATGCGGCTTGTATCCGAGCAGAGTTTCTGTGTTTGATTCTTTTCTCACCAGAGTAACAGACGATACAATCAGATGTTTTCCCGGTGCTGTGGGAAGGCTAGAAGGATTAAAGCCTTGTCTGACGGATGTTCCTTGCTTTAACGAACCGAAGAACAGCTGCTTGACCCATTGTGTTTACGAATTTAATGCAAATGATCAAACTGAAACAATCGCAAATGAACTGGGTCGTTGCACAGTCGTGACTGTCGATCTTCACACGCTGTGACGTCCTCTGTACATATATGACGGCAAACAAACGGGAAAATATAATCTATTTGTTTTATATAACAATTGCCAAGCTTTTTTAATGAGAGAAACACTGAAAAAACAAACCGAATGCGCGCTGTCGACGATGGCGACCCTCTCTATACATTTCAATGTATGCTGCAATCTCGTATAAACATTATTCGATGCACCACGGACGTTCAGCGGATTATAACTTAAGAAGCCAAATATATTATCAATAATTAAGCAACTAAAGGTTTTGAGATAACCTTGGAAATGGTTGTCTGTCGATGCAGATTATTCAGGCAATTTATTTACTTGTGCACTAATATCACACGGCTCTAGCTAGGAGTCAGATTATTAAACTACAATTTCATATACCGTAAAGATTCGATTAAGCGCCCGGGGTGCTTATTTAATTTTCGAGGGTCGAGGGAGGTGCTTATTCGAGAGGGGGCGCTTATTTCATTTTGAAAAAATGCTGCAATCCGAGTCAATAAAAAACAACTTTTATTAAGATCCTAACAAGAACTGTAACATGTAAATGTGCTCGAATGTGATAAATAAAATGTCGAAGTTGACTTTGTACCGATAACACGCATTTCTTATTATCGAGGGGGGGGGGCGCTTATTTCAGAAAACGCAGTGGAAGGGGGGCGCTTATTCGAGAGGGGGTGCTTATTACTCGGGCTGCCTGTGGCAGCGCCGAGTCTTAAAATGCAAGTCGTTTTTTTTTTTTTTTAATTGGTGTCAGACGGCTTCTGCGCATGCGTTAAAGGTCAAATTCAAACCAATCAGATTGCACTGTGCTGGTCACGCCAGGTTAAATGTATTTACATAAGTGAATACAGTAAATCAAAATGGTCGACCCGCGAGGGCGAAAGCCTTCCAACAGGCTCAGGATATTTCAACTGGCGCTCTTGTTGACCATAAAAATACATGAACAACCAGGAGCCGTAATACATTCGATCAGCGCTGTTTGGACTAGCCTGCTTGCAGGCGGTGGAGGGTGTTTTTTCGCGCAGCAAACGGATCATCGAAGCGGCCGCCATATTGGCCGAGCGTGATTGAGACCTGGGATCGAATGACAAATGGAGGGGGGAGGAGGGTGGGGGAGAACAAGCAGATCTGAAAGACCGCAGGCTGCAAGCAGGCTATGTTTGGACAGATCCAATGTACATTTAGAAACGTAAGCGAAATACAATATCCAAACACGTTTGGATATCAACGGGTATCGAATTATAATCAAAGGTTAGATCTCGTCAGGCGCGCTCAGATAAGAAAGTTCAAAGCTCTCAGACAAGGCGAGACAAGGAGATATCACTTTCAACGAGTCATTGTCAGAAATCTATTCCATCGTGGGCGGTCTTGTACAGCTAAGGCATGTTTTACGACAGAATAAGAGTCTTTCTACTGGATTGAGAGCTCGAGACATTATACATGTCGGCTAATATGGGGAAAACTGAAACAAAAAATGAACTTTGACGGCAGAAACCCTCAATTGAGCCAAGCAGCGCTAGCTGAAATAGGGCATATATATAATATCTGAGACGTTAAATTACGTTACTGTGAAGAGGATCAAAATTCAAGTTTTGTAGCTTGAGACTGTCTTCTGCCGTGACTCGTGAGAGAAATTGGAAAAGATCTAGCTGTTTCATTCAGACACTGGCAAATTTATTGAAAGCTACGGGCTTACTTTATGAGATTATTATTCATTGTGGAATGAAAGGAAACAGGTTAGCTGAAAGTTAAGTTCGAGGTAGGCTTCGACTTTCATTCCGATTCAGTGCATATGTGCACGAAGGTGGGTGCACTACCAAAAGATCCAAAACGAAAGTTCAGTTACGTAAGTACTGTAAGTAAACTCTTTTTGATTTGAATAAATTTCCTCTCAGTTTGTCTGTTAATGTACTTTTCCTTCTAATTATCGCTTTATTTAACATCTGATTTAGAGTATGCGTACCTCAGAATAAATTATTTGAAAGGTCAACTGAATTCTTGTGTCGATAAGCGCAAATGTTTTTTGTGAAACCGTCTGTGTATATGAGAAGCGGCTTAATAGAAGAGCTTTCTCATTTATAGGAATTACAATTGTTTTTCTTGCTATGAAATTTATGTTTCATTTCACATTTATTCATACAGTTTTAGCCGGACATTTCCCCGAGTTTTTGATCTATTTTCAATCAAATTCAAAGTCTGAATATGTCATTGTATTGCATTTATACACTTGAATTGCCAGTATTCTGTTGTTCGAATCCTGCGCTCTCATAGTCATGCCATAAAAGCGATTAATAGACCAGTCTGTTTTTTGACGTTCTCACTGGCGAATTAAAGCACGACTTGATACTAAGAGGATTTCAAATGAAAGTGTATTTCATCTTCAATCTCATGTGGCCCGAGTGAAAGCCCAGATGGGCTCTTGTTTGAAGGAGGGCGCTTAATCGAATCTTTACGGTACTCTACTGCCTGAAGCACTTTACTTTTGTTAGAAACTTCTAGTTTTTAAAAATACCAGCGAATGTTTATTCCTTAACAAGTGGTGCATTTGCCTGTAGCCTCGACAGCTCCAACTTGCCTGGAGTTCCATTTCTATGGCGTCAATTGTTTCATCTGGACTACTGTAGTTCTGGACTACTGTAGTTCGTAAATTCTTGCAATTGCTTCTCAGAACACGTTTAAGCTGGCGAAGACTCGTCGTGAAGGCGTTATAAATTAAAAGAAAAGCGAGGATTTCCATATAATTCAATCCTAGATTAAAGTACATATACAGGGGGTGGCACTTGGGTGAAACCTTGACTCATTACCAGCAAAGGGAGTCCGGGGCTAGCCTGTACACAGACCTCCGTAATCCATTCAAAGGAAGGAAAAGGTGGTCTGTACTACGGATGAGTTAATCGTGTTCCGACATAATTTTACATAAATTACATATCGATTTCCATTGGCTGAGAAACACTAGACGGTACACATTGTAGATTTCAGATTGTTCATTTCCTATTGTTAACGACAATGCAAGGACGCGCTGGGAAGCGTGGGAAATAAAATAAATTCCCTTCTTCGATAGCCTATATACACAGACCTTCGTAATCCATTCAAAGGAAGGGATTTGGAGATCTTTCTATCCTCGAGGAAGTGGAAGATTGGATGGATTCGTGAGTTTGAGAACCACGTGAACTCGAGGTTTGAGAAGTCGCGCTCGTATAAAGCAACTCGCCTGACCGCCGAGGCTATTGATATTGCTTCTGGTTGATCGTCTCCCACAGCCATTCGCTTTGCAAAAAGAGCTCTTGAACATGGACTTTCTTTTCGTTTTGAATAACTAGACGATATCTGAAGAAGAATTTCGTTTGTTCCCTGCAAATTCTTTCAAACTTCCTAGCTAGGCACTTTCTGCATATATGTTGAGGCCGACTTTTTACTTGAAATTCGAGAGAAATAATTTATTCCCAGACTTGAAATGTAGCAGTTCCATGAACGATATTCTTATCATTTTTTTCTCGATATTAACCGAGTACTGGACACAAAATGACATAGCCAAACTAGAGTGAATCGAGCTCGGATTTTCCCACGGAGCCAGAACTAAGGTCAACATAACCGCTAAGCCAATCAGCACCCGCTATGAGGCACCAGCCAATCAGCGACTGGTTACAGCATTCCTGTAACTATCCACGTGACCTAGAACACGATTAACTCATCCGTAGTACAGACCACCTTTTCCTTCATTTGAAGGGATTACGGAGGTCTGTGTACAGGCTACCGGGGCATGCTCCCCGAAAAAAAGAAGAATTATAGAAGCCTCAGAAATGCTTTTCTAGCATTTTGAGGGCACTACAGTGGCACCATAGTTTTTCGCAAAAAAAATTGATTGTTTTGGAGCAATTCTGGCCCCTCCGTCCCTCTTGTTCATCATCCATCCATTTAGACTAATCAGATTTTAGCGCTGACGCAAGAAGCCAATCATTTAAAAAAGTTTGAAGCACTCGCCGCGGAACCTCATTAAAAAGCAATACGCTAACAAAGAAAAGATATCGGTGAAAATCGCAAACTTTGAAGATGAAAAAAATTGGCAGAATTCGTTTGACCTTGTATTTTGATAATAATAGGCAACTAGTTCCTGTAAAAACTAGTGTTGGTCTGCGTCGGCGGGGAAGATAAACACTGCTATGTAATCAACTAAAGTCGATTGAGGTATGCTAACCGCCGTGGAAAACGAGTAGCAGCTGCCGTTTCGAGCGCTAGCCCTTCGTCAGAGCAAAAGAGGGAATTGTGGGTGGGAAAACGGTTAATATAGTGTCGAGTGCATGATTACCGCTGAGGAAACATGTACTCGGATCAATTGGGATCAAAGGAAATTGCGCCAATGCATGATTACCGCTGAGAAAACATGTGCTCGGATCAATTGTGATCAAAGAAAAGTGCGGCAACAATAGAAATGCTAATAGTGATATTTGTAACAGGAAGTGTTGATGAGTAAACTAAGGAAACATGCTGATCTAAGTCTGAGTGAATACGTGAATTCTGAAATTGAATGAAAGAAAATCGTTCATTAATACCGTGAGGTGACAAAATTCCTAATTTGAAAATAAAGTTCTGTTTGCGAGTGTCGGTAGTACCTTGATGCAGAGAAATGCCGCATACGGTGACGTGATCAATGCAATGACCAGGAAGGTTAAAGTGACGAGCTACAGGTTTGGCGAGATCCTTGATAATAATACTGATGAAATGACTCTTGTTGAGTCATTGTTTTCAGCCCTTGTACTATCATTCGCTGCGCTCGGGCCGCAAATGGCACTACGCGGGAACCCTGTGGTACTGCGCGGGCTGAACGATATGCCATCCACGAGTCACGTTATTCCCTTATTGACACGATATTTAGTGACTCGATCAGTATATTGACTGTCATGTAGTTGTTGGTTTTACAGTACCAGCTGGGGTGTTTTCCTTTCCAGTGTACAAGTCATATGAGATTGATAGATCACCTCTTCCCCTTTCTGCCTTGGTTCCGTGCTTGCTAAAGACCGTCGCGTTTGTATAATAGCATCGTATCTTGATTGCCAATAACCCAGGCCATGAAGATTCGGTTTGCTTTCTAAGTAGGCAACAGAAAATATTGTTTGCTCACTGCGTGTGTAGTCACAGGGACCCCACACATAACGTTTGTATTTGATTTTATAAGGAATGTATGAGGATACAAAAACATGCATATTTGAACATGAAATAAACGTTAATTTACCCTATCTGCATGTTGTGTTTTGTCGTCTTGGTGGCTTAAAACGTCAAATCTTGGCGATTTATGAGGGTCTTGAGTTCCCAGTTCCCTAGCTGTATACTAGTAAAAAGAGAAAGACAAGGGTGGAAAGACGTTTTTCGACAGGTTTAAACTGCGAGGCACTTTTCACCCGGGAAATCGCATTGCCCGCCCTTCCAAACCCATCACGAGGAAAGAGGATAATTTTTCCTTCTTCTCATACCGACCACGCGAAAATCCATGGCCAAGCGCTAGGCGATCGAACGGGAATGAAAGTCTAGCTTTCGAAGCTGTTTCGCTCCACAGCTGGTTTTCTGCGTGCAGGCGATAAACGGCCACGCTGATTGCTCCATTCTGATTGGACGCGGCTCAACAATGCCCTTTCAAAAATCCATGCCGTGGATGGGGAGGCACAGGAAAATAGCACTGTCGATCAGAACACTTACGAGCCTCGGGTGGGTGTAAATTGCTCCTGCTCAATGTTCCCGTAAACCAAATGATGAAAGTGTATTATGCTACGTCGGGTGAACCCCCGGCTCAAGGGAACAATGAGCCAGGCGCAATTTACACCCACCCGAGGCTCGCGAGTGTTCTGATCGACACTGAAATCCTGCACGCTTCACTTATAACTAAATATACAAATTATGCCTTAGGTAAAATTAACCACTCATTCTGCGCGATGCATGATCAAGCGTCAATTGAGCCACCTCTTGACAACACCTTACTGTTGGTGTAATTATTTGATGGGTAGCTCTTAACGGCTCTTCTAAAATAATGGCTGCATGCCCATCTCTATTCGTTCTGGGGTTTTTTTGCCTCTCCTTTCTTACCAACGCAGTGCAGTACAACCATAACCTAACTTTAAAAGAGAACGTGTTTGTTGTGCACTGGATGAATAACGCAACAAACAGCAGGTTCTATTTCAAGCTCGTTGCCACCACGACAGGCTGGGTTGGTTTCGCTTTGACTCTGACAGAAGGTGGTGACGACATGAAGAACTACGACATTGCTCTTGGAGGGAAGAATACTTCTGGTAACACATATCTGAACGTAAGTGACACGATCTACAACTGATTTAATGTTCAGCATAGCTAATCAAGCCGAGGAAACCGTTTGGTGTAGTAGTAGTAGTAATTTATTTAACCACGTATCACAGGTTGAGCACAGAGGCTCTTTTAAACGTGAGCGTGCAATATTACAAGATTAAACTGTATACAAATGATGGTTGCAGTAAAAGCATAAAAAGACATACATGAGTGGAATAAGTTACAATGCTATAATAATACTAATAATGATCATACTACAGATAAGGTTTTAGTTAATATAATGATAATAGCAATAAATACTCTAAATTAAGACTTAATATATATATATATATGTATATGTGATATTGGATAATGCTATTTACATATGTGACAGTTGCAGTTAAGTGAAGACGAAATGGGCATACTTTGAAGTTTACTTTTAAAGACTGGTAGAGATTCTATTCTTCTGACACTATCTGGTAGATTATTCCATAATTTAGAAGCTGTATAGGTAAAGGAGTGCTGCCTGTAAGATGAAGTTATTGTAGGAAGTTTAAGCTTCAAGTGACCTCTAAGATTATAGTTATCTAGTACACGTAATGAGAACATCTCAGTAATGTACAGAGGTGCTAGATTATAAATTTTGTGTGATTCTAATTACTGTTTGTGGCATACTACCTAAGGGTCGGTTCCAATTGCATTAGTGCACGTAACGAAAAAGAAAACATTAAATGGTTTTGTATGACATATCTCGGACTGGTAAACAAGTCACTGTACAGCATGGTAAAATATCTCGATCATTATTAAAAAGACAAAATCCTCAGTTGCGTGCCAAACAACTTTAAAACTACAGAATACCTGGCTACTTCAAAAGATCACTGTGCTAAATTATCCATTATAGTGCAGGTGTATTTAGACTCGTTCTTTGAATGATTTAGAGTCCAAACGTGTTAGATTTTTTATTTATTTGTGGGTTAGGTTCTTAGAAGGTTTGTATAAAAAAAATTGAGAAAATACATTTTAATGAACCAAATGGCCCTGCATTCTGTAGTCATTTTTACCATTTCCATTTATGATCAAACCCTTCAAATCACTGGAAATCAGTGGCTTCCTAAGAATCCGAATGCATTGGGGTTTCTCGGTCATCAAATAATAATTGGACATTGGGCAGATATATGATCGATAGTCTATTGTACTTAAGTCATTCGTAATACGAACGAATACGACCTCTCCTTGTATCAGTGAATGTTTCGTCATGAATGTCACTTTAGGAATGCTCGGCAAATTTAAAGATGATCGCCACGAGTATACTCGTGAATATCGAGCTTCTCACGTCATGCCTAGTTTTTAGTGTTTTTAGCTGTTTTTGACTTCACTTTGATGTCGATTGTTTTGCTGTTTTCTCATGGTTTTGTTGGCCGTTTTGTTGTTAATTTTGGGCCAGGACGCGCTATTGCTAGAAATCAAGTCCATAGCTATTGTATACTGATTTACAAATAAGACTTATTAAGATGCATTTTAAGCCTTTCGTTGAACTTGGTGGACTAAAGTAGTTTGAAGGGTGTTTTATCAAATCTCAGTCGAAACATCTCTCAACCAAATGCACACTTATCCCGAAATAGCTTTTTATTTCCAACGAAAACAGATTTCTCGCGTTCTGATTGGCTATGATCAATAAACGTACTTCATGATAATGATCGGCTGATGAGTGTACGTGTTCAACCGGTAACGCCCTCAAACTCAAGCCCTGCTCGCTTGCCGGTTGAAAGTTTGTTGTAAAATGAACGTCGCCTACATTTTTATATTGTCTGTACTCTTATTGATCATAGATTAACTAACAATAGATAACTATCAGATCAGTTCTATCTGGCTGGTGTTTTTGTGGTAAAGATGCAGCGTTAACGCGGGGCTGAAATCCCTGCGGTTCTGTGTAGGTTTTGAGATTTGGGTCCAAAGACACAATAACAGAAGACAATATGTTTAGACATTCATTATGTAGAGTATGATTTATTAGATGGTAAGGTGGGAAGATGAAAGGACAACGCATAACCATAGCAGGCGCTCACTTAGCACTGACTCATCTGGTCGAGTGGGATGTATTCTAGGTTGATTTATGGTCATTAATAGAAATTTAAAGAACCGCACGTAGATGTCGACAGCAGGTAAATACTTGTTTTCGCACAACATTTCGTGTTGACTCAGTGAGAGCCAACACTGACGCTGTTATACTCATAAAGCACATGGAAACCGCGTGGCCAGGACTGAGATCCCAACCAAGATAATCTATACGTTAAGAATCAAAACAAGCTAGCTTGCCTGACCAGTGAAGCCAGTCCGCAATCAATATCTACCACATTTTTGTATAGCACGAGTTCAAAGAATGGGTGTTTGTAGTCGGTAATAAAGTAATCATTTTCGAGCCAAGTCAACTGACTGGTAAGTTCCTATCAGAATAATGTAAAATCAAGTCTGTTTTAACAACAACAACATTTTTTTTTTATTTCACTCAAACAATTACAAAATGTAACTTAGTCTATTGTATAAATGAATTGGAAGACCCGAACAAAACCATACAGCTATCTAGACGGGACTACCATATTACAAAACTAGAGTTAACATTAATGAATAAGTAATTAACATGAAATACAAGAATGCCTAGAACAGAATTACTTGACTAGTTATAAGAAAATGTATGGTAATAGATTAGCTGAAAGTATGTAATATTAATAAATAAATGAATGAATAATATAACATAATATGGTAATATTGTAATATGATGAAACGATGTAATAAAAAAAAAACATCAGAGCTGAAGACAATGATACAATCTTACCTAATTTAATACTTATTATTAAATAAAGCAGAAAGTTTTCTCTTGAATATGTGTTTTTTCTCTAGTTTAATATCTCGTGGTATTTTTCCCATTTAAGGGAAAGATATTTTAAGGTATTTTATTTTAAGGCCATTATAAGTGATAAATCTTTTTTTGAGGTTTGTTCAAGTTGACGGTATAAAAAAGGTTTGATTATATTTTTATATTGTTTCGTAATTGTATCTGTGAGGGGTGGTCACAGGGTTCCTGTGACTCCCCCCTCCGCCCCCCCCCCCCCCCCCCCCCCCTCCCTTCTTAACTTTTTTTTTACCTTGGAACATTGTGTCATTGTGTTTAATAATGACATTAAAATAAGCGCAATAACTTTACTGATCGCAAAAAGGGAGTTTGTCGTTACTGATTCCAACATTCCAAATGAGCTCATTTGATTACCCTACTTAGTGATGCTATAGCTTTATGCTTTTATGAAAGCCTGACGCTTTTATGACACAATTAAGCGCCCTTTACCTGTTGTTCCTGAAGTTAGATGTTTCATTCATAATTATTATGATAAATTCTAATCGGCCTATATTCGTGTTTGTTACACGCTGTTTCCTGTTTCACGGCATGTTAGGAATTGTGCAAAAAGTCGTTGTCTAGCTTACATCGTGTGAAAGGTCGATTAGTGGTCTTAGGCGTGTGATGACCTTCGCACCACTATGACCGAAGAAAGAATGAACGGACTACTGTTAACTCACATCCATTATGACATGGAGTTGAACATTGATGCCATCATAGACAGCTTTGCCCGACTCCATCCTGCTAGACATTTTGTCGTGAATGGTGTTACCATGGCAACGCGTCCAGGACTTGTAGAATGAACCCCCTCCCCCCCACTCAAAATCCTAGATCCGCCCCAGTGTATGGTAGTTAATGGAGTAAACATATTAGTGAAAGTATCGCTATTGTTATTATTGATTATATTGTGCCGGCATAAGAGACTGGTATAAAGGTTATGGATAGAAAAAAGGTGATGTATGTGCATTCCATTGTTCTTGACGTATAGCGGCTCTGATCGCCTTTTATTGTATTTTTTTTATGGGTTTGATAATGGTAGGTAAGGCGTTTCCCCAGAGGAGATTTGCATAATTTAAATGGCGATAGAAGAGTGAATAATAAATTTGTTTTAGAACTCTGTCTGTTAGTGGTGCAAAATGCCTAGTTTTATATATAATTCCAAGTATTTTAGATAGTTTAGTTCTGATATGGGAGATATGATCTTTTCATGTTAAATTATTATCAAATATTACACCAAGATATGTCGTGCTACTTTGTTCTACTATTGTTTCATCGCCATTTTTTTAATACAGGAGATCTTGGGTATTTCTTTTGTCTTGCTCATTGTTGACAGTAGGCGAGTTCATCTATGTTTTTGCTAGAATAAAATAGACTTGTGTCGTCTGCAAATAGGAGAAATTTTATTTATGATTTTGAAGCATTTGAAATGGCATTGATATATAAAAGAAAATGTACAGGGCCTAGTACACCACATTCAACTGTGAGTTGGGTTGATAAAGTTTCAATAATAGAAACTACTTAATTGTTGTCTATTTGTCAGGTATAAGATTTGAACCAGTTGAGTGGAATACCTATAATTCCATAGTGTTCTAATTTTTTGATTAATATATCATGATTTACTGTGTCAAATGCTCTTGCAAGACCACTGGTGGAATACAAGTTGTATGTTCAACTGATTCAGTAATATTATTAATTAGATCAACAGCTAGTACTTGCAGGTACAGTAGAATTTTTTTCTGAAAACCATATTGATGTTCAAATATTATTTTTATAGTTTCAAGAAAATGTTTTAATCGTATTAGCATAATTTGTTCGAATATTTTAGAAAATACAGGTAATAAAGCGATTGGTCTATAATTAGTAATAACGAGCTTTGATCCACTTTTATGAAGAGGTATAATTTTTTGAATTTTTAGTTTAACAGGAAAATTTTCAGTTTTTAATGAGTGGTTAATAATTAATTCAAGAGGGAAGGATAACTGTTGGCTAATTGCTTTGATTAATTTAATTGGAAAATTATAATATCCGAACTTTTATTTGGGTCAAAATTAACAAAAAGATAAAATCTAGATAAAATCTAGTATACATCGCGGTAGATACTTTCTTAAAAGGAAAGGTTGTAAGTCGCTTAAAGGGGCTGTGTCACGGTAATAGGACTTTATATTCGCGTTCCGGGCCGGAAAGAGCTATTTCCACCGATTTTGATATTAACTAACGAACCTCTCGGCCATGTGGGATGCTTAAAATGAAAGCAAATATGCAAAAAATGACTAACAAACAGTGAATATAAACAGTCACCACGGAAAATATTGAAAATCCTTTCAATCAAGCATTGAGGGAGGAAAGTTTAACTGTTTGTATCCAATTAACAGCCACCAACCGAGCGATTACTCGATACATGCGCAGTACCATGAAATAGACCCTTTAAGCTTCTCGAAAGAATCGACACAAGACGATCGCCGTATCTCCAATGGAAGGGAATTCTACAGAATAGGGCCTGCCTTAGCGAAAAATCTATCTCCGAACGTTTTGCAGGAAGTCTCCGAAATCACAAGCAGTTCTTGGTCCCCCCGATCTCAGGTTGCCGGTCGACCTTCCGCTTAAGCTTGGCCTTCAAAAGTTCGAGATGCAGTTTGGCGCTTTTCTGTGCACAGCCTTGAATACCAGCAATAAGATCTTGAAGGACACACGCCACGGACAGCCAATGAAGTTTCTTTAAGGCGGGAGTAATATGAATGATCGAACTTCGGGACTAAGCAACCGACGCGGGCGGCAGCCGTTTGAGGACTTTCTGCAGATGGTCATGCTGGTATCGAGGGAGGCCGTAGAGTAGAGAGTTGAAATAAGATGGGCGGAATGCATGAACCAGGCTTTTCGTGGATTCGTCGGACAAGAATTTCCTGATCTGCCTGATATTGTAAAGGCTTCGAAATTCCTTACTACAAACTTTGTCGACGTGGACATTCATAGACACCAGGCCCCCAGGTTGCGCACAGCCTTTGCTGGTTTAATAGGCGACTCACCAACCACGACAGAGTCAATACGATTTTCTCTACTTTCTAGCGTAAAATGGTCGTACTTGCTTATCGTCGAGCGCTACCTACATAGATAATAGCAGTGTGACGTCGTGCGAAACACTGGAATGAACAGGATGATGACCTGAGGGCATCTCCTAATCTAGCCACTTTTAAGCATAAAATTAGACAGGATTATCCCTTTACTGTAATTATTGTTCTTGTTGTATTTTATCTTGTATTGTTACTTCTGTATGTTCGAAGATACTAGCATCATAATGCTAATTTCAAATTCGAACTGAAATAAAGTCTATGTATGTATGTGTATGTATTACGGAAACGAGTTTCATCAAAGAAAGAAGCGCCATTACTGATTGTCATTTGTACTTCGGTCAGCGGTTGACCCGGGTAAACGGTATCCCTGTGGGGACTCTCGGATCCGCCATCTTGTTTGTGTTTCGATGACGATTTGTTAACGTTATTAAATTATCTTCGATTCCTGGAATGTGTTGGGCCTCTGTTCCTTAACTGAGAAGTCGGCTTAAGAGTACTACTAATTAGTAATTACAAATTTGTTCCGTATTCTTCTTTATAATATGGATACGATAGTACGCGCTCTCTGATTGGCTAAAAAGCCATGTTTTATTAGAGTATATAACATGGTTTGCCGTGTTTTATTGTTTTCAACTGGCGGTTTCCTTTCATCGTGTGTGTAAAACACTGGTCATTTGAGAACACTCGAGAAATGTAGAAAGCACGCGCCTTCGGCTTGTGCTTTAACATTTCTCTCATGTTCTCAAATGGCCATCGTGTTTTATGTGGTATAAAACATGGCTAAGGCTTCTTTATTTGACAAATAGCTCTTTTATCAAGTTTTACAATGTGCCTTATATCGCCACTCAAGTGATTTCAACTTGCGTGTCAGTTTGAACTCTCAAATCTTCCACAAATATGCACATGTCTCCAGATAATGATGCATTCGGGTCCCTGGTAAAGTCATTGAAACTCAGTGCTTCTGAATAAAATACAGGTCAGTTTTCGTCCATAAATTTTTTTGACATCGACAGAGGAGCTGTTTTGAATGCCACGATGTCGTCGAGTCTAATTTTAGCTTGATTTCTATTCGCTCTTCAGTTTATATTGCTGCGCGATGGGTTCACCGGGCGCGTGCATCATTTTATTAATTTATGCCATATGATAAACATCTTATTGGCCAAGCTTGTTCGGTCAAGATGGGGAGATATTGAACTCGACTTCGTCTAGGTCCATAAACACGCAAAAAATGAATATCCCCCCATCTTGACCGAACAAGCTTGGTCAATAACCTATATTAATACTTTGTAAATATGTAAACTGCTATGTGCTATGGTGTATTATATAATTGTGTTGATTGCATCTGAAAGCCGTGCTTCTATGAGTGTCTATAGATATAAAACAAATCGCTGCTATCTCTGTAGTATTCACTGTTGGCATGCGATTGTAAATGAAATAAAAATGGTAAACGACAAGGAAGAATGTCTTTAGCAAATGTTGACTTTCAATGTGATTTTAATCAGCAAACCTGTCAGAGATAGTTTAACAAAACTATAACATCTTCACGACCGAATCCACAGAATGACTCCAAATATGAAGCTCTCAAATTTGCTTCCAGTCGTATAACGAAGAGGGTTATCGGCAATATGTTTCTTCCTCCGCGATCTTTATAGTTGTGACTACGTTCGCATAACCTGATTCCTTTCGAATTTCAATATTTCCCTGAAAATCGATAAACCTATTTTCGGACACATTGACCTACTATCGGACAGGCAATACCTATCATCGGACACTCGATGTTTCTGCGCTTTGTAACCATGGGAAAACTTAAACTCAGCTAAAGTTATTCAGTGACTATTTAAGCCTGTAAAACATACTTCGTTTCGGTCAACAGTGGCGGTGTAACATCGGATTGGTTCAGCCCGGAACCATATCCCTAAGATTTTGGTTCCTCCGGCTAGGAAAATGATTTCTGGGTTATCAAATTAAATTTCCAGGGTTTTGGATTCTGGGTATAATATTTCAGGGTTTTGGGTCGCCCGGAACAGGATTCCTAGGGTTTTAAAAAGGGAATTATAATATTTCTCTTATCTCGGATCATGTTGCCGTGGTCGCCGATGGCCTAACTCGCTGTTTATTTGCTTTAGTTTGCATTATGGATGTCCGTTTTTTATCACACATATTTCACTAAAACAGTCCCTAAACGATTTTATCGTTCTATTAGTAATTTCACTATTTGACAGCGTGTCTTTCGATGAGCCAGTGTTTCAGTCCCAGTTGCTCTGAAAATGCCGGTCTTTTTAGTTCCGGCTATTACGCCTTATTAATACTACATCTTCACATGTATCACAGTACTTGGCGAGACATTTTAAGAAAATAATTTTGTGTGCGTACCTGTTAGTATATGCCTATATCACAAGCCTGAGGTCTTGACACACGCGACCAAAAACTGTGGCTGGTTCTGAATCCAGATTCAAATCAAACATATTTTTAAAGTAAATGTTGCTCTCATATTCATATTCCGTTACGTACGAAATGAAATACGAGAGAAAAATGAAAATACTAACATCATTTCCCAGTATATAACAGCCGCAAGGTTAAAAAATGACAATGTCAAAATCTTACCGTAAACTTTACACCATATCATAAGATCCCACAATTTAAATATACCAAATACCGGCATATTTCAATGTAACAATACCGTACACACCTAATTCAAAAAAGGTTGGATCGTGGTTGCAGCTGAAAGTCTGGTGAATTCGTTTGTTTAAAATGTATGGTCTTTTGCGAGTCGATTTTCGAATTACATCGTAGTTTACGGGAGAGTTGGAAACAATCTATATCGGTCTGTTAATTTCGCTTGACCGGGACAACGTTTTTTGAAATAGGCCCTTTGCAGCTAACACATCACATGGTTGTACTGGAGAGCAAAAAATATCTGACTTCATTTATTTAAAGGCATTGTACAAGATCGGTATTGCTATTAGCAAAACCTATTTGTAAATGCTATTTTCCACCTCCAATCGATTGTCGATCTTTCAAAATAGCGCTTTTAAAGATAGCTTGCAGTCTCCAGCATCCATGGCAACGTCTTTCCCATGGGGATCACGAGCTCAATTCATTCGTTAATGAAGTATTATATCAGCACGTGACTGTATTATATCAGCATGTGACTGTATTATATCAGCACGTGACTGTTAGCTGCAAAGGGCCTATTGGTGCCGTACAATTTAATAACCCTTGGTTACCATGCAGTATACCCCAACCTCTGCCTTAGGACTCTATCTAAACCTCCTGTCCCACCCTGACCTAGTAACCATTTATCCCAAGCTATTATAAGGGTTTGAATTGTGGAATTATTTACCAGGACTACTGGTCAGCAGCTAAGGAGCAGCCAAAACTCGACTCCAAGCAAAACCTGAACCTGACGAGCGCCATGGAGAGTGGAGGGAAGACGACATTGGAGTTTAATCGTCTGGCCGTCACTAATGACAACATGGACGTACAGTTAACTGTAAGTTATGTTGATTAAGCAGATATGTTGTTGGCTCGATAATAGCCCGATGTAAGCTGTGTAATGCGGATACATTGCGAGCGGACGGCGAGGTTCAGTACGTCTTCTTTCTAGCGTTGGGAAGTAGAGGAACCTAGCCTTCTGGCACCAGCGTTACATCCACATTTCTGGATGTAAAATTTATGGTATATCTGATTTGATTTTGCATTTTATTATAATTGTTCGAGGTTATACAAGGTTACACAATTATACTGTTACGTTTATAGTTTGTAAATAAACAATAATGGTAGGGGGAAAATCGTGTTGTCTATATGTTTCCAAAGACAATACAGTTTGCCCTTGTGACATCAAGCAGGAAAACCACAGGTACCCCAAGCTCCCTCGCATATAAACTAGACTTAATTTGTTTGTAAATTTTAAAATCGATAAATATGAAATAAAGACTCACCTTTTTGTTGCGTTGCATGCTCGTTTAACTTTTTATAATGCGCTTATTTTACCCATTTTAGATTATGCAGATATAGTTTGGGGGAGATAAAAATAACATTACACTTATGGACTCCCTTCAGATTATTCAGAGTAAGGCCGCCAAAGTAATATTAGGTTTACCAGTCTTCTCTTCTTCGAGAGAAGCTTTAGATCAGCTAGGTTGGAAAATGCTCAAGGTACGTCGTAAATTCCATCGCTGTACCACGGTACATAAATTACGTAATGCTCAAATTGACTACGATTTTAATTTTATAACAAATAGAGAAGTACATAATTATAATGACGAATTGTTCAAGCAAGCACCGTGAACGACAATCCTGCTGGTGTACGTTGGATCAAACTAGTGATCTAATCGGCTATCAAATAAAAAAATAACTATGAAGAAGCAAAGACCGATACAACGTAGAATTTTGAATTTAGTGGTACAATATTTCGGCTGGCCACACCAGCCTTCTTCAGGTACAATGAAGAAAATTTACATTGGCGTGTATTTTTGAACTTGATACTGAGCTGTCATAAAACAGATTACAATATGATAGATCGTGAAAAAATGTTAAGAAGGTGAAAACAGATATCTAGTATGACTCTTCCCGGATGTTAAGGCCATGAGGTTCGAGTGTTTTCGCCTGTGCGATTAAAATTAATATTAAAATTAATAATTATAATACCCGAAGAACAGATGACATACATCTGCACAAACCCAAGAGAAACTGGGGGAAGCAGCGGTTCACTTATCACGCCATAACGGATTGGAACAGTATACCTTTAGAGATTCGTAGTATTAGCTCTTTATCATGTTTTAAAAGTAGCTTAAAGATTACTTATAATTATCGTTCTTAGCTAAATTAGATTTGCTTCATGACTTTTTACTACGTTTTTTATTTAGTGTTTCCATTGCATTTTTATCTTTTATCTTGTTATTTGTTTTTAAATTTTATACAGGGCCCCATTGAAAAACACCTTGGTGACATGGGCACCCTGTTAAAATATTATTATTATTATTATTTGTCCAAATGTGTATTCCTTTATTGCTTCTCTCGTTTTTGTGGGTATAAAGGCCTCTCACGGAAGGGTCTTTTGAGGGCTGAGTGGCCCGGCCTTGCAATGCAAATTACCGCCATTCCGGCCAAAAAAGAGACCGTTTGTGCACCAACCTCGTCCCCAGTGTCTTCTCGGTCAAGATCCAAGATGGCGAGGTTGTTTGTGCACGGAACATATGGACAACGGCGATTTTGATGTGTCGAAAGGATAAGTTATTGAAATTGGCGACCTAACAAATATCTCTACCCGTACTTTGTGTGTCTTCTGACGGCTACTAATGAATAGACCAACTATCGAACGTGCCCTAGGTGTAAATTCGAGGGCGATTGGAGGCTTTGGGGCGAATATACGGCGTTGTTCCTTCAGTGAATCCGTTTGGCTTTGCGACTGGAGTGCCCAACCTTGTCTTATTTTTAAGAGAGTGGAAAAACTGAAAACAAAAAACTCTTCAGATGGCCCGGCTATATCCACAAAAATGAGAGAAGCAATAAAGGAATACACATTTAGATAAAAAGGTGTCTATATTCATATTTATCGATTTTAAAATTTACAAACAAATTAAATCTAGTTTGTATACCTATAGGGAGCTTGGGGTACTTGTCGAAAAAGGCTTCTCAAAGAACACGAGCTCAATTTTGTTTCGAACAATTTGGCAGTTGCTCAACAAAAGATGCAGCATGTTGCTAGTTGATGTTGAATCATCAGTCAACATCGTTCAACTATTGTTGAGCAACAAGTGTTTTTAGTGTTACGTTGAATGAACACACGTACGATAAAGGTCACATGATCACAAGCGATAATATGATTGGTTGATGTCGTTCAACATGTGTTA
>JAOWCC010001292.1:0-78810 GCA_030867875.1 Actinernus sp. WN-2022
CCCCCTCCCCCCCCCCCCTA
Source organism: Actinernus sp. WN-2022 (assembly GCA_030867875.1). Taxonomy (NCBI): domain Eukaryota; kingdom Metazoa; phylum Cnidaria; class Anthozoa; order Actiniaria; family Actinernidae; genus Actinernus; species Actinernus sp. WN-2022. Next base: position 21 of record JAOWCC010001292.1, read on the forward strand.
AATGGGAGCATAAAAAATCATGACCCCCCCCCCCCCCCTACAAATCTAGTAGCCCTAGTCTCCCCCCCCCCCCCCCCCCCCCCCACCGCGAAATAATGTCCGGTCCCTAACCATTCCGTAAGTCATTGATGTAACTTGCACGCTCGTACGAAATCTGCTCTAATAATTAATTAATTGTACTGTATGTCGTTATATAGAAGTAATTATGTTAAACCCGTGAAACAAAATCTGATGGTTGAGTCTGCTTGCATCTAAGAAACAAAATTGTATTAAGTAATGGTTCGCGTAAGAACAGGAGCACTCAACGGCAAGGAATGCACAAAGGTGTTAATTTTTTCTATTGTTGAAACTTGATATCTCGTTGGTTATACACAAATAAACCTCCTAAAAATAGGAAAGAACTCTGATTTCACAATATGTTTTTAAAGAAAATGATTGAAACGGACAATCTATAACTTTGTAAAGAGAGAGAAAGAAATCCTATTTGGGGAACATTGAAATATTTTATAATATCTCAGCTCTTCTATTGGCTGAATTTGTTTTGGAATCAAAAACATACACAACGAGCGATTTCATGCATTTTAATTTGAGAACATTAATACCACTAGTCAAGAGACATCCGGCTTTAGTATATAATTGAACCATTTTCTATTTGGGATTAATGAAATCACATTCATTGCCGTGGAACAATAGGTCTTGCTCCGGTTATTGCATGAATCATTAATTAATAGCTTATGTTTGTCTAGTCGCTGTTTTACGGGTTTAGTTCCGTCACTGGTGTAGGAGTAATATGGTAAAATAGGAAACGTGGAGTGCAAGAGCCATATCATTACAACCGATTTCAGTGTTCGTGCATAGGCTGTGTTTCGAGTTTTTCATACATTCAGTCGACATACTCATTCGACACAATCATTCCGCGAACATTTTCGCCACTTCTGGTCGTCAACGCATGTCGGCCGGCCAAGATGTAATGTCTCTGGAGTGGCATTTCTTGCATTTTTAGACTACTTTGGAGTATTTTATTGGCTAAAAAAGTGAACTTTGCGATTCGGTGCCTATATTGAGGAGGGGCTGACTCCCCCATGTAACACTGCAATCGGTTGTAATAGTGATCTACATAAAGTGAATGGTTGGATCAAGGGCGGATCCAGAAAAAAACGAGCGTCTCTGTTTGCGATTGCCTAAAAAGATTTGCGCTTCATGCCAAACTGAAACTACCCTGGATGCCAGAGGTTCTAATGCCCTCTATAAATCATATACTTTGGTTTGGAGAGGGCAGTTATATGGGCTATACGGGTATGTGCCGCGGGATAGGGTATGGTTTTTGAGCTGCCGAGGTCTGGGATAGGGTATCCTTTTTACGGTTTTGGCCTGGGAAAGCCGGGTATGGATTTTGATTTACTTGTCCGTTAACGCCATGCTTAGCGCTCTATCGACCACGCTATACAGCTTAAAATACCATATTAAAACAAAACAACGGCTTTCGTAGACGGCTTTCGTAGTGTAATTGAGTATGAATCTATGGTTTGGGTCTGGGATAGGGTATAGATTTTTTGCTTCAAGTGAGGGAGAGGGTATAGATTTTTTGCTTCAAGTCTGGAATAGGGTATGGTAAACGGGATTTTTAGGTCTGGGATAGGGTCAGGGTTTTGAGGTCCCCGCGGCACACTCCTTCCCAAAATATCTTGAGTACCCCCTCCTCCCCCCCCCCCCCCCCCCCGGGAATAGAACCTCTAGCATCCAGGGTAAAAGTGCAACCCTCCAAGACCTGGCACCTGTTATAGTGGAGTACCGCAGCCATGTGGAGACCGACCATCTTCGTGTTGGATTGTTCGGACATTATGGAGAATTGTTGCTGTCTTTGCCTTAAAACAGTTATCACTTCAACAACAACGGCTATTTCCAGAGATAAGTCTTGAGCTTCATGCTTCTTTAGTTCACCATGTTGCTCGAATTTTAATTTCGTATTCTGAAAAAAATAATACTATTCAACTGGTCACTGTGTAGAATATGTAGAATATGTAGAATATAGATATTCATGATAAATCAATTCAAAAAACTTTATTTAAAGAAGGTGACACTTAATAGTAAAAAAAATACTAATAAACGTGTGGCCCTTATGATATAGAATGATGGCCTTAAGGGCACTCGACAATGACATAATTGTGTAGCTAAAATAGTTGCAGTGTCATTTATTTTAATATGACACTCGCGGAGAAAACGATGTAACCAGAGGCGCAATTTCGCAGGAGTTGAAATAATATGATTATGGCAACATATCATTTGCACACGAGAAGTAATCGAATGGTAGATAGCATTGCCAAGAGCCCATAACTAAGAGCTTGAAACTCCCGTACTACCCCTATGCTACGGCATTTTCACAAGTTGTTATTTTAGAACGGAGGAGATATGGACGCTCCTAGTTATGGGCTCTTGGCATTGCCAATACAAATAGTTCACTCTTGGATAGTATGTAATTTAAATAGTCCATGGGTTTGTAGTCCATTTATCGGCTGTTATCATTTGTACAGCGTGATCCGTAGTAGGTCAACGGGCCCTCACTGGAGGCATTTCTTCCAGCCCTTTGCCGCCTTATTTAGATTTAGGTTTAGATGACAGAGCTGAGTAACAATCTCGTACCCAGACCCCATTACTGAATAACGTGACGCGCGGGAACTAGGGACGACTGAAGCGTATACAATAATGGCGGAAATTTCAAAATTTTGCGAGTACCTTCATGTTTAATGCGAAGAATAAGGGTAAGCTTCAAATACTCAGACCATTTCCTTCAGAAACTAAGGGGGGAAAAAATGTTTTGAACAGTCTATTTCTGAACATTGGGATAAAATTGCCTACGATCGAACACGAGATTGCGCATGCGTCGTCGTTATTCAGTTCGGTTTAGATTTCCACACAAATAGTAGTCTAAGATTTACTAAACAAATGAAAAAAAAACGTAGAAATACTAGACACTAATAGAGGTAATCAGCTAACTCTGTTGCCACCCAATTCAGATCATGTGATGTATACGTAAACACACACTACTCTGGAGAATTGACTCTGAAATTTAATTTTATTCAGATAGGCATTACTGCGTTATGATTAGAGTGAAAACGGGATAATTCCCCAGAGTAGCATCTGTTTATATCACATGATATGAATTGGGTGGCAACAGCGTTAGCCGATTACCTCTATGTTGACACTTGTATTGTTGTTATGTTCTAGTAAATAAATAACAAATTACGGGGTACTGCTGGTGTTTTTGTTTTTGTCTGGAAAATTAACTGAATAGACCTTATTCATAAATACGTATTCTGTTTCAATAGTTTATCCACATGTACAGAAAACATCATTGCCATGTGAAAGAGCATGTTGACATTACGGTGATGTTGTGAAATTTGAAGGTTGTAGCATAAAAATCAACGAAGTTACAGCCATTTGAAATTAGAAAGATTTGTATGAGAAAAACAACGGAGGCCTTTCCAGCCTCTCTTTCATGTTGAAATCACTATAAACTCAAAAACAATTTTCCACATTGCTCTAAAACTGAACACAATTACTAGTTTTAATGTGATCTTTTATGTGGTAGCATTAGTTTACCCCTACAGATTAATCTTCCGAATTATGCAAATTAGGAGGCGGCCATTATTAATTCGGTCTATGGCGATGACTTCAATACAATGGCGTGACGATTTACACTTAATTAAATGAGCTAAATTTTGTAAGGATTTGTAAGTAGGGATGTTTTATTTTATTTTCATCATTCAAAAGACTTCAAAACTAGTTCACCATATTTTCCTTTTACTGTATCGAAGCTCGAGCAAGTTGAATGCTATTTATTATCTTAGCTTGTAATCGACTCATTTGCATAATTTGGAAGATAAATTTGTAGAGGAAAACATGAAAGCGAGGCTGGAAAGGCCTCCGTTGTTTTTCTCATACAAATCTTTCTAATTTCAAATGGCTGTAACTTCGTTGATTTTTATGCTACAACCTTCAAATTTCACAAGCTTGCTCTTTCGCGTGGTAATGATAGTGTTTTCTGTACATGTGGATAAACTATTGAAACAGAAATACGTATTTATGAATAAGGTCTGATATGTTCTCGTTGTCTCAAGAGGCCCCGATTACAGTAGCCGAAAAGTAGTATTTTGCGGTTGCACTAATTTTGGTGCCGTCAAATAAATAGTTAAATAAATAGTTCCTTATTTAGTTAAATTTATCTAAATCGTCTACACCGACGTTGGAGCGACTCTATGAAATACACTTTACATCGTAACCAGAAGTCCACGTGTTGTAACGTAATTTTGAACTCGCATATTCACACGTCGTTAATTCTTGTATTGTGGCCAGGAAGACCTGTTGGTGTAGTTTTATGTAAAATTTTCGTGAAACGGCGGGGCGAGAAAACGTTCGCGAGGGGCATTGCCGTGCATTATGCACTTATCAATTGAAACCCAGTAGTATACAAAGTGGGGGGACTGGTGCAGTTCCAACAAATTTCAACGAACAAATGCAACAAAAAAGCAACAAAGAGCAGCAAACGGCTGGGACACGTACAACAAATTTCAACGAACCGATGCAACAAAAAAAAAAACATATGACACAAGAAAAAAAAAACATATAATAAGACCCTCATTTTTTCGTTGTATTTTTTACATTTCAACATCCTATTAGAGAAACGTGTTTATAAGGTATTATTTACTACTATCGTATTTATGCATTACATTAAAGGATTGTAGTTATAGGTATTATATCATGGCTAAGCATATATTAACATTTGTTCTAACACTTGGTTTATAGTGAATTTATTGTATTCTAACACCCTATTAGAGGAGTGTTGCTATTAGGTATTATAACATATATTGTCATAATCATTATTTACTATTATAGTCCATCCATCATATTTCTACACCATATTAGATCAAGGTATTACATTTCAAAACCCTATTAGAGGAGTGTGATTACTAGGTATTATAACATACCATGGCTGAACATATACTAACGTTCAGACGAGCGCCAAGGGCCATCAAGGGATATTTACGGGGATGGAAGATCGACATTCCGGATGACCACCCCCTAGGAGCAGATCCAGCCGCCTTCCTAACCGGCATACGAAAGCAGACTACTGAAAAGATAGAGGAAGAGCTCCAAGACCTCCATAGCCTTAAGGTTCAGCTAGCTTTGAACATCACGCTCCGGCTTGACAAACCTGAGGGTCCAGTATACGAGATAGTCACCTTTCGTAGTTTGCAAGCCGTTTTGACCAACGATGCTGGAATTCGTGGAGTAATAGTAGAAGCACATGCTCAGATCTATAACTACATTGAGAAGTGGATCAGTCGAGGATCAAACTGGGTCGTAGATAAAGTCAACATTCTATGGTTGAACATTGCCCGATACCAGCCACTACGTGGAAATTCACACTTACCACTACCCAAAGAAATTGCAAATAAGAAAGCTGTGATCAATGTAATGAACTATGACAACCGTTGCTTTCGTTGGTCAATGCGCGCTTGGAAGTGTAAGATCAAACAAAATCCCGAAAGGACATCAAAGTATCAAGAGGATGATGGGTTTAACTTCGATAAGGTAGATGACTCGTCAACACCAATCTCGCAAATTCCCCGCTTCGAGAAGCAGAACGAAATCTCCATCAATGTTTTTGGTTGGGACAATAAGGAAAAGTGTATGATCGTACACCACATCTCGAAGGAGACCTTCTTAGAGCGCGCTAACCTACTGCTAATAGAGTGCTCAAAGAGTGGTCGGCAACACTACTGTTGGATCAAGGACTTCAACCGCCTACTATTCGATCAGACAAAACATAAATGTAGGAAGCACTTCTGCGAACGATGTCTACATGGATATACTACCGAAGCTCTTCTTGCGAAGCACATCCCAGAGTGCGATAGTGTTGATGACACAGCCATTCGAATTGAAATGCCTACCGAGGAAAACAACAAACTATCATTTCAGAGCGTACACAAGCAGCTCAAAGTTCCCTATGTCATCTATGCAGACCTTGAGGCTTTAACCACTAAGATCGAAGGACACGCTAAAGATCCTACGAAAAGCAATACACTTAAAACGGAAGAACATATTCCCTGTGGATTTTGTTGCATCGTCGTACGTTCTGACGGTCACAGCGAACCACCAGTCTTCTATAGAGGTCCTGATACGATCGAGCGCTTTCTACGATGTGTACAAGATGAAGAAAGAAAGATCAAAGACATAGTAGCCAAACCACTATGTATGTCGTTGGAAAACAAGAGGTATTTCGATCGAGCAAGGATTTGCCATATTTGTCAGAAGCCTTTATTTGGTAAAGATAGAGTACGAGATCATTGTCACATCACTGGGGAGTTTCGAGGCGCAGCACATAAGGTATGTAATCTCAAATTACGTATCTCACCTATCATCCCAGTCGTATTCCACAATCTACGTGGATACGATTCTCACCTACTGATGCAATCTATTTCCAAGACAGAGGGCGATATCTCTTGCATTCCAAATAATATGGAGAAATACATTTCATTCTCACTTGGCAACCTACGGTTCATCGATAGCGTACAATTTCTACCATCCTCTCTTAACAAGTTGGTAGCAAGTTCTACCCCAGACACCTTTCAACAAACTTCAAAGCATACACCAGACCCAGAGAAAAACAAGTTGCTACTACGCAAAGGCGTTTATCCATATGAGTACATGGACTCTTGGGATAGATTCACTGAGACTTCTCTTCCACCGAAAGAATCATTCTATAGCAAGCTAAGCCTAGAGGATATATCCGATGAAGATTATGAACATGCATTAGAAGTTTGGAACGTATTTGATTGTAAGACATTAGGTGACTACCACGATCTTTACCTCCAAACTGACGTACTTCTTCTAGCAGATGTATTTGAGACCTTTCGTGCAACATGTATGCAAAACTACGGATTAGATCCAGCTCACTACTATACGAGTCCTGGTCTATCGTGGGATGCGTTGTTAAAGAAGACCGGAGCGGAGCTTGAACTATTAACCGACTACGACATGCATCTATTCATTGAGAAAGGTTTACGTGGTGGTATATCCATGGTGTCTCAACGCAAGGCCAAGGCAAACAATCCAAACGTGCCCGATTTCGACCCCGATAAGCCAAATAGCTATATACTCTATCTTGATGCCAACAACCTATATGGATGGGCGATGAGTCAGCCACTACCAACGGGGGGCTTTGAATGGTGTACACCAACAGAAGAGCAAATCACAATTCTTGCAACCGATTCCGATGTAGGTTACATCCTCGAAGTTGACCTTGAATACCCTCGAGAACTTCACGATATGCATAACAGCTATCCGTTAGCTCCTGAAAGAATGCAAGTGAATAAAGCTTGGTTCTCAGAGTATCAGACAAATCTATTCGAGGAGCTATACGAAGGAAATGGATCCTTGAAAGTGGAAAAGCTTGTACCTAACTTGTATAACAAAGAACGATACGTGCTCCACTACCGCAATCTACAACTATATCTATCTCTTGGCATGCGTTTGAAAAAGATCCATAGAGCACTACGATTCGATCAATCACCATGGATGGAGCCATACATACGAATGAATACAGAATTACGAAAACAAGCGAAGAGCCCATTCGAGCAGGAACTCTACAAATTAATGAACAATAGTGTATTTGGTAAGACAATGGAGAATCTACGAAAGCGTGTAGATATCAAACTAATTCGCTCCTCAGAAGGAATCAGACTACAACGTCTCTTGAATAAACCTAGTTATGCTCGCTCTACGATCTTTGACAATGATCTAGCCGCCGTACATAATTACAAAAGCAAGTTACTACTGAACCGTCCAGTATATGTTGGAATGTCGATTCTAGATCTCTCAAAACATTTAATGTATGACTTCTACTACAACGAGCTCAATCGGCAGTATGGACAACGTTGTAATCTACTATATACAGATACCGATAGCCTATTGCTACACATCGAAACTGAGGATATCTATGCAGACATGAAAGCCAATAAACGTTTCTACGATACGAGCAACTACAGTAAAGACCATCCATCATACGACGTATCCAACAAGAAAGTACTTGGTAAAATGAAAGACGAATGTGGAGGTATTCCCATTGTTGAATACGTTGAACTACGATCAAAGCTCTACTCGATCTTGAAAGTAGATGGTGGGGAGATTCGGAAAGCTAAAGGTACGAAGAAGGCAGTTGTGAAACATCGTATTCGACATGAACAATACAAGGAGTGCTTACTAGACAAGAAAGCGTTCCGCCATGGTATGGATATGCTTCGAAGTGAAGGTCATAGAATGTATGGCATGCATATGAATAAAGTATCTCTATCACCATTCGATAGTAAGAGATGTATTTTAGCAAACGGAATAGATACGATAGCCTACGGTCATGGAGACCTTTTTCCAGATAATGAAGAAGTAGCCGATTTTATTAGCAATATAATATCGAACGCAATCGATACACTATCCTACAATCGTAAAAACGTCATTACAGAGGATGAAGATATGGACGACTTTATTCGTGACTTGCTTCTATCTTAGAATACCTTTTGGTGGTAGTTCTGTATCTGGTGGTATCACTTGTATCTCTTCACGAACGAACCCTCGCTTTGGTGCATCTTTTCCTAAATAGTATAGAACAGGTTGATTCGATGATACCACACTTCGAGAAATATAATATGTCTGTAAACTCCATACAGGATCAGTCGCTCGTTTAGTTCCACCTTCCAATTCTCCTGGTGCATAGAGATATCGAACTAGAACGTCGAATGGTAGGCGCTTTTCATCCAATCCAATAGTTCGAGAATATGTAGGAGTCTTTATGTTTACTTGTTGTGTCTCTATAGAATTTGAAGGCTCTTTACCAGTAAGTCGAGTAACTTCATTGTTCATAGCCTTGATAACATCAGGAAGCCTCAATACCCATTCTCTACTACGCGCATCCGATCCTTCCGAAGTAAGCACCATCTCTTGTGCATATTGGTACCCAAACAATCTCTCAGCTAGAGTTCTATTTGCTCGTTCGACGAAGCCTTGCGCTCTATGATTACCAGCCTCACCTCGTTGAACTTTCGTACCATGTAGTTCTAGCGTTTCAGACATACGTCCCACGAATTCTCTACCAGGATCTACTTGCAACGTCTTTGGCCATTCGAGCGGACTACGTTTGTAGATTCGTTCGAATGCCGCAGCAACTTCACCACTATCTTTAGACGCTAAAGGTTCGGCTTCTTTGTATCGAGAAGCTACGTCGATTACGACCAATGCGTACTTGTATAGCTTTCGCCCACGTCCAGGTCGATCGTGTGGTAAGAATATCAAATCAGTTTGGTGGACTTCATTTGGTTTCGATACAGTCCAATGCGGTCGTGGAATGTGTTTTGGTGGTGGTAGATATATTTGCCACATAGATTGCTTTTCCAACCAACTCCTAGCTACGTCTTCTGATGCTTTCGCTGCTACCGATAGCTTACCAATTGCAGAGTGACCTTTCCAATAGCCCATAGGACCATAGAAGATATTCGCAAGTTTAGAATCCATCATACATCTATACATTCTAACCTTCAACAGATAAAAAAAAAAAAAAAAAAAAAAAAAAAAATAAGAACCAGGCCTCATTCCTTTCTTTTTTCCTTCTTTTTTTTTCGTTTTTTTTTAGTAGTAACCTAGTAGTAGCTTAGTAGTAGCTTAGTAGTAGCTAGTAGTAACTTAGTAGTAGCTTAGTAGTAGCTTAGTAGTAGCTTAGTAGTAATTTAGTAGTAGCTTAGTAGTAATTTAGTAGTAGCTTAGTAGTAGCTAGTAGTAGCTAGTAGTAGCTTAGTAGTAGTATCTAGTACGTTTCTATAGCCATTTACTAATAGCGTATCCAGCACATAACATTCCACCACCGACGTAGAGCAACTCACCAGTCTTCTGATTGTTTGAGGGTCGATAGTGGTCAGATAAGCGGGATTCTTTCATTTCTTTGAGCCGTTTAAGCGCCTTACGTAACTTATCGGATTGCACGAAGGCTTTGTTGGTATCTCTTGTGCAAAGTCGTATAATCTTTGACGTTCGATTCTATATGCTGCCATTTCAGATTCTTGTCTTTCGATGGCCCTATCGTGTCTCTCTCGTTCTGTATCTACATTACCCTTTCCAATCATTCTAGCTAGTATACCACCACCAGTAAATGCCGTTGCATTCAAGATAGCCCCGAAAATGGCCATTCCAATTGCTGCTGCCATTATGGTATGATCTTTTGTTTCTCAAGATATTGTTTCGCGTACAAGCTACCAACTATCACGGCAGTCCACTTTGCGTAATTTACTAGGGAAGAAGAAGGATCGCTAAGCATAGATTCCTTGGTAGTCTTTTTTACGATCCACCCAATACCAGCAGCGAGTCCTACAATTATAGATGCATCGGTTGCCGTCTTCATCAATTCTTTATCCATCTTAACATATGTATAGTATAGTCTCTAGTCTTTAAGTGTTACTCCATGTCTGGTACCGTTGGCTTTGTCGGAGCTGCAGGTCGTGTCGTGCTAATGGCGGCACCATCTACGTACTTTTTGTATGCATAGTACGTGCCAACCAACGTAGCGCCTGTACCGATGACTGTGAGGATAGCCAGGTTTTCGAACCGACCTTTCTCTACATCAGTTTCTTTGGACGGTTCATTTTCACGTTCTATCTCCATCCTTTGAGCTTCTTTTGCACGGGCAGTGACCTTCTCCCAAGCTAATTTTCCTGCTGCAACACGCTTTGGATCTTTTCCTTTCTTAGTTGGTACAGTCGTCGGTGGATTCGCAGTTATCTGATCCGTCTGTTCCTCCATCTTGATTTGATATAGTAGTTACTTGCGAAGGTTCAATAGGAGTACTAGGAACGACTATGTGATTAGCTACGTGGAACGAAGCCCTAGCTAGAGACACGAACCGAACTGCTTTAAGCGTTAATAGACCAGCCGCAGTATATATCTCATTGCGGACTAGTTGGTTTTCTTGTAGATCCTTAACCAGTGCTTGTTGGTCATCTAGTGGAACTACGTATGCAACTGCGTGAGTAGCTAGACGTAGTGCACCATTTACTAAGCATCTTGTTATTTGATAGCATGCGCCAAACAATACGACACCCATACCAATAGCTGCTACAGCAGTAGATACGTTCGTAGTCCAACTTTCATCTACGTTGATTTCTTTAGGTAATTCACTTTCACATGTAATCTCTCTCTTTTGAGTCTCCGCAGTTATCTGATCCGTCTGTTCCTCCATCTTGATTTGATATAGTAGTTACTTGCGAATGTTTAATAGGTGTACCAGGAATGACTATGTGATCAGCTACATTGAACAAGACACTAGCTAGAGCTACAAATCGACCGTGTTTAAGTGCTAATCGACCAGCCGCCATAGATATCTGATGGCGGGCTAATTGGTTTTCTTGTAGATCCTTAAACAGTGCTTGTTGGTTGTCTAGTGTAGCTACGTATGAGACTGCGCGAGTAACTTGACGTAGTACACCATCTACTAAGTGTACCGTTATTTGATTCGCTACTACGGCCTGGTATCTACTATATAAGCGTTTTACGTCCTTCTCAGATAGTTTAGTTATATCTGTTAGGGAGAAATTCTGTCCTAGACATTCTTTCGTTTTACCCAATACAGCTAAGGTCTTAAGTACTTCCCGATATTCTTCTATATCCTCCAATTCGGTTGAAAAGTCCAATTTGGGTGGTGGACCTGTTAAATCCTCACCTTCCAGTTCTTTGACGTATTCATCCATGATAATATGTTATAGGTGCGGGTATCTCTAACACTACTGCAAAAGGATGTCGCAAACAGAAACATATGCGAGCAAACTTATGAGATCGAAGTATCATTCGTAATTTATTACATTCTTGTGAGCCTCCGTAATCATCAAATATCCTCTTTCCATCTATAGCCGATGCCGTATGAAACGCTACTACGATAGCTACGTTCTCACGAAAAGGTTTACATATACTCGTTAATTGTTGGGATAGTACCCAAATAGATAGTCCTATATGTCGAGCAGAGAATGCTAAATCTACTAGTTTGTCAGTTCGTTTCTTGACGTCCTTCGATGCGGCGCAATCATCGAGAATCAATAGAGTATTGGTACCCGACCAAAAGGTCGCGCAAATACTTAACGTAGCATCGATGGCATCCTGCGGTGGTGATATGACGAAGAAACGAGGATCTCGATTTGCGAATCCGCGATAGGTCTTGTTGTGGGCATACGTAGGACAAATCAGTACTATGTAATCGAACTTACCACGAAATGGTCCACGAAGTTGTTCTATGAGAAATGCAGTCTTTCCACAATTCGTTGGACCTACTATGAGTGAGTTGAATGGGATGTGTTCTACCAAGGAATCCATCAGTACGTTATACTATACAGAGATCTGTTCAATATCATGAGCTGAGCATCTGCGAGAACGTATATGTGCATGTTTACGTTTCCACTTCCTCCTGCAGTTCTATGTATGCGAATGTCGATATCTTTTCCACCGCCAGTTTGTGCCAAGCCATCACCATGAACGGTGGAATCTTTTGCTGTGCGACAATCGACTAGGATAGCGAATCTACTTTCGTAAAACTTCTTTGGAGTCATGGAAGTATCGGATGTACCAAACCACCCTTTCGAAGCCTCCCAGAAATCTGGGGGGAGCATACCGCTTGGAAAGAATCTGTTGGGAATTCCGTTGACATCTACTTCTACCTTCAAAATATCGGGATTCGAAAACGCTTCGCTATCTCGCGTACCAGCAGTGTGTGGATTTACGAATAGTAGAAGTAGTCCAGCGAATGATCGTCGTGGAACGTTGACGTTCTGAGATATCAAAGCATCGGAAGCTTTAGCGATCTTTACTGTCTTGAAGCGAATGGCGTGGTTGTATAGGAATGCAGTACCACCTATTTCGTATTTGTGAAGTACACTACTAGCCAGCGTTTCATCCTTGATTGCTTCGTATTCTAGTTGGATGTTGGTAAGTTTGTACGTACCTATTTTCGTAGCATCCGATCCAACTACGACATCAATGGCATGCGCTAGAGTCAACTCAAACGAAATAGTATCTTCTAGAGCATGCGTATATAGAACCCCCTGTTGCGTCATAATGTCAAAATCTAACGGAATCCTATATTTGGAACCATACGCAGCTAGGAGCGCGTTTTCTCCAGCATCCGAAGTACCTGCATCGCCCGCTTTCGATCGTAGCTTATTCGTGTTCTCTGATTGGATACCTTGTTGCACTCTCGATTCTCTCTCCTTCATAGATAGGTATACATCGGAATACGTTTGTAGGAGGTCTGACCTGGCGAGGTCTTCTACTATTTCAGCTCCCACCTTACAGACTCTATGTATGACCAAACATCGTCCAACGTTCGAAACGACTCTGTTATTCACATGTCCACCAGATAATACGAGGTCGCCCAATAGCGCTAAGCTACCAGGTACTAGTACTATGCCTTCTCCTAGCGTTGGAACATCTACGTATAGAGTCTCACCTGGATTGGCAGATGATGGAGTGAAAGTTTTCCTATACGAGGTTCGTTGAGCTTTGAGTGCATGAGGCTCTCTTTGCGCCTTCTTAGGAATCAACTTTGACGATATCATGTTGAATATATCTATACATATAGTTATGTTTAACATGGAAGGTGATGCTGTAGAGGAAATACCTGGTGGATCTGAAAGAGGAAAAGATTACGATGATGACGATGCTATCAATGTGGAGGAGTGGAATGCGACATTTTCAGAAAAGCCAGGAGAAAGGGTCGCAATGAAAACCCTACGCGACTACGGGAAGGAAGGCGCTAAACTAAAGAATCAGGAAACCTCGTTTTCTATGGGCGATTACATCGATGAACTCATCGACCCGAAAGACTCGACCGAAAGAATCCTGGAAAATCCTAAATTCGGTGCTAGAAGTGTGATCTTCAAACAAGGATTATCAGACAAGGCAAAACAGGAGATGTTCGAGATCGTCTGGGAACAATATCCAGATGTAGGAATTCGAGGCATTCTCGAGATGGCAACCATGTCTGATGGTAGAGTCGCTATCCGCGAGTATGGAAGTACGAATAAACCTATCCCTTTGTTTACCAAGAAGGGTGAGTTATATACGAGGATTGGGAAAGGTCTCAAAAGAGTTTTAGGGCCTACGTTAGAAAAAGCACTAGAAGAAGTCGTAGTAGCTAAAGACCAATTGAGTGAGAGGATCGAACTAAATGAGGAAATACTCAAAGACCCTACGTCTACCGAAACTCAGAAAGAAAACGCTACTAATAAAATAGAGACCGATCAGGAGAAACAAGCAGTCCTAGGCCAAATAGAAGAAGCCATGACAGAACGTATACCACTTAGGGATCGTATAAGGACCATCTTCAAGAAGTATGGAGTCAGCATAATTAGCGTGGTAGCTGCGGTAAGTACTGTGATCGGCGTAATAGTTTCCAATCTGACAAAGACAGTTTCCACGATAGTACCAGGATTGGGAGACGCTGCCAAAGCAGTCGCTAAAACAACTGCCAAGACCTTGAAAGCAATGGGTAAGAAGTTAGAGGAGATTCTACCTAAGATGATTGGGCCAATTGCGAGTTTCGTATTCAGTATGGCTGCCGACGTTGTTGGAGTCTTAGCGAACAACGTTTGGTTGTTAATCGTAGCAGCAGTGGTCTTCGTAGTGGAGCAATACAAACGACGTTAACGAAACAACGTCCATGCGATTCCAGCTGCGGCAATAGATGTCACTGCGAGATTAATCTCATGTTTTGGGATAGACTTTGGTATAGGAACTCGTTTCTTGCGCGTCTCGAGAGGCGGTATTAATTTCTTATCTGGTGGTCCTTCCATAGGAAGAGGTGGGCGTCCTTTGACTTCTGCATTGTCGTTGTTAGTGCCTAGCGACATATCTTTCGTGGCTTTCGGGGTTGGATTCCTATAGCCATCTTTCTTACCAAGATAGTACACTAGATTGCTTGGCAATAATCGCACACCTATAGCTATTGCTAGATCGAGCCTCTTATGCGTCGTCGTTATAGCAGTAAGATAGTTTTTGTAGCTCACCACTAAATCGTTTTCGAGAATAGCGCCTTCGACTAAGCTCTTGAACTTTTCTTTGACATTGAAACTATCTACGATGGATTCGTTAAGATCGTTTTGAGCGCCTAGAATACAGTATCCAAAAGCCTCAACAGATCGATTCAATCTACCTAACCCAGCGTTCGTCAAACCTCTACCGATTGGTGGCGTAAACCAATTGTATTGTTTCCCTTCGTGTTCATCGTTCCTAATAAAAGCTATCAGAGTTCCCTTGTCCTCCTTACCTCCTTCATCTTTAAACAAAGTAGAGTCCTCGGGCCATGTGGTTGCTTTGTCGTAACTTCGGCCATGGGCAGTTACATATCCGTTTACGTAGCCAGTTGGTCCAGGGTATAACATGAATACATCTCCTAATCCATTATTCCTACCTCCGTGCCATCGGAAGTCTGGTTTTCGAGATATGCCGAATTCGATGCACAATCTCTCAAGAGCCGATTTGCTGTAGAGGTTATCGAGTTGTTTGAAAGCCCTGTCACCAGGTAGAGGGCAACCAAGTTCATGTAGAATTCTTCGTATCGTGAAATAAACATGGAATCGTAGGAACCCCTGAACGACTGGTGGATACTTTCTGAAAGTAGGATCGAACAACGATACTCCACATCCTGAAGTCGCACACCACGTTGCGAAATTCAATTGCTGAGGCCAGTACTTGAAATCCGGACCATGTAACCAATGGTAGGACTCATTTGCTGTCGTATGCTTTACGACGGTCTCCTTGAATATATTTGGAACGCCAGCTTTGAACTTCTTCGTTGGGGTGGCATATATCCATAGATTAGTGAGATCAATATCTTGTGCCAGTTCAGTAGAAGGAACTGCTGTAATAGGATATTTAGCACTCTTATCTAGGGTCAACGTAGATGGGAAGCCATCAACCATTCCCTGCAATGCGTCATCGATGCGTCTTTGAGTGACTGCAGATAACTTTGAGACATCATCGCCGTAAACGACATAGCTAGAATCTCCATCTCGAAACCAAATACTCGTCGAATATTTGCCTGGACCGTTCACTTCCGTAGAGGCATAGAACTTGTGAAGATCTGCATGTGGGTATCGTTTCTTGAACTTCGCTAATAGATCTGCATTCAACGTTGCGATCTTATCGTTTTCCTCAGCTTCTCTCCTAGCTTGAATCTCAGACTTTGACCATAAATTACTATTCGGTGTTGGTCTCTCATCGTCTCTCTCGCTCTCTCTAGTGCTCGGATGGTAGCTGAAAATACCTACATGTCTCCTCATGTTGAAGCTATACGTATATATAGTTATACCTTCAACATATAAGATGGTTCTATTACATATCACCACAACGTCGGCTGACCATACTGTCTACTTCGACGACCCTATTCTTATACAGAACGTTTCACTACTCGAGGTCACTATTAGTCATAATTGGTGGAACCTAGCTGAGAAAGGGGGCTTTAAGTGGATTACCCCCAATAGTTTGACGTTTCCATACGAAATTAAGGCGGGACATTATAAGATAGAAAATTTGATAACCTACTTAGATCCCGCAGTTGAGGCTGGCTACTTGGAATTCATAGACTATCCATTTAGGAAATATTGGCTTATGAAGGTCAAGAAACCAATCCAATTCACTAAGAATGTCTGCGATTTGCTTGGTATCGAAGTAAATGAAGATGTGACAGATTATGTGACTATCAATAAAGGAAAATACGTCCTGGTGCCAAAAGATATTAATCACATATCTATCTACTGTGATGTGGTGGATTCAGATTTCTCACTTCTTGATGGGAAGCCATCTAAAATCCTATATACTTTTAATACGACATCCCACAGTTTTTCTGAAACGACTTACTTTCCACCAACCCTCACACCCATTAGAGCTCTAGGAACGATGCGGAACTACATTCACCTCACAGTTTGCAATGAGAAAGGCAATCTCATAGACTTCAACAAGCGGTCTATACGTTTCGTATTGAAGCTTGAGTAAATCATACGTATATCACATATACGATGGACGGCGATTCAATTCAACCACTTTTTCCATCAGCACCAAAAATCTATCCACAGATTGCTAGTGACACTGGAAAGAACTTTAGACTGCAAACGATCCGAGACACGCTTTCGGACATAGAAGTTCAAGAAAGGCACTACGAAGGTGTGCGCAAGAAATATGCACGTTCTCAAGGAATAGTTCATGGAATCGCAGTGGCAACTGGAGGTCTATCTGTGATCTTATCTGGATCTGGATTGGGCGTAGCGTTGACTGGGGTTGGAATAGTGATTGGTCTACCACTTGGAGTTATTGGTGGGCTATGTGGATTAATTTCAGCATCTACGACCGTTGGAGCTAAGAAGTTAGGAATGAAGGTTTCTAAACATGAAAGGACAACTATGTTGGCAAAGGCGAAAATCAATACGATTCGAGATCTAGTATCGAAGGCCTTACGCGATGAAAATATATCCGACTCCGAATACGGTCTAATCCTCGCTGAAGCAGATAAATACGAGATTATGAGGTCTGAAATTCGTCGTAAGACTTTAGGTGGTGAAAAAAACGTGGAACAGATTCGAATGGAACTCAAACAAGAAGTACAAAAGGAAATGCGAGAAAAACTTGGCAGTCTAGTGGGATAAGAATCGAATGTGGCTCTTATTTTCACTTTACGAAATCAAACCCTATCACTAGTTAGACCGTGTTTTTTATAGATGGGCTCAAAGTAGGAATGGTAAGCAATCAACTCCTTGACAAAACGTATGATCGAACCCTTATGTATACCACACCGTTTAACAACGTTAATAAGAGACATACAAGATCCCGAACGACGTAGTACCTCGTAACTTGCTCCAACGACTTTAGTTCGAAGTATAGAGCTGGTACCTATATTGTTTTCTATTGCCGTATGAACAATCTCATAGACTATTTGTTGGACATTCTTATGTGCTCCTTGGGGGTCGAGTTTAACAAAAGTCGTTGTAATGTGAGGAGCTATTCGATCGGTATTTAAATCTATATCGATCTTATCGTCATCATGTAGAGAACGTATAAAGACATTTCCACGACATATGCTCTTATTGTTTAGTTGCATAAAACGAGCGACCTCTCCTGTAGATCTAACTAACCCACATTGTATACATGCTTGATAAAGTATAGCAGCTAAAATAGTTCGTTTCACATAGCAACGTTTGATACAAACTTTCTGTACTTGAATGAATGTATCGGCTACGATTACTAATACATTTGTGGGAAACGAGAGGGCGTAATTTTGTTTATAAGTAGTGTTGTATGCCTGTAGTTCTCGCATAATCGTTTGTAGTTGTAATTCTTTGTTATCGATTTGCTTTGGGATTGTGCGGTCTAGATCATGTTGATGCTGAAAGCTATCCGGCCCTACTATGCGTAACCTAGTAGTAAGATTGGTAGTTGTTTCTTCACATGATTCGACCTCGGAAACAAGACCACAAGTGGGACATATGAATTCCATTCCTTGTAGTTCCATCGGACATAAACATTCGGAACATGATTCGCCGGTGCTAATATGCGACAATGGTTCAATATGCGACAATGGTTTGATATGTAGGCTTGCACAAATTTCTGGACCAAGTAATCTAATAATGTCATCCATACTAGTTGTATACCATATGCCTGTCAATTGTCTAATTGCTCGTTTGTTAAAAAAAAAAAAAAAAAAAAAAAAAAAATGAAGAGAGGTCGCATAACAATTTCTCTTCATTCTTTTTTTTTTTCGTGTCGTGATTTCTACTTATCCTCCGATTCTACCGCATTTAGATCTTTCTCGCCGATGGAGAGGTCATCCAATGCATTATCGAGATCGTTAATGTCCACCACATTTTTATCTTTTCCCGATTCCACTACATTTAGATCTTTCTCCGATTCTACTACATTTGAACATGTGATATTCGCCGACTCGTTAGCTCGTTTCTTATCAAGGTTCTTCTTATTGCGAATGGTACGGCGTTGATGTGCACCACATTTTGCACAAAGTTCGTGAATAGTACGACAGCCTCGACCACACGTCAAACATGGAACGAATATGGCACATCCTCTTCCTATCTGGAAGTCATGTTGAGAGCAATACTCTGACATCTTTGAACACTTCCTTATACATTTCGTGGTCTTTCCTCGCATCAACCAATCACAAGTTCTTGTCTCAATCATCGTGCAATATACCTATATATGTTATATGTCTAATTGGTATCTTAGTTGTGACGTCTACGTTGAGGTTCTTCAATCACGCGCGGTTGTCTAATCTGTGTGGTAGGAGCTCGTCTAATCTGTGCGGTATTAATGTGTACTAAGATAACAACATACGTTAATATCGTGAAGTAAAGAATATATGTTAATACCATTGGTGGATATACCGTATACTAATCACTCCTCTAATAGGTGCTCAAGTTGTCCATTTTCGACTCTTACCCACCAATAAAGTTCGTACCACATTGTCTACAAGTACAAAATATCGTTGTTGGTTCATCAAGAGCTCGAGTTTGTACTTCTCGATAAACGCAATTGCGTTCGTGACAAATGGGACATTTAT
Organism: Actinernus sp. WN-2022; assembly: GCA_030867875.1. Lineage (NCBI taxonomy): Eukaryota > Metazoa > Cnidaria > Anthozoa > Actiniaria > Actinernidae > Actinernus > Actinernus sp. WN-2022. Next base: position 19,666 of record JAOWCC010001292.1, read on the forward strand.
ATAGCCGAGACGTCTTTTCATTAACCTTCTGTTGACTTCGTAAAGCAATTTCAGTACGTTCGTTTCTAGAAGCTTTTGGACACAATTGTGCTGACCTAAGATATCCCATTTCGTTAGGTAGCCATATTCCCATTGCTAGTTGGTCAAGAGCGAATGTACCATGCATGCGACAAACGCTGGAACTAGGATCTAAATTACTAAGTATGGTTCCACATCGCGAAGAATAAATATTTATGAACGAATCGGATGTCCAACTGCGGACGACTGCTTCTGTTTGAAGGGCTTCGATTACTCGATTATAGCACGATCGTTCTAATAATGTTGCGAAAGTCCGGGGGTTGGAAAAACGAGAATCGCTAGAGAAAATACGATAGAATATCGCACGATATAATAAACGGGGTTCGGTCATAGTGCAATACCTAATAGCAACACTCCTCTAATAGGGTGTTAGAATACAATAAATTCACTATAAACCAAGTGTTCGAACAAATGTTAATATATGCTTAGCCATGATATAATACCTATAACTACAATCCTTTAATGTAATGCATAAATACGATAGTAGTAAATAATACCTTATAAACACGTTTCTCTAATAGGATGTTGAAATGTAAAAAATACAACGAAAAAATGAGGGTCTTATTATATGTTGTTTTTTTCTTGTGTCATATGTTGTCTTTTGTTGCATCAGTTCGTTGAAATTTGTTGTGCGTGTCCCAGCCGTTTGCTGCTCTTTGTTGCTTTTTTGTTGCATTTGTTCGTTGAAATTTGTTGGAACTGCACCAGTCCCCCCACTTTGTATACTACTAACCCCGTAGGTGTGTTTGATGGTGATTGACCAGTTTGTGGCCCCAGGGGTCGTGGATTTTACTTGATTTGCTTCAAGTACTTTCAAAGTTCGTGGAATGGGTGAGGATTTGACTGGAGCCCAGTCCATTTCTTCTTCATTCCATGTGGCCGTGCCGTGCCGTAGTGGCGATCGTCGGGTAGGATTTTAGCCGTTTTTTTTTGTTTCTATACAAAAACCATTGGGGGAAATACAGTATTTTTTTATTCAGCAACTGAAATAATTGAAATTATTATAACCATCAAAGCTCCAGCGTGGATCGCTCAAAAATTCCAACTACTGTTTGTGCTAGAAAAATTAAGTGGATCATGTGAACTGTACGCAATGTCGGCAGTCGGTTGCCTGTCGGTCGACTGCCGACCGATACGTCAGTCGATTATTTCCATCGGCCTGGCCGGTATGGTTGTTCGAAGCTAGGGTAACGTTACCCATAGGATAGCGGTAAATCTGTAATTGTATTCTGTCACACAGCGGTCAAACGTCTACGCATGCGTCAAACGTCTTGCAGGAACAACATATTCCAAAACATATTCAAAGCGAGCCGGCGGCCGTCACTGTTCACACAACAGTTTTCAAACCTTGAGAACTTTTTTGGTAAATTACGAAACAGTTCATTTTCTTTAGCTACTATGTCAAAAAAAGACATTCTGTTGCCGCATTTTGATCGCCTGCCCACATGCAAGCACTGAGGTTCCCATACATCGTGACGCCGCTAATTCGTACTTTAGTACAAGTTTATCTTTGTACTTCATCTGCTGATTTGTTTACCCAATGCCTTGTCCCGACCTGAAATGTTCCGTAGTTTGCACGAAATCCCGGTACGCGGTATACCGGCCAGGATATATATCCGACCGTGTTTTGAAAACAATTTAAAGAAGGGGCAATCAGATATTTTTTTTCCAAAAAGGGGGCAATCAGGGTTTTTGAATTCGGATTGGGTCAAACAGGGTCAGGGTTTGAGCCTCTTGGCCTCACATACATACCCATTTTTCATGTAAATACCCCCCCCCCCCCCCCCCCCGGGCCTTAGACCTATTTTCTAAATGAGGGAGAACGAGGGGGTTAAAATTCGTCGAAATCGCTTGCAATCGTCACGAGAGAACAAGAAGGACATCAACTACTCTTCAGGCAAGTTATATTTACTTTATAAAAATATCTACTGAGATAATTTAGAAATGGTAAATTCCCATACAAAGCCTTATATTTTTCAAAATAATTAAGCCCGGGCTTCCTGTGGTTCAACTAAGGCTAAGCCGAAGGCTAGGTTAGCTGCAGAAACCGTCGAAAAGCGAGGAAATAAACGATGGGTCGATTAAATGAGTGCTAGAGGAATGCGAGAAAGCGTTCCTGGAGGTAAAATGCTGAAAGGTTGGATTTTCGAAGAATTACGAGGCCTCGAAGACTCGGCACGTGCACTATAAATGGCGTCTCGTGTTTGAATCCTGCCTTCTCAATATTTATATGGGGGAGGGAATAAAAACCCAAAAGTGCCTCAAACCAGAAATAAACACATCAGTGATGACGAGGAACAACTTCACAACACACAGGTAAGATTTCATTACTTTATTGATCATTTTAGTACAGTTTTAGATTGTTTCTAAAAATTCCCATACATTCCTTGTAAAAATAATTAGCTTGGGCTGCCTGTGGATTTATAAAGCCTCACAAACCCATAGATTGGGATGTCTGTGCCTTATATTGATCTCTTATAGACAAATGTTGTCTGTCCTTGCGAATTTATCTATATAGTATGAAGAACCGACGGAGTAAGGAGTTGAAATTGTCAAATAGGGAACTTGAGCAACCACTGGCGACTGTAACATAAAGGACGACGGCATTAAACAATAGCCTTAATAAAAAAATACGCTGTGTTATAATATAATAATAATAAATAAATAAATAATATTTTTTTTATTACATACTCCCCTCGGGGCTTTTCAGTATCTAATCACAATCATCCCTGTACTAAGAATCAATAATAATTATATATATATAAGACCATTTAAAAATATTACTAATAATTTAAAATTTAAGTATATATGTACAGTCTGAATTCAATTTGATTGAAACTCCTCCCAAAGCAAACACTTAAGTTTGTGCTTAAAATTTGTAATTTCATTACAGTCCTTCATATCGTCTGACATAACGTTCCATAATGTGACGGCTCTGTAAAGGAAGGTTCGCTGACCGGAAGCTGATCTAAACAGCGGAATGTTCAACTTATCACTATTTCTGGTAACCAAGGAATGCACTTCGGATCTTTTCTTAAATTTGTTACACATGTATAATGGGGCTAAATCCTTGATGCACTTAAACGCCATAATGGTATCCCTGTACTTAACAGTAAGACGAACCGGTAGCCAATTTAACTCGCGCAATACTGGAGAAATGTGTTCATACTTTTTAGTACCAGTTATGATGCGGGCAGCGAAGTCTTGAACTCGTTGCAGCTTAGCTAGGTTTTTTTTAGAGGTACTTGCCCAGACAGAAGAACAGTAAAATAATTTACTGAAAACCAAAGCATTGATTATAGTGATAAGGGTATGCCTGTCTAAAATATGCTTAATTCTGTTAATCTGACACAGGCTACCAGTACACGAGGAAACTACATTAGTCACATGTTCATCGTAGGTCAAACTTGCATCAATTACAACTCCTAAATCCTTAGCAGAGGGAACTGGATGTAATTGCTTGCCGAGGAGTGTTGCGTGGAAATCGTCCGGGACTCCACGCAACATCTGACGCGTACCTAGCAGCAGGAGTTTGGTCTTGTCCGGGTTAATCAGTAGGCTGTTAGCGCAGCACCAGGCAGCGATCCCCCGTAGATCTTCGGTCAGCTGTTCAGCGACGATATCAATGTCCTTTACTGAAATGATATGTATAACTTTGAATCGTCAACATAGGATTCAAGGGAACAGATGTTTGGTACTAGAGGCAAATCATTTATGTATATATTAAATAATACAGGTCCAAGGATAGAGACTTTGAGGGACTCCATGTGTAGTGGGGCGTGACTCAGATAGCGTGGAGCCAATGCGCACGATCTGACTTCTCCCCGACAAATAACTCTTGAACCAATCGACAGCGCTGCCAGACACACCCAGTGCTCGTAGTTTTGTCAGTAGAAGGGGATGATCGATACTATCAAAAGCCTTTGATAGATCCAAGAGGACCAATGCCGTCAATTTTTTCCGATCCATTGACTCGAGAACAGTATCTGATATCAGAATGTTCAATGTTTCTGTGGAGTGTAATTTCTTATTTCCGCTTTGATGGTCTGTCAGTTTTGTCTTCGTCCCTAGGTACGTAACTAGCTGGTTTAAGGCTATGCGCTCGCACACTTTTGAGGCTGCAGGCAGCAGGGAAACCGGGCGGTTATTGTTAGCTGTTTCAGGATCCAACTTATATAAGAATCAGTAACCGCGTTGTTTGTTTTGAAATTTGGAGTTTTTCCTTCATGAGTTTTTCCTTCATGAGTTTTTCCTCTATGAATCAAGGATGGATTGTATTGGGTTCAATTTTATTTCAACCCGAATGCGTCTGATAAGCCGACAAACATTTCAGTTTTGAATTGAATAAATAAGACGTCATGAAGTAGATAAGTTTTTCTGTGTCATGAGTTTTTCTCTGAAAGAAAAACAAAATGAGCACAATTACCCCTGGTTGTATAACCCTTTTTCCTTAAAAAAAATAAAAAACTTTAATAATATCACTAATACAAAGTATCGTTTATAACTAATATTTAGAAAATGTGTTTTCGGGTATTCTTCTGTCTAAAGGTGTGGTTTAGACGTCACGGGCACTTTTCCCAATCTGGTTTCTAAAAATATACAATTCAACATTATCATCCCGCACTGCCTTTGAACTAAGAACAGAATATGCACGAGCGTTCCGGCAGTAGCGAAGCGTAGCAAGCGTGAATGGGTGAAGTGGGCAAGCCCAGCACGGATCGAAGAAATCCAGCGTCACGTGCTCTCATTGTGTCCGCTGGCCGATACGAACGAAGACTCGGCAATGTGCAACAAAAAGAGCGGAGAGGAACGGGTAATGAAATCTCCCTCCTCCCTGTTTTTTTCAATTTTTTGTCCCTCCCTAATGAATTTAAAAAAAATTCTCACTAATCTAACCCTGTATCATTTTGCGACCGCGATTAACCGAACAGTGGAGTTAACACAAGGGCACAGAGCATGCGCACTATATCAAAAATAACAAAGATGGCGTCGAAATGTTCGGAGATGGCGACATCAAGCATTCGACCGGGATTTTGCGGTGATTTATGGCTAAAAAGAACGAAACGTGACTGGATTCATCAAATTTTCAAACTAATGTAATGGGTTTCTATGAGCCCTGAGGCTGAGTTTGAAACGCGAAGACCGTGAAAATGAAAGCTTTCTTCGAGGTAAGGCTAAGCTATAAAACTTTTAATGTTAATAATTTGATCCCATACATTTCTTTGTAATAAGTCATTAAGTGTTGGCCATTTTGAAATGCCCTGCAAAAGCTATGCATAATGAGCTATCCGCCATTTTGTCCGTGATTTCTGGTGGTAATGCTAAATTCTCCTGCCTGCCTAGTTTTTCTGGACATTTCTCCCGCCTCCCTATTCTAGCCGTTTCTCTCCCTCCTCCCTAGACTGTTCCTCTCTGCTGAAAAAAAGGGGCACAGCACTCCCAAACAGCCGGGCCGAGACTACCTCTTCACAAGTTCTCAACAACCCCAGATCCTCAGGCATGCATATCCAGAACATTCCCATAATTTTACATGACAAATATCGATGTGGGAGGGGGTCATGCTGAAAAACATTGGCTTGCAGACCCAAATTTTGGAGTGTAAATCGGGATTTATGCACTTATCAGCGGCCATCCCAGTTGATGTGATCATTACTCGAAAGGCTGCTTTGTTTCAGGAACCAATGGATCTCTGGTTGGCACATTAATGACAATGGATGACTTGCAGTAAGTATCGCTATAACTCATTTATGTGCTTCGTGCATCCACCAGTTAAAGAGACAGTGTCATGGTGAGAGACCATTACATTTACGGTAGTAGTATAGGGCGCATGGAATTAGCCGTATTTTTGCTGTGGAATCTCATTAAGCTGCTGTGGTATCTCATTAATTCAGAAGACGTCATGGATCTATCGTCGTCTGCATGAACAAAGTGCTGTGGCATAAATTAGTGGTGAGGATACATAAATTAGGGGGTGAATAAATTATCTATTGGCTGGGGCTCATCAATAAAGTGCTGTGGAATCTCATCTATTGTTAATATAAAGTGTGGTGGAATCTTATGATCTATTGTTTCTGTAAATGAGGTCATGCCTCTATTTTTAGGAGCCTATGTATTTTTTGGAGCGGCTATAAAGCCAGAACCGGCCGCCTCCGAATCCATTCATTTTTGTGGTGGTTTCTCATTATCTATTGTTCCTTTAGATGAGCTGACAGCATAGATGCTGGAGGATTTCAATTTCAGCTGAACAGCAGAACCCCTACAGAACCCTAAAATGTCTATTATTACTCCGGCGCTGCTAGGCAGCCGCCGGAGTCTTAAAATACAGTCTGTCTTTTTTATTTTTTTATTAGTATTATTAATATTTTTTTGTTCTATCGGCGAGAGAAGTTGATCAGTTCAGACCTTTGCCGCTAACAATGTGGGTCGGAGACGCTGTGATCGAGCGTTAAACAGGCATGCACATTAGTTGAAAGATAAATGTTCGCTAGAGAGTTTTAGAGTGTTTAAGGCTACCGTCACGTCATGAAGTACTCAATTTGCCTCTATCTTCTCTCTAACCAAATTATTAAAATGGAGGAAGTATTGTTGACTCAGGCGAAACTACGGCGCCTTCTGGTCTACGACCGCATGAGTAATTTGATAAAACAACAATTACTTGAAAAACCTAGGTATCAAAATACAATCTGAGGTCAGATGCTCTAGGCAGACGGCAGATAAGGAGTTCAAGCAATTAGATGAAACCAATTAAAATGAATGACAAGAGATCGATTTTGTCTGATATGACCAAGCTTTCAACAAAGACACTGGCTTCATGAAAAATCTATTTTGCATTCGTCTGTGCTGCAAACGGTTACTCGAGAAGAGACAGGAACTGCTTGATAATCGGAGCTCAGAATCAGAGAGCGCTACATTAGCCACCATTCGGAAGATAAATTATGGATTTGATCTTGTCGATGCCAGACTTTTAAATACCCCATTCCCCCGGAGAAGAATACGAAACGGGAAGTGATTCTACTGAATAGACGATAGTTTACAATGGGGGCAAAGCGAATCCATTGACACACTGACAGAAAATTTCTGAAGAAAGTTCTGTCACAATCCACCATGGTTTGTTTGTTGTGAAATTTTTGAGATATTTTGAGAATTTTGGCTATTTAATGATTTGAATAACTCATGAAATTTTTTAATGAGCTTCAATTCATTATACAACGACTGTTAAAATTACTACACAACGCTCTCGCTCGAAGGCTTTCAATTAGAATTCAATCGTTTGTCATCAATGTTGTAATGGCGATTCAGGTTGTTCAAAGCGGGTTTTGGCGATCAAGTTTCAATTCAGTATTAAACCAGATATCAAATTTATGGATTTACTCATCTATTCTCCTTTCAGGGACACAAAATTACTTGAAAATGCAAGAGTGCTTGTAGTCAGAGCGTATTAAAGGAGTGAATGTAAGCGAGAATGAACAACCGAAGCAAACACTGGCTAGATTGAAAGTCGTTTCAGAGGCTTCGTAAATTATGTTCCAGACACGATATATACTCTTGTGGGCCTCCCAACACGTCCTCCACTGTTCTTTCCTTTTCTGTAAAACTTTTCTGCGGCGACATTTCATTGTTCCTCGTTCACAACAATCATTTATTATGGTGAAAGCAAGTTTGGTTGGTTGTTTCGCGCGGTCGTAGGTTGGAACGAGACATATCTATTAAAAAGGTCAAGACATGTGGAAGGAACCGGAAATGAGCTATGTTACAACACTCTATGGCGTTACACTAGAATAACACAGGTTGCCCGAAAATGCATAGAGTATAGTACCGCATTGATAACACTAAGACAACACAGGTAGCCCGACAATACAAAGTTGGAACGCAACTGATAACACAGGTAACCCGGAACAACTAAGCCGATAACAATTTTTATTATTTTATTATTATTATGATTTTGTGTTAATTAAATCCATTTATCTATTTAATATTTAATATATAATTTATATATTCACTGTATGTGCACCATTTGTTAATATATTTATTTGTATATATTTATTATATTTTATTCCAATAATTTTAATTAAAGTCCTTTTCTTGTATATTCACTTTGTAACTCTGTAATCATAAGTCTACATACTGTTTTTGTTCTATTAGATTTCGTATTAATTAGTCAGGCTTTATTGTTCTTAAGTTCTATACGTGTATGTAACCAAATCTACTTGCTATCCAACCATTTACGGCAGTCAACTCGAAAGCTTGTGTTCCTTTGACTGCCGTACACATGTTACTTGTTCAACTTTTATTTTTCTTGTAAACTAATCTACTACGTACAGCTTAATTTGTCACTTTATTTGTAATTCTTTGTTAAAAAGTGTAAAATAAAAACTAAATTGAATTGTAAAACATAAATGGATACTCTCCAAATGTTTTGGTTGTAAAACAAATCCTACCAGCAGACATTAGCTGTGTGCGTACTACCGAATAGCGATGTGACTGTGCATGGGTACTTCTGTAAACAAATATTTTTATTGACCACAATCCAACATATTGAGTATCAGACTAATCAAAACAGTTCCTCACATGCAACGATTCATGGGCGCACACGGTGTCACAGGTAGTAACGCAATTGGCTGCTTTTGCAGCTTCACGCGGCATTTACACAGGTAACCGAAACAAGTAAGAAAATTACATAATTTGTTTTTAATTGTAAATGTTGGTTAATTAAATGCCGAAGTACTAGCTAGTGTACTTGTGTTCACTCGTGAGGAATTCTAGATCAAATCCTCATAGTATTTGGATGCAATTTGTTTTGGGCTGGGCACCGCACTGATAACACAGGTAACCCGAAACAACTAAGATGATAACACAATTTTATTTCATTTTAGTGTTATAATTTTTTTAAATTAAATTATAAATCGCTAGTGCAGTCGTGTTCTGACTCGTGGAGTTTTATATCAGATCCTCAGCATTTGGATCGTAGTATTTTGGGGCTATCTGTGTTATCTTAGAGTACCGTGTAGGACTCAATTTGTTTTGCGGGAGGAATTTTTTGCGGATCGAGACAGCTAAAATTTCTGCTGGGAGGAAATGTTGGCGGATTTCTGGTCAAGTATAAATAAAATTCAAGGCAGTATCGGTATTAAATTGAAATTTTACTTCTTGCCCTTACAATTTCGACGGGAAGTTTCTATAGTTGTTGTTCTAGCGCCAACATGAACATAAACAACGACAAAACCTGAGGGAATTATTGTGCGTTCTTGTAAAAACGTATTAGTCGATTATGATAACAGTCTCCATTTCTTTTGAGGACATGTCTGGAGTTGAATCGGGAATACAGATGCCTGTTGTGCCGGTCGCATCAGAGTTATGAGAGCACGCTTTATTTGCTGCAGGAATTAAGTCTGTAGATTAATCCATTGCGTACATGTACTTTGGAATTGACTGTATGTTGTCAGTCTTTATTTACGACAACTGACGTTGAACGTGACACAGAAGCGGGAAAGTACGGTTTTCCGTGAGAAGCCGGCTATGTGAGAAGAAAAATGTATTTTATTAACTTTGGCTGGCGTTTCCTATTATGTTCAATGTTAAAAAGTTGCTGTTAACCCGATATAACCATTAAAACAAGATTTACTATTTTTTCTCTGGGAGTATATTTTTGCGGCGGAAAATTTTGCGGGAGTTTTTTTCTGTGGGAGTTTTTTTTTGCGGATCGAAGGAAATCCGCAAAATCCGCAAAAATTAACTCCCGCAAAATTAAACTCCTACACGGTATCCTGGCTTACTTGACCTCGCTCGTGTTCACTCATTTTCGTCTTGTGTTCACTCGTATTCACTCGTGTTCTACTTGTGTTCACTCATGTTCTAACTCGTATGGAGTTTTAGATCAGATCAACTGTGCGTGTTTACTTTCGCATCTTGTTGTGCGTTCGTAAAGTGCCAAACGTGCAGGTGTATGATATCGTCCGTGTTACACTTTTCCAATATCGTGTTCTACTTGTCTTCACTCGTTTAAATTGTGAATGTCCGTTAATTAAATTATGAAGTGCTAGTGTACTCGTGTTAACTCGTGTGGAGTTCTAGATCAGATCCTCATAGTGTTTGGATGCAAGTGTTTTTTGGGCTGGGTATACTGCACTGATAACACAGGTAACCCGAAACAACTAAGATGATAACACAATTTTTATTATTGATTTTTAAATATTTTTTTGTTAATTAATTTATGAATCGCTAGTGCACTCGTGTTCTGACTCATGTGGAGTTTTAGATCAGTTCGTCAGCATTTGTATCCTAGTATTTTTGGGCTATCTGCGTTATCCAAGAGTATTCTGGCTTACTTGACCTCGCTCGTGCTCTACTTGTGTTCACTCATGTTCTAACTCGTGTGAAGTTATCAGATCAACTGTCTCTGCATACTTTTGCATCTGATTGTGCGTTCTTACTGTGCCAAACATGCAGGTGTATGAGCCCATCCGCATTACAAAAGATGCACCGGAGTTCAAGCTGCATGCAGCTTCTTGTTTTCCTTTAATACAGCTACTACCTCCACTATCACTCGTAACGTAATTCTGAGTTCTGAATATTTATAAACCTCTACAGTAAATCCACTATGACTCATTAGAGCAACTTTACTATTGTTCTTACAGATTAGTGATAACTGAAGAGCAATCACTACAGTATGTCAGAAACAATAGCCCTATTATTTTGAGGAAAATTCTTGAGATGCAAATTCTTCTCTAAAACTCAACTATAGTTAACATACAAATAAAAACAAATCCACTACATAAATTAAACAATGTTTATTCAATCCTCCAAACACCTACAATGTATTTACTTTGCTTTATTTTTACACTGCTTTATGTTTCATTGCATGTTTTTTTCTTGTTGACAAATGCTACAGGCAGTTGTGTTTTTACCGAGGAGAGGAAAAATTCATTACTGACCTAGGTAGTCTAGTCTAGTCTAGAAAGTCTAGTCTAGCTATCACTTCCTAGCCTAACCTATTCTAGCCTAGAAAGTATCTAGTCTAGAAAGTCTAGCTAAACTAGACACAATGCCCACCGCCCTCAACGCCCACTGCCTCCTTTCCTCCTCCTCCTCCTCATTTCCTCCTCCTCATTCCCTCCTCATTTCTTCCCCCTCCTCTGCCTCCCACCTTGTTACCCCAAGGCTACCTTATGTTACACAAAATATCTGGACAACCAAAAGTGTAATGTAGCTGGGTAGCCTTGGGGTAGCGAGGAGGGAGGCGGAGGAGCAGGAGGAAATGAGGAGGTGGTCGTGGTTGCAGGTGGCGGGCGTTGATACTTTCTAGGCTAGAATAAGTTAGACTAGAAAATGATAGCTAAACTAGACTTTCTAGACTAGACTACCTAGGTCAGTAATGAACTTTCCTCTCCTTGGTAAAAACACAACTGCCTGTAGCATTTGTCAACAAGAAAAAAACATGCAACAAAACATACATTTAAAGCAGTGTAATCTTGGAACATGGGTATATCAACCCAACAACTGAGAAATAAGAAATTTATCAACTCCGCTAGGATAAGGAAAACGAACTGTAAATACGGTAGGTGTTTTTTAGATTGAACAAGAGGCCCTGAGTGGCCTTAACTTGGGCCACCTAGAAATAGGTTAATTAATACATGGAGTTCTAGCATATTTTTGTGTTCCCTATGAAACTTTAATTACAATCATGTATAATTCCCTTGTGCTACCATATTTTGATTATTGTAGTGCAGTATGGGGAACATGTGGGAAAGGGATGTCTGACACACTCCAAAGGCCCCAAAACAGAGCCGCCAGAGTGGTCACTTTTTCAAATTATGATAAGCGGTCGGCTGAGTTGCTGGATGAGCTGGGGTGGGAAAATCTTGAAGAAAGAACATTGAAACAATTGGCAATATTAATGTATAAAACACTAAACTACTTGACTAACATGTTTGAAAATACAAATAATATTCATTCTTATAACTTGAGAAATTCGTCTAGTAATCTGTTTGTGCCTAGACCAAACAGGAAAAGTGGTAAACTAAGTTTCCAATATAGAGGGTCTGTTCTCTGGAATAGCTTTTCTAACAATATTATTAAGAATCAGACAAGTATTGCAGCTTACAGAGACGCATTAAATGATTTAGAATAGTTTTTATAAATACCTAGTGTCGCCATTTTTTATTATCAATACGATTTTGTATTTTTATGAATTTTGTAGTTATAGACACGGCTCTCAGGAAAAGCATAAAAATTATGTATGATGTATATTTTCTTCCTTCCAATTCTCAACCCCCAAAGGTGGTCATAGTTCCTTACAGGAGCTTCTAGTTACAAAGTTTTACTGATAATTAAATCCAGGTTTCATGAGGGTTGTTGCTGAAGGGGGACTGGTCAGAAATTAGCAGGGAGAGGGGGTTGAGATGGAGGGTTATATTTTTTTGAATCCCCCAAAATGGACGGTCAGAAATCATGGGGAACTAAAAAAGGGGTGGTTATAGGGGAGAAAGGATCAAACTATTTCATACTAATTGTCCAGGGAGGGTTATATATTTTTTAGACTTTTTGATTTCATTCTCTACCCCCCCACACCCTTGCATCTCCCCTAACTAATATTTTTTATAGTCCCTAATGTTTAAAATAAAATATTGTGTGTGTTGATTTCATGCATGTACACCACTTGGAAAATAACTATTTAAAGAGGGTAACACTAACTAGTATGTATAAAGACATACTAGTGGCACAAACAATGAAAACAGTAATGATTTTACCTGCAATCGCCAACACGAATGAAAGCAAACAAAAAACCACTAGGCTTCACTAGATTTTGATAACTAGAGGTCTGGGCTCTACCTATCATGCATTGAATCATGGGAAACAGTATGGCGTTGTGTTCGTAGTTTGTGTTCGTAGCGACAACATACCGATGTTTTACGGAAAGGAACAAATAATAAATTGGGACCAGTGACTTTCCATTTTGGACCAGTACATTTTTAGCTCACGGTCCCATGGACCACCAAAGCAAAAAGTCAAGTTCAAGCACTGGTCAGATTGTAAATTACACTATTAGAATAGAAAATAAAATGTGTGACAATAGTAAAGTTGCTCTTATGAGTCATAGTGGATTTACTGTAAAGCTTTATAAATATTTGGAACTCAGAATTACGCTGAGGTAGTAGCTGTAAGGAAAATAATAGACATTTTAGGGTTCTGTTGGGGTTCTGCTGTTCAGCTGAAATTGAAATCCTCCAGCGTATATGCCGTCATTTTATCTACTAAAGGAACAATAGATAATGAGACCCCACCACAAAAATGAATGGATTCGGAAGCAGCTGGTTCTGGCTTTATAGCCGCTCCAAACAATAGGCTCCTAAAACTAGAAGCATGACCTCATCCACAGAAACAATAGATCCCCAGGGGGGTACTCTACCCAAAGTTGGGTAGGGGTGTGCTGCTGGGGCTCTGAAACCCTTACCCTGTTTAAGACAAAAAAACTCAAATTTCCATACCCTGTTCAAGACAAAGTGTTAAAATTTTATATCCCTCTATAAGACAATAACAAATTATCTATACTTGGATGTCACTGTGTTTATTGTGATCTTGTACAATGAGTGTCATAACTAAATAAGTCTTCATCAAGCACTAGACCAAACAGTGCACTAGATCAATCAAATCAATCAATCAAATTTATTACATCACAAGATTGTTATATATATGATAATTTAGAAATTACAATAGTAGCGATGGGGAGTCTACTAGAAAACATAACATTGCTTATTTATTGTAGACCCCTTATTATTAGTTACAAGATAAACAAAGCTAGAATATTTACATTGTAATAATATTGTTGATTTAAAATATTGATGTATTAAAATGATGATGGTCAATGGGTGACATAATGCAATGAAATAATTATTTTAAAAAATCAAGGAAAAATTAGGTGCTGCCAGTCTCTAATATTAATATGTTCTTTACATTTTTTTTTAATCTGCTCAAGGATTTACATTCATTCGTTACCTTACTAAGATGGTTCCAAACTTTTGGCCCAGTGTAAAAAATGGAGAATTGCCCTTAAGTTTTGTATTTTTTGAGGTTATTTGGTAGTTATGTGATTGTCTGGTATTGTGATGGTGAACATGTTTGTTAGGCATGAAAGTATTATCGAATGTTTCAGGTAATTGATTTGTATTGAATTTATACATAAAAATAGCAATTTCTAATGTGTTAATGTCATAGACAGTAAGCAAGCCTTGTTCCTTAAATAGTGGTTCTGTATGTGATGAGTATGTTGATTTGGTGATAATTTGTATCACTCTTTTCTGCAAAAGATGTATTCTCTTTAGGTTTGTGTGATAGGTGCTGGCCCAGATAATGTTACCATATTGAATGTAGGGATAAATTAGAGGTAATATATAAAAAACGAGAGCTAGTGTTTTACCAGGGTATCCAAACACCGAGAAAGATGAAAGCACGAGGCAGCTTCGGCCGAGTGCTTTTATTCTTTCGAGGTGTTTGGATTCCCTGGTGAAACACAAAGCTCGAGTTTTTTATATGACTTCTCAATCGAAAACAATACCTGCATTCATAAATCATTATAAAGTATTGTTTGCCTGGAATTTTATTACATGCAATTATAGACTACAAGGGTTGTGATTGTTATTTTGTCACAGTCATTTCAACAAATGGCCTGATAGTGTAGTGGGAAAGACAGCGGACTAGTTGTCAAGAGCAGCCATGAGGATGATGGTTCGAATCACACTCTGGACACCAATTTTTATTTCCGTCTTCTCCTTCACTTCTCCATGTAAAGTCATACTTATGCTGTAATCCTTGTAGCTTAATTAGGTCCAACACATGCATGAATCTGGATACCCAATGAGAACACAGATGAAGACCACTAGTGATTTGGATATCATATACATGTAGTGTTTCATTGGGTATCCAGATTCATGCATGTGACCAAATGCAGCCCTCTGATTGACTAAAAAGGCCATGAATTATTAATGAGTTTGAGAATGTAGTATAATGTCTTTAAGCTATGTTTTGGTAGGAAAAAGCGAAGTCTACTTATTACTCCTATGTTTTTTGAGATTTTTGAGGATACATGATTTATGTGCTTTCCACTTTAAATGATCATTGATTATTATTCCTAAAACAATTCTAATATTCAGTAAATTATATATTTTTTTGCAATTAGTAAATATCATGTAAATAGCAAGTGTGCTCCCGTGGGAATTTTGTGCTGAAAGCAAGCCACCAGTCTGGAAGCGTTCATTGGGGCCTAGTAGACATGAAAAGTTTTGGTGGCAACTTTGTAACTTGCTAAGACGGGATTTATGGGAGTTCGAAATTGTAACTATGAAGAAGCAAAGACCGATACAATGGAGGCCAGCATGGAAACGAGGCTGGATATAAAACTCCTTATAACTTCCATTAAAATGCACTGTTGCTCACCAAACAACGTGGCTATATTATAATGATCGATGCTCTTAATTGTATTTAGCGGTTCTTAATTAAAATAATGGTCACGTGACCTCGTAAGCATGGAAACGAGGCTGTAAAAAAAGAAGTCCAGGTTACATTAATTTTACGAATAAGCTTGAACAAACCCGTGATTGCTGCAAGTCGGGGTTATTATTGCAATATCCACACACCCCTATCGAGGAAGTCTGTCTCTTGAAGAAGACCCCTGTAGAAATCTATGGCCTTCTTTAGAACTCCTGAAAAAAATCCATGAACTTGGACAGACCCCTTAGTGGGGTTCACTGACACATGGGAGCGGATACTAGCCACTGTTAGCTTACTGTGGCGGGTTTATCCCTGTCAGTATCTTTTGAGAAATACATAATACAGAAGACGTACAATGTTTTCCGAAGATTACCTATATACAGTACTCATCACCATTTACAGTTCTACGCATCTTTACTCAGTGTCTGACTCATCACTAAGTTCGTCCTCGTCACTTTGATGAAGGTCGTCCTCGTCGTTTTCCTGGTTCTCGCATGCGCCGTCATCAGAACAACTACACGTTGCGGCATTGACATCGATTGGACGAGCATCGCTCCTTTGAGCACCTGCACTTAACAAGTTGTATGATAGCTTCGGGAGCTGGTGCTAAAGTTGTCATTACAGGTACCAATTCCTTGTTCTCCATTGCCCATCCATAATCTCTCGGTGACGGCAGCTCTGGAATTGGTACTGCATCCTTGTTCCAAACCATCAACTGAAAATGAGCGCGCATTATAGCCTGGTGCAGTGCAGCCTGTGTTGGTGGCAATCTGTCAGACTGTGCTTGCTTCTTTCTGAAGAGGAACCACCTGAGCTCTTTGACAGTTGTTATGTCGGTCTTCGGTAGATACAGTTGGCAGACAAACCTTTCGATCCCGCATTTGATCTCATCATCGGGCTGTTCTTCTCGACCGAGATTACCAAGGGCGCTTAGGATGGACTCATCGGCTTCATGAAACACCTTCCAACAAGCCACCCTTTCCCGAAAAGCTACCTGTATTATCAGCTCCTGTGATGGCGTGAAATGCGGGGAGCGCGGCTGTTTTGGCAGAACCAAGGGCTTCGACGATTGGCTGTAACTTAATGGCTCGATGATTTGCGCCCCTTCCAGTGACAAATGAGGTATTGGCACACATCTCTGGATATTGTCTGATCGCCAGTACAAGGACATCGGTGTCTGGTGAATGAATGCACAATTCCGTGGCACCGTCAGCAGCGGCATCGAGGGCATGTAATATCATCTTCGTATCTGCCTCTTCATGGTCACTTTGAAGATGTCCCATATATTTGTGCGTCGCTTCGCATTCCGTTCCCCATGCCACAACAATCTGCCTGCCAATAACCTCAGCACGTTCCTTTACCTTCTTTGCTAGCAAGGCGGTGAGCTCTGCCTTGGTTTTCGTGTGAGAGAGTAGTCTCTTCAGTGGCACTTTGCTGATGTGTGTGGAATCGGTTATGCGATAATATATCGGGTCTTCGGATCCTTGTCTTGTGGTCCGTGTGACAGCTTTCAGAGATGATGGGACATCATATCTGTCGAAGATTAAGCGAATTTCCTGGTTGTCATGATCATACTTGCTAAAGAGGTCCAATCTGGCTTGTCTAACGATTGGACTTCAGCCATTCCATCCACTACGGATACCTTGACTTGCGCATCGGCACTCTCGGTATTGGTATCAGTAACGCCACTCCTAGACTCCCCCTTGAGCTTTTCCAAAATGTGCATGAGAGCACTCTTGCATGAACAGTGTAGCATGGTACCGTCAGCAGCAAACAGAGACCTTGGGACTACTGAGAATTCGTGAAGTCCGACTGCTTCCTTGACATCTACTCCTGGTCGGCTCTTGCAAACCATCATGAGACACGCGAAAAGAGACCTGTCCTCCTTGAGTTCCAGGACTTTATCTGCTGCTTGCACCTTTATGACCTTGCCACTACTTTTCCAAGTCTGGAGATTTCGCTTCTTCATAGTCGACCAAAGGTTCACCTTCCCTGATTTGAGTCGTTCATCTACAAACGAATAGAACAGTTTCCTGCCTATTAGGCCCTGTTGACACAAATCGTCCTTAATTTTCTCAGACATGACCACTTTGGTGACTAGATTGTAGAGGTCAGTATTAGTTAAATCATCGCTGGCTGAGAAAGGATTTGTAAAGCTTATAATCGTTGCCGTCAGCTGATGGACGCTTTCTCTTCGCGTGCTAAGATAGCAGCAGAAAGGGCATGATGGTGTTCTGGAGTTTCCGGAGACAGACCTGCCATGCATTTTGCTTCTTCAGCTAGCCTTGCCAACTCTGGTGCAATTAGGAAAAACTTTGCTCCAGCACTTTCATTCAATGTGATGCCAACCAGTCCTCCAGACACCTTCATGGAGCGGTTGAGGTGTTCCAAGGCGTTGTCTGCTCCTGCACAGAATGACACTTCCTCGTTCTTGTTGACCACCCAGTTTCCATTAACGAATTCTTCATATATCTCAGGATTTGATGATTCGAGAGAGGCCATCTCAGCAAGATAGACTGGAATCATGCGTGCATAGTTAATCCTATCATGCGAAAAAAGGTACTTGGTAAACAGTTCTAGTGTGAGAAGATGCATTTCCCAGTCATCGGTGCGAACAGATCTGATGAACGCAAACATTTCCATCACCATGCTCATGTAGTGACGCATCACTACAAACAAAGGATTGCTGTAGTTTGCAGCGTCGAACTCTAACATCTTCTCGATGACTCTGACGGAACTGATGGTGTTGACGAAATGTTGATGAGCTCTCTCGATCCTTGCTCTCGTGCCATCCGTACATACATCATTAAGTTCTCTTGCCAAATGTTCAAGACTCTGGCGCAGCTCCGGTGCATTCTTAAGGAAAGCTTCCAGGTACAGTGTGAACAAGGCTTGCAAGGTTGTCATGTGCGCCTTCTCTCCCCTTTTGACGTGATTGCCATCAAGAATCTGCTTGACAGTAGAGGGGCCATAATGTTCTGACTCAATCCAGCACATGTCGATCCCACTACTCTCAATATAGGCGCCGATTGTCCTCAGCATGGCCATACCAATGTGCAACTCGCCAGGACGGAGTATAAGGTGGTTTAGGTCATTTCGAGCCATCTGGAGCTTTTTGGCGGGTTGATACAGCCCCATGTCAAGAGATATAACTGTCTTCTTCCCAGGGCCAAACACTTTCGTAGAAATGTCTTGAGCTTGCATTAGGACCGTCAACAAAGTGTTCCATTCATGTGCAGGATGTGCCAATAAAGGCGGTGCGCCCACGCGTGTGACAGGCAGCGCTTCATTGACTAACGAATGATAACCAGACCACACTGGAACATGCGCTCAGTCATCCTCATTTTCGACTTGAGCATTGAGGGTACGTGACAAAAGCCAGGCAAAGTCGTCACGGCTCACGGTTATGGGTATCTCGTGCTCAGTCAATAGACCAAATGTGGGATGAATAGGAGCAACTGGTTAAAAAGACGGCACGGGACATTCACGTAATGATGTAAGAGAATCAGGCAGTTTTTTTACCGAGCGGCAGGAATCTGTTGATTCGTCTAACCTACAGTCAATTTCAAAAACAAAACAACAACTCTGAGATTTGATGCAGGCATGTTTCAGTAGATCATTCTACCATCTTCAGTGCAACGTTGAATGATTACAATTGGAATGTTTAAATAGAATAAAGTGATAATATATACAAATGAAGTACAAAGGAAACGTGAAAATTACAAGGATAGTTTTATATTAACGTGATAGACTTGTTGGTTTAAGGAGGGCTTTTCCCAAAGGATATGTATAGCCTCTTTTATCTTTAATTGAAAACCGGTGTCACTCACTGGAGCATAAAGAATGACATGCCGGCGAATTTAGTAAATGTTTGAAGATGTGAGAAGCCCTATCCGTAGTTCTAACCTAGATAAGACATAACGATGATATTATCTTTTAGGACGTGCGTAAAAACACACAAAGTGCCTTACCTTAATTCTGGTTGTTCGTCATCTGGCTCAGTCTTCTGGTATATCGCCATAGCTGCATGTGCCGTGCAGAGTGCGCTTCCCGTCAGGAGTATCTTCAGCAAATCAATATTGTCAATCGCAAAGAAAATATGCCTTCCTTTCACGATATCAGGGGGGAGGTACACCCCGCCATCCTTTTCCATCCGTTTAAGGACAGTTTTTTCGATATCAGATTCTACTCGCAAAAGACGATTGTATTCAACTGCCATTCCAAAGCCATGCAAAAGGTTGACAATTTCCTTGCTTCTGATTGCCTGATGGATAGCGAGACTCGCTGCAAGCTGCTGAGGCATTTCACGAGTAGAGTTGATTACTTGGGACTTCTTGTTTTTGACTTGCCGTTCAGTCAAACACATCGATACCGTGCTCTGGGCTAGATGCATTGCCCGTTTATGTACTTCGTTGCATTTTTCTTCATCAGATAGTGTTGTTTGGGCCTTGAATAATCCACCTGAAGAAACAGTGAAGTTCCTCGGGACAATGATCATCGGATAAAGTATCAAGAGAGCCAGCGAAAACCACCTCTCGCTCTTATTTATTGCCTTTCTCAATATCGACGCAGCATCATAGAGGGTTCTCATGTTACTTGCCGCGTTTTCATTCAAGGATTTTGATAAGCGAATAGCGCTGTCTCTTGATTGCTTCACACTGACTCTCTCAGACTCATTGACCCGTTTTGGCTTATGGAACTCGACTCCTCCTATTTCCCTTTGAATAAGGTCTTTGATTGCTTTTCGGCTCCATGATTTCGATCGCACGTTGTTTTCACGACAAATGCTTTCAAAGGCGTCCTGTAGCTGAGCCATGTTCATAACCATTCCACTATTCAGAGCAATTTCTGTCATCGTTAGAAACTCGATCTTAGCTGCTATCTCACTGGTTTTCTCTCCGGGACCTTCTGTTGTGGACGACTTTCGGAGAACGCTCCTGACGTACCTCGCCCAGCAGTTCTTGTGGTACTTGATATCAATCGCATGAGCGTCTTGACTATACAATGCAGTTGAGAGCTTTACAAGAAGCCTCGGATCATCTAACTTCTTCAGTTACCGCAGCATCCAAAGAGCTACCGGCAGACTCGGTGGAGACCATGTGTAGTGGCTGCTGATATCCTGCTTGGCCATCGCAAAAGAAACAAACATCCCGGTCGTAAGGGGCAGTCATCGAACGAGTTAAAAGTCCCTGTTCTATCTGGAGATTATCACTTGATTTTCGCCTCGATTCGTTTGGCCCAGCTACTTCCCTTTATAATCTTTCTCTGGCTCTTTTTAACATTCCCGAGTGTGTCATATCCTGATAGCATTTCCTGTGCCATGTCACCTTTTCTGCGAGCTCTTCAAATGGGACTGTCTTTCAAAACTGACCACAATTCTGTCAACTTCACATCTCCATATTTAGAACGTTCTTTGATTGCACTAAATAGTTTGTCATGAGAACTGGGTCTTTGAACAAGATCATCTTGCTTCTTTGCTTGACAAACGATGCACAACTGAAAATTGACACTTCCAGGTGCCACTGACCTTTCCATATCTCATTAGTTCGTCTGTAAGTAAAGATGGCCGACCTCTCATCTGATAATAATTACCGCTGACCTAAAATAAATGGGCTCACTTGGAGCCCAGGCCCCCTCTAGTATGAACACCACAGGATTTTATCAGTAACGAATAAAATAGTAATAATGCTAAATAAATGGCATAAAGAAAAGATGATTGAGTTTTCTACTGGAAGAAAATCCGCGATCTGGGAAAATCTAACAATTTTAGGTCAATTTTACGGTAATGTCAATAAATATTATTGATATTGCCCATGCAGTGAGATCGAAAAAGTTCATTTCATTCTGATAATCTGATAATGAATATCATTTTTGAAGAAAGGTTATTGAAAAACTACAAATAGGATTGGACAAGAAAAGCACACCTCATCCCCTCCCCCCTCCCCCCTCTTATCTTATCTTTCACTGCACAAAAACGTACCTCGTTTTCATGCTAACTGCAGAGTCTTATGACCACACCTATTGAAAATAAGTTCTCAGTTGCAATGAGCATTAGTTTAATTCCTTTTTTCTTTTCTTTTTGGTTTCTATTAATTTAATGATAGTGTCCGAAGACTACTGCAATGCTGATCAAATACAACGCTTGTCGAGGTTTATACGATATTTCGGCTGGCCAGTACCAGCTTTCTTCAGGTTTATTTTACAGTGGAGGTCACAAATGGATACAAGGGTTATATAAATTGTTAATTACGTAACTATGAGCGGAAATTACAAAATCAATGACATATGTTTTATACAATAGTAACACATAAAAGGAAATTACGAAAGAGGTTTGAAAAGATAGTGCAGATACGAGTAACCTATTTCGTAATTTCCTTTTATGTGTTACTATTGTATAAAACATATGTCATCGATTTTGTAATTTCCGCTCATAGTTACGTAATTAACAATTTATATAAGCCTTGTATCCATCTGTGACCTCCACTGTAAAATAAACCTGAAGAAGGCTGGTACTGGCCAGCCGAAATATCGTATAAACCTCAACAAGCGTTGTATTTGATCAGCATTGCAGTAGTCTTCGGACACTTTATCATTATATTTTCTTCTTCTTGCTGATCAAGATCTGTTTTTTTGACCATGCTTACGAGGTCACGTGACCATTATTTTAATTAAGAACCGCTAAATACAATTAAGAGCATCGATCATTATAATATAGCCACGTTTGGTGAGCAACGGTGCATTTTAATGGAAGTTATAAGGAGTTTTATATCCAGCCTCGTTTCCATGCTGGCCTCCATTGTATCGGTCTTTGCTTCTTCATAGTTACAATTTCGAACCCCCATAAATCCCGTCTTAGCAAGTTACAAAGTTGCCACCCAAAACATTTCATGTCTACTAGGCCCCAATGAACACTTCTAGACCAGTGGCTTGCTTTCAGCACAAAATTCCCACGGGACCTCATATTATGACATTTGCTCCCAGACTATAATTTGTTTTTGTTATATTCAGTGAAAGTTTGTTTGTTTTAAACCATAGTGATAATTTTTCAAGTTTGAGATTAACAGTATTATTCAAGTTTTCCAAAGATTTTGATTCATAAAATATATTAGTGTCATCAGCAAATAGAGTGAAAGATAACATTTCTGAGGAATGACAGATGTCATTTATGTAAATTAGAAATAGCAATGGTCCTAGAATAGACCTGTATGGCACTCCACAAGATATATTGAAAAGATCAGATTTAACATTATTGAATTCAACGAACTGCTTTCTATTAGATAAGTAACTTTTAAACCAATTAAGAGGAACGCCATAGAACTCTAGTTTTTGAAGCAGTATTTCATGATTGATACTGTCAAAAGCTTTTGATAGATCTAAGAATAATCATATTGTAGAAAGTCCTTTATCAATTGACCTATATCATTATGACGTCAAATCAAAACAATCTATTGTTTAAATGCTAAGGATCACGGTCGTGGGAGGGGGACAAAACGGCAATAACACAAAGGAAATCGCTATCAAATGCATTTTGTAGAACGTAGAATAGCGGTAACAGCCACCAAATACGGTAAATATTGTGAGATAAACATTGATACAGTTGATATCTGGAAACCAGACAATTCGAAGTTAAATTTTCCTCAGCAGAGCAGATTTAGTTCAAAATTCTATTGTTCAAGTCGATTCTGTCCCCCTCATAAACAAGCCGTGACGTCATAATGATATAGGGTAATTGATGAACTTAATTTTTCAATAAAATCAACAACTTCCATGATTGTTGAATGTTTATTTCTGAATCCATATTGATTCTTATTAAGTATGTTCTTATTAATGTAAGATATAAGTCTGTTGTATACAATTTTCTCATTTATTTTTTAAATACAAGGAAGAATAGAAATTGGTCTATAATTATTAAAAAGTTTAATGTCTCCTGATTCAAGTAAAAGGATGACTAACAACTTTAAGGTTGTCAGGAAATATGCCAGACTGAAGAGAGTTATTGATTAGAGTACTTAGAGGATGCAATAAGAGTGCAATGACTGATTTGATTACTTTGATATTTATACTATCAAAACCACAGCTATTTTTATTTTTAAAAGAGTGAGCTATTTCTTCAATCTCTTGAGGAGTGGTTGGATTGAAAAACAAACTATTGTCATAGATGCCTTTGAGATAGGTCTTTATCTTAATGTTGGTACCTTTTATCTTTTTAGAGGTTGCTCCCTATATTTGTGAAATATTTGGCAAATTTGTTTGCAATTTGTTTAGGTTCAGAAATTTCTAAGTAGATAAATACCATAACCTGTTCAAGATCTGTCAATGTGAAAATGGATACCCTGTCTAAGATCGGAAACCCGAAAAACCATACCCTGTCCAGCGTATCATCCCTGTATAGTCCATATATGGGAGTACCCCCCCCCCCCCCCCCCCCCCGGAATAGATCATAAGATTCCACCACACTTTATTAACAATAGATAATGAGATTCCACAGCACTTTATTCATGAACCCCAGCCAATAGATAATTTATTCACCCGGCCCTAATTTCTGTATCCTCACCACTAATTTATGCCACAGCACTTTATTCATGCAGAAAGGCAATAGATCCAAGACGTCTTCTGAATTAATGATACCACAGCACCTTAATGACATTCTATGCGCCCTATACTACTTACGGTCATTATCAGCGATTCTTATATGAACTGACGAACCTCGTGCACATGTGGGATGGTAAAAATCAAAACAAATATGCAAACATGACTAACAAACTGTGTCAATATACACAGTATTCAAGTAAAATAATGAAAATGCTTTCAATCAAACATTGGAGGGGGGGTTGAACTGTTTTAATCCACCAATCGAACGATGACTCCATACATGCATAGTACCATGACATAGCCCCTTTAAAAAGACCCTCGTTCAATCGCTCTTGGTTTCTTGTCCTGTCCTATTCACCACTACGAAGGTACGTTTGTTGAAAGGACCGAGAAAAAGTAACAGTGCGAAGCCTTGTGAATGGTAATTTATGCAACATTATACAGGCAAACAATGCTGCCTAATAATTTAGGAAAAGAGATCTTGTTATTGCGTACAATGAGAGAACCTCCCCATTGTGAAAAACTTAGCCATTGAATGGACTTTACCTCGGTGAATAAATCATACCCCTCGCTAGTAGGGGGATGGAGCGAGTTCGTTTTTGCAAAGGCGCTTGGGATCATTACTAGGGCATTTGCATGATGGCGTCACATACTACAACTACCAGAACTCTTTGCGCGGATACTATTAATTAAATGGTCCTGGAACTCTCAAAGGAGTTGATAAATTTGAGTGAGAAAATAGGTTGAAAAGGATTCTGGTAGTTGAAGTAATGTTTCTTTGTTTTCTGCAATGACTACTAAGTTAAACCACAGGAAGCCCAAGCTCTGTTTATGTAAATTTAATTTTATAAGGGTTTGTATGGGAATTTTTAAATCTGGTTTTTCAATAAATATACTGTAATAAAGTGAATAAAACTTACCTGGTGTCAAAGCCGTTAACACAGGAAGCCCAAGCTGTGGAATTTTTAAATCTAGCTTTCGTTAGTTGCAGAGTAAAGGATTTAAAATTCGCCTAAATTCGCTACAACTGTATACAAACATAGTCAAGACACGTGCAATAAACACCAAGTAAGTTTTATTCATGTTATTACAATATATTTATCGAAAGCTAGATTTTAAAATTTCCAACGGACCTTATCAGAGCTTGGGTTTCCTGTGTTGGCACCACATTGGCGAGTCACGGGCATAGATGGCTGCTTCTGGCGAGATTTTGGCGGACTCAATAGTGGATTGTAGCTCGGCAAATACAGATATCTTCATTTGGTTGGCACAGATAGACTGGAAATTTATCACTGCGTATGCTGATGGGGATAGAATGTAAAATCGATGCAATTTTCGTGGAAAAATCGACACAAACGTGAGTGGCTTTGAAACCGAGATTTTAAGTTCGTGTCCTACCTTTCATTTCTTCTATAGTATGAAGAGTAAGGGATTCAAAATTCGCCCAAATTCGCTGAAACTACGTACAGACACAGCCAAGACACAGATCATAGACACCAGGTAAGTTTTATTCACTTTATTACAGTATATTTATCGAAAAACCAGATTTAAAAATTCCCATACAAACCATTATAAAATGAAATTTACATAAACAGAGCTTGGGCTTCCTGTGGTTTAACATTCTAAATACCAGCGAGAAGGTGCAAAACGCAAAACTACAACAATGTGTTTAACTTCAGAATGAGGCTAACCCTGCGTAGTCATTGCATTCAGCGGTAATTTTCGAAAACTGAACAATTAAGGTGTCCTTAGTAACGATCCCAAGTTACAAACATTAGCTTTTGTACTTCCAGCCTCGCCTCTGGAACGAACGTTTTTATTCTCCTGGGCCCAGTTGTTAGAAGCAAGTTAAGCGCTAACCCAGGGTTAAAGTTAACCTTGCTTCGAACAACCGGGCGCTGCGTGACAGTTAGACTGACAGTTAGAATTCATTTAATATTAACAAGTGTGAGCTACAGCAGAGTTCCTCCTTCATTTTTGCCAAACAATTTTCCTAATTTTTTTTAACAAAATTGTTTGACCTGAATAGAATGCGACGATATGGTATATAACGTCTTTAAGCTTATCGGTTCAGTATTATTTATAACCAGAGGCGATGTCCTATAAAATGGACCTCCTGTATGGACTGTCTTGCTCATGTGATAGCCACAGATGCCGCTTTAACTGTATGGCTGTGATGAACTTTTTAGCACAGTGCTCACAGACGAACTTCTCGTCTCCAACATGTTGTCGAATGTGGCGTCTTAATCCTTCCAACTGTTCGTACGTCTTGGGACACCACTGACATCTGACGAAAAACAATTACGTTAATGAGCTTTTAGTCAATCAGACGACTGCATTGGGTCAAGTGGATGAGTTTGGAAACCCAATGCAAACACAACAGTTAAAAATCATTAGTGTTTCAACTGATTTTCATCCCTCGTGATGAAACTGTTCTTAATCATCATATTCATGAACTATCTACTTCCATACAGATAAACTACAAGTAAGGAGTGAAGAAGTAAAGAAACGACAGAAAGAAAGAGTGTGCCTCCACTGTAGTTCGAACCTCAACCCTTCCAGCTGCTTGTACTAACTCTTCACCACTACACTACTGGTACGCTAGTCGAAATCACTACTAAAAAGAATAATAAGCCATCTATTGAATAATTAAATAACGATGTTTGAAAAGAAGCGTATGTAAATTTTCGGTTTAGTTATTCGCATGAGAAGTAATTTCAAACACTCATTGTTCGTGCTTCATCAGGGGATCCAAATATTTCGAAAACAATAAAACCCTAAAGGCGTTTCAATTGTTTTCTCAATATTTGGACCCCTGATGAAATACTACAATTCGTGTTTGAAATAGTACATCGAATAAGTATGCATTTCAATAGACAATGTCAGGAGCCATTACCGGAGCGTCTATCTGTCATATATTTTCGTGATGCAAAGTTTTCAGATTTCATTTCTCGCTGTTCGCTTTCATCGCGGCATGTTGTTAAGAAACAATCCGTGTAAACACTACAGTGTTAGAAAAATGGGCAAGTTGAACCACACAATTTTAGGAGAGTTTACAGGTAAAATCCTGTCCGCCATAAACTGGAGCCGTTCTCATTATTCAGCGGAATAGTGAGCATAAAAAAGTAGCCAACTTCGCAAATAGAAAT
This sequence comes from Actinernus sp. WN-2022, assembly GCA_030867875.1. Taxonomy (NCBI): domain Eukaryota; kingdom Metazoa; phylum Cnidaria; class Anthozoa; order Actiniaria; family Actinernidae; genus Actinernus; species Actinernus sp. WN-2022. The sequence goes on from JAOWCC010001292.1 coordinate 46,968, forward strand.
ATGCCTCCAAGGCGTTGTGTTGTGTAGGTATTTTACTGATTAACTCGGTCGTGTCGCAAACAGTTTGCGATCAAACCATTTGACGGTTGTTACGTTTACATGGTCGTCGCGAATGTTGCCCCAATATCAATTTCAATCGAGTGTCGAAAGTTTTCGGTGATTGCCTTGATTTCGGGTTTGCTTAAAACACTGAATTTCTAACGGGACCTGAAAAACAGCCAGAAGCTGCTTAGCTTTTCTATTGGCTGTGAAAATGTTGTTTTTAATTATCAGCAATGAAATTATAAACTAAAACCAATCAGGTTTTGTTTTAGCGACAGTTATCAACGATTGCTTTTCCTTGTGATTGGTTCAAACCAATTGTGAATTACTTCAGCTGTGATTGGCTCACTACGTATTCACTTGCTCCTGTGATTGGCTCACTGCGTATTCACTTGCTCCTGTGATTGGCTCACTGCGTATTCACTTGCTCCTGTGATTGGCTCACTGCGTATTCACTTGCTCCTGTGATTGGCTCACTGCGTATTCACTTGCTCCTGTGATTGGCTCACTGCGTATTCACTTGCTCCTGTGATTGGCTCACTGCGTATTCACTTGCTCCTGTGATTAGCTCACTGCGTATTCACTTGCTCCTGTGATTGGCTCACTGCGTATTCACTTGCTCCTGTGATTGGCTCACTGCGTATTCACTTGCTCCTGTGATTGGCTCTGTAACTGATTTTGGTTTTATTACACGGAAACCGCTCTAATACTGTTAGCTATGATAGCCCTTACAATCACGGAGATCCTGTGCTCGCCTTTCAATGCGACTACTATAAGTACTCTTTTTATCCCAGAACACTGCAAGCGTGGAACAAACTTCCTAGTGATATAGCCTTGTGCAGCTCTCCTTGGACGTCATATCTTCAATTCACAATTTTTTCCTTTTGTCATTAGATTAGTAGTATTATTCCTTTATCTATTCTACATCGTAAGGCTCGGATGTGAGCGTAGACTTATATGGTAAATAAAACATGTATGTAACTTACTCGTAAGGTTTTTTCTTGGCCTGTTTGTGGATATGCATGTGCCGCTTGAGATAGACGGCATTGATAAACTCTTTGTTGCAGAGATCACAAGTGACCACGCTCTCGCGGCTATGCAGTAGCATGTGAGCCTTCAAGTTATCCTGCCGCGTGAACGCCGAGTCACAATCGTTGCATTTGTAGTTCTTCTCATTCCTGTGAGCAGCCACGTGACGCTTGAGATCTGCGCTCTTCACAAACGCCCGATCACAGACAGTACATTTGTGTCGTTTATCTCCTAGGAAATAACAACATAGTTTGAGGCTTATTTGTTTGATGGATGAGTGACTGTATAGACCTAGTCAGCTTGCCTGTTTGTTGCCCCATTTCAGACCACGTGCTTTGTTTTCCAATTATAGAAATTGGTACATTTCCTCTTGGTATACAGAAAAACAAAAAAGCATTACTCAAGGGAAAAGTCAGGTGGTCTGAAATAGGACAACAAACAGGCAAGATGACTAGGTCTGTTGGACTCAGATGTCTGAATCAAACTGTCAAGTCACAATACAGCATGCCAGTCTTATTATAAACGTTTAATCAAAGTCAGACGAACGGATGATGAAAGCTGGGACGCAATTTTGTTTTAATATCAAAATCAACTGAAGCCAGTGGTTAATCGAGAACGCCCACAATAAATGGGAAAGCCTAAAGCCTGGATCATACTCGCAACACAAGCAACATACACAGACGCAGTGCCATAATTGCGAGCTAAGAACAAGTGTAGCTAATGATCAGGGCCCGGTTCCTGAAAGCCCGATTAGCGCTAATCCTGGATTAACTCTCAACAAAACATATTAGTTGTCATGGTAATTAACTCTGGATTAGCGCTAATCGGGCTTTCAGGAACCGGGCCCTGTGCATTACTGCGTCTGCGTACGTTGCTAACGCTTTTGCCTGCCTCGCTAGTGTGAACGAGACTTAAAATAGCATGCCATATTTCCATTCGATAGGGCTCTTCACCTACGAAGTCTCGGGAGAATTCGCTCATTTGTACGTGATGCTGACAAAATATTGTTCTTTACTTTGTTTGTGTTGGCAGTGTCACTCAAGATACTGAGGAAACAGAGAATTTAGAAGAGACGTCTAGTGGTAATACTCGCGAAGGAGGCTTTGACGGGAGATTTTCTGATCGCGTACCACAGGTAACCCAATACAGGAGAGCTTCTCAGAGACTTGAACTATTCCCGTGTGAGCAGTTGCAGGTGGCGTTGTGGTTAGCGTTTCCACCTTTGACGTAGGATACCCGGGTTCGAACCCCAGTGAAGGCAGTGATTCTACTCAAGGTGTAAAAACATGGCTGTCTACACTTGGGACTGAAAATGATTAACTGAAAACCGAACAAATCACTGGCGGTGACTACTGTGTCGGCAAATGAGGTCGACATCGCGTGATATTCTAGGGCTGGCTTGAGACCTCAACTTCCTAACTGACCACAGTAGCCAGTTAGTTGATACAATGTGACCAAGTACCGAAACAACTGGTAAAAAATATAAAATACAAGTCCTCTTACCTATGTGATATTTGATATGTGACTTGATACAGCCCTTGGTTCGAAATTCCTTGCCACAGAACTCGCACTTGTACGGCGTGCCTTCACGGTGTATCGGCATGTGAAGTTTAAGCTCGCTGGGCGTACGGAATGACTTCTTACATGTCTAGAAGAAAATCATTATTTGACTGACTGAATAACAGTGCCCGGACTAGTTTATGCTATATCGGCACTAATAAAAATGAAACTGAAAGCCCGGTGGTTCAACTCATTCAATCACCAAACACTGGAAATTGGTCAATGCTCGTCAAATAAAATAAGTATTTCAGAAAGTAGACTTTCAGTAAGTTAAAGTGCATATAAGCCCTGGCCCGTTATGCATTTTTTGAAAAGCTTATAGACCTTAAAAGGTAGGGGAAAATACCAGAAAAAATGTTTTTATTATTCTTTTAACGGCTAAACTTCCAAATTTAGACTTCATTTCCTCGTACGTACGTCCTAGGACTGGGACGAGAATAAAACATGATGTCATCAACAGAACTCGTCTCTTCGCGGGAAAACGTTGGCATATTTGCAAAATAATTGAACAGATAACTGAGAAAGATGATAGTATCGCGATAAACGTCAATGGCAGATTCTGCATCTTCTGTTGATGACGTCAACTAGATCCAGTGCCAATTTTGTAAAGCGCTCTCCCACGCTTGATTTCGGTCCACAGGCAACCCAAGACACGTGTTTGGACAACTTTGAATGGCCAATAACCACGACAAATAAATCAAATAAACGTTTTATTCCGGAATCCTTTGGCTATGGCCTCTAGTCTCCTCGTAATTAGCCAGGGCTTATATGCTTGATATGTGAATACACGACAAAAGAAAGTACTTGAAATTCATTCATACCAGAGTCCTCTACTAACTCTGTTCATACTGATTCAGTTGAGCTCCCAGGGATGGCTTTACTTTAAGTTTGTTGTTTTACCTTAAACTTCTATGACCATTCTTTTTGTGCCAGTTTTGTTCACTGCCCTATTGAAAAGTTATTTCTTTGTGGACTTACATAAAGTCTCCCATTTTTATGTCAAAACTTTGATTGCTTTTTGGTTTTCAACAACTTCTGTGCACTTAGTTTGAATACTAAATGTCCTCTTCTCTTTTCCTTCTACTCGATCCTTCACCACAACAGGTACCCCAATCATGAAAAGAAGAAGAGTTTAAATTTAATATACAATTTTAAAAATGAACGACTGGGTGTCTATTCTTCTAGCTGATCCTAGGAGTCTACTAATTAGGCACACAAATTTCTTGGTTGAATTAGAATTTAGGTTGATTTTTGTAGAGAGGAAAACCAGAGAATTAGGCGAGTAACCCTTTGAGCAAGGGTGAGAATTCACATTATGGCACTGCAATCAGGAATTGATCCCAGGCCTGACCCTGAATCTCCTGAACAGGAGAGGAAATATAGAACAAAAAGATTAAAAGGTGTCAATAGTAGTGTACAGTAAGTTACTACTTGATGTTTTATGAAACATTATTAGAGTACTGGGAAACTTGAAGATTTGAGTAATCATCGTCAGGACGTGAAACAAGGATGGAAGAGAAAATGAATGTTTAAAGGTCTCACCTGACAATCGAAAGGCCTTGCATCAGAGTGAATAATAGTGTGCCTCTTGAGGTCATGCTTGGTAAAGAACTTCTTACCACACATATCACACTGGTGATCTCTCACTCTGTCAAGAACTGTACAGAGAAAAGATAAATATATATACATTATAAAAACAAATCAGCTACTCCTACAATAATAATATTATTAAACATCCAAGTCGTTTTTTTTTTTTTTTGTGATAAATATTTGAAGGTTAGATACTGGCATGTATGTTTCATTGACAAATACAGGCACACACCGACTGTATGATGAACAAAGAATAATGAATATTACATGAGGTCAAAGGCCAAATGCAATATGAAGAAAATTTTAGTTCATTGTACAGTCAGCAAGTACCTGTATTTGTCAATAAAACAAGTCTCTAACGCTTTTAATATTCCAACTCAATGCACAACCAGGTAATAATGTCAATAATAGCCAGGCAATCGTCCATTTCCCCAGCTGAATTAACTTGTTTTCAAGAATGGCCTGGCTTTGAGCAGAAAATAAGAAAAAGAACACAATGCTATCATAATAAAACGGCCCCTCTTTAACTATGTTTGGTCTGGTTATCTCTAGGGATGTATTTAGAATTTGTCTCAGATGATAAATAAACAAGTGTTGGTTAGTATATAGCAGAATGTAGAATTTTGGTAAGATGTTTAGAAGGTTGCCTACAACTTTTACAACCAGAAAAATCTTCTTCACAGACATGTATTTTTCCCAAATCGCGACACCTCTGTGCCTCTAAATACACCATGTGTCTCTAACTACACCCCCAGTGCCTCTTAACTACACCCCCAGTGCCTCTTAACTACACCCCCAGTGCCTCTTAACTACATCCCCAGTGCCTCTTAACTACATCCCCAGTGCCTCTTAACTACATCCCCAGTGCCTCTTAACTACATCCCCAGTGCCTCTTAACTACATCCCCAGTGCCTCTTAACTACATCCCCAGTGCCTCTTAACTACATCCCCAGTGCCTCTTAACTACATCCCCAGTGCCTCTTAACTACATCCCCAGTGCCTCTTAACTACATCCCCAGTGCCTCTTAACTACATCCCCAGTGCCTCTTAACTACATCCCCAGTGCCTCTTAACTACATCCCCAGTGCCTCTTAACTACATCCCCAGTGCCTCTTAACTACATCCCCAGTGCCTCTAACTACATCCCCAGTGCCTCTAACTACATCCCCAGTGCCTCTAAATACATCCCAGTGCCTCTAAATACACCCTATGCCTCTTAAGTTGTGGTTCTAAATACATCCCAGTACCTCTAAATACACCCCAAAACAAGGTATATTCAAGCCGTTTCTAGAAAATATATTTGGTGGTGTTTGTTATTTTGAGGAGGGTGGGTAAGAAGGCTATTTCGAAGAGCATACGTGTTGTTAAGTTAAGTTTCAACAGGAAAATGCTTTTCTTAGATAAGATAAGGTTTAAGAAGGATTATTTCTCTTTGACCTCGGAAACCAAGCAGGAGGGAAGACACCGAAGCGTTGAAGAGTGGAGATTCTTGTTGGAATAACAGTCAATGACTAACATTTCGAAAAAGCAACTGTGTAAAGTGCTGTTGGACATCAATAAGTCGCCGACTTAACTCATGGTTGTACGAAGAACTGTTTGGCCTAGAAGGCGATTTGTTATCGCTGGAGAGTTGTGTCTTCAGGCAAAGCAAACTGTTAAAGTGCCACTACAATGAAATTCTACTATTTTCTTTTCTACTTTTTGTTTTCCAAAATGACACACTGTGTTGAAAATATCCAAATCATTGAAAAATATTACCAAAGGACCAAATTAACCTATGAATTTTGCAGAGTTTACCATCAAAATTACGTCCGCCATTACTTAAGTATGTTCGAAATACTTCGAGATTTTCGACCGGCGTTTGCTGTTATAACATCATCTTCTCAATGCATCGCTCTTGTAAATGCATATTTCCATTCAAAACTTTGTTCTTTCCCATCCTTTTTGGAAAAAAATAGCATAAATATGTACTTTACTTAAGTTCGTGCGAAAGTTTGTCTGAACGTAGCCCTGCATGTTGCCGTGTTGAGAGGATGATGTCACGTCCGCTGGAAATGAGCTCTGTCATGGCTCTGTCAGAGAATGGGTTTGAATAATGCAGATATAAAAACTCAAGATTCGGACCCCCAAACATAATAATTCCCGTCATCATATCAAAAAACAGTGTGGGTAGGGAAAATATAGCAACTTTACCAATACACAAAAATATCACTATCTCAAAATTTGATCGTAGTGGCACTTTAATATTCTGGAGCTAAGAAGGCCATTTCAGTAACTTTGATGGTCTAAACTTTCCAAAGACAGTGGTGTCAGGCCTTGTTTGTGCTTCCCCTTCAGACTTCTAAAAGTTCTTTAGAGAGAACTCCATGGATGGTCGCTGTCAGAAATGTTGTTGTGTACCCACAAGAGAAAGAATCCTTCTTTGAGCTTTATTCTATCTACACAAAGCATTTTCCCACCAAAACTTCAAACGTAACAGCGTGCGATGGCTCCTCAAAATAGCATTTTTAACCACTATACCACCTCGAAATAACAAACAATAACATATGTTTTCTATAGTAATGGCTTTGAGGTGTCATAAATTCTTCTTTCATCTGACGAGAAAATGCAGGTTTTCCTATTCTTAAGGCAAAGTTAAGTTTTCAAGTTTTGAAATAGACACTTACGCCCTTTCTGCACACAGCCCTTCGATTATCAGTTCTTATAACCCATCAAATATTCTCTCTTGTGCATGATTGGTTGAATGTGTCATGTGACCCAATAGTTTCTCTCCGCCAGCAGGAAATATCAGCGATTACAATCCATCAAATATTTTCTCTTGTGTTTGATTGGTTCAATGCGTCACATGACCCAAAATATGCCCTGATATTAATTTGTCCTTGGACATTATCTGATCCTCGCAGCTCACAGTTTCACTTGAGCTTCACTCTTGGGAACTGTTCTCTTCTCAGCTCAGATAATGTCCACGGACGAAGTATTCACTGATATTTGTTGTCTAGCAGGGCTGAAGTTAGGGGTGTGGCTTATACGTGAGGTGCAGCTTATACTTAATAAAATATGGTAACAAAAATGGTGTTTGGGGCACTTTAAGCCAAGTCAGTAATCTCCAGAGTACAAAGTTGAACTCACCTTCCTTTTTACTTGACTTGACTTCAGTTTCCTTCTCCATCTCTACATGTTTTACAGTGGATGCTAATGCAGACTCTAATGCCTTCTCCCCTGTCATTGTACCTGCCACCACTACCTCAGTTTGGCCACCTCCCGTCTGGGTGATAACTTCACGGAACTTGGGCCCTTGATTTCTATCGATAAACAACCTACACGGAGGACCTCCTGTGTCTACAAGTCCAGGGGGGGTTGGTGTTGTTACACGTTCCCTCTCTGAGGGGTTATGTTGTGTCATTTGGGATGACTCATCTGTCTCAACTGTGATAGATACTTCTTCTACAGCTGGACTGTTGATGAAGGTGCTTGTACCATTTTCATCAATGACAACCTCATGCGCAAGCTGCCCTGCTACAGTTCCCAGAGACACAAGCGTCAGAGCAGCATTTGCCACAGGGTGTTGCATACAATCATCAATGGTAACATCCCCAAGGTTTGCTAGATCCATGGCTTTTTCTATGACGTCAGCACCTATCTCACCACATGATGATCTGGTCATTGCAGTGCTTTGTACTGGTGTCATGAGGTTGATTGTCACAGGTTGTGACATGTACACTGCATTGGTGATTGAAGATAGACTTGGACCAGTGGCTGTGGTCTCAGTGTGACTAGAAAAGTTAGAAGAATTCAGGAGATATAGAAGTGCTGCTTGGTTAGCCACAGTTGAGAGGGGTGTACATGTTAATGTATCAGCCTGTGAACCATCCGATTGAACATTCTGACCACACAAATCTGAACTTTCAGTTCTTTTTTCACTGTTCTTATTAGCTGTCTTTCCAGGCTGCCTTTTTATCTTTTTCATTATAAACTCATAGAATTCTTTTACATTTGAGTCTATCAGTTTTGTTGGCACTTCCTTTGTTGAAGATCTCCTGTTGAGAAAAGGAAAAAAATGATTTATGTAACAGTTTCAAGTACACATACACTTAGGTTAAATTTTATATAGTATCATTAGTATAGATTCTACATAAAGTGAGTATGTGAATAGTAGAACATTAACATTTTCTTAATTTGAGTGTTGCATCAATGAGTTATAGAGGTTTCTATTTCCAATATGCTAATTAAAATGTGTAACACCACAGTAGGCATTTGTTTTACAAAAACATGCTGGCCAAGACAAATACACATGCATCCAAATATATTTAGGGCTTACATGTATATCAATAATTTAACTAATTATATTCAGCAATTTTATTTGTCTAAATCAGAAAATAGTTTCATTACAGAAATGATTGCAAATCCCCATCTCGCATACATTGTAATTAGATATTCCAAATATAAACCTTTATGACTTGTAGATACAACACACAAATCAAGAAATATTTTACTATTCACTATAATACATATAGGACAGATTTCAATTGAGTGTCGGAAGTGTTTTGGTTTTGCGTTTACTAAGCTCTCCTATTGGCTGAGAAAGTAAACCAGCCAATCAGAATTCAAAGTAAAACCAAATGCAAATTGGTTGTGCTTTGGTTTGTCATTGGCTCACAGGGAAGCCATTTATGAGTTACTTGTGATTACTCGCTTCTATGATTGGCTGGCTGTGGGTAATTTGCGTTTGGTTTTACTACACTCAACTGAAAACCGCTCTAATCAATATTGATGAATTTTGATATAAAATTTGACCTTTATGGGCACTTTACCACTTATGCTATTATTTTTGCAATCCAGACAAGGGGAGCCACAGTGGCGCAGGGGTTAAGCGCTTCACCTCTGTGACCTCACCTCTTTGATCAGTCCCTTGGTTGTTTCAAGTCTTGTTAGAAATTCATAGTCAGAGACACCCAATAAGTAATAAACGTATTTACCACCATAACAGAAAAATGCAGTACTCTCTCCTGCACGCCGGGCACAAATAACTGTAAAAATAGTGGGGTTGAGTGTGACAGAAAATGTAAAAGTAACACCATTTCCTTCCTTAAACTACTCTAAATATGATTAAACGCTGGCAGAGTGGTGACAAAGTAAAACTAGGTACATTTTTTAGGACAATAAATTGTTTCTGTATTCTAATGTTGTTGTGACGTCATAAGGGGTGCCTCCTTTTTTGGTGAAAATTAACCTTCAAAACAAGTTTCACCCTTGGTTTTGATCCTTTACTTACGAGTGTTAGCACATTTCATCAATAAAATTCCAACAAATTCTGAACTGGCTATATACTGAGGGTACTCAAATATATTTATGATGTCATAATGATGTATACAAAAAATATGGCTTCAGTTCTAAGCTGTTATACTGAAAAAAAATCAATTCTAAAAAGAACATGTTGTTGTTACTAAAGACCTTTATTATTGTGCAAACTATGATGCACCAGTCTTTCAAACTCTATATAATTATAAGTTAAAACAAGCAATATTTTCAGAAATGGCTTTATGTTATTTATTTCCACCTAATTTAAATTTTGGTAGGAAAATTACCAAAATTCAAAATTGAATAACTTTTGTTTACATCAACCAATCGAAAATGAGTTTCCAATTCTTTCATTCGCAGGAAGAAGAAATTTTAAAAAGATATTAATAATAAAAAGTTTTTAGAGGTAATTACAAATTATTAGAAAAGGATATATGACATCATTGCAACGACATAATGATGGCTATATTAGCATAAGTTATCAGGCTATGTTTTGTTTACACTCCTTTACACACTTCTATGTGCAAACATTTAAAATACAGAAACCGTGCCATTTCTACGATCATTTGTGCCCAGCATGTAGACTTACACTAATGCAAGCAGAAGAATCAACATACAAACAAAACTTTAATTGTTGCTGTTGCTTCAGTGATGTGTTATTTGCTTCGCTATATTTGTATGGACTCATGTTATTATAATAACAAAAAGTTTAGAAGTTTTACCAAGTTTTGTAGCATGACACAAGGTACATTGTACAGTGGTCTTGGCTTTCAAGCTCCCTTCACCTTCAACCACAATGACTATGTCTACTTATCAAACTCATTAATAATTCATGAAGGAAAAACACAGGAAATCAATGTGCTGTAAGTGATCTGTAAATCTGATACAGATTTGTTCTACATGTATTTACATAAACTTTTGCTTTGATTTTCTCAGCCAAAATAGGTATCACCAAAATAACTGAAAAACACGACTCTATACATCTAGACATTTGAAAAGCTACATTATATACATAATTTGTGTCCGTGCTTTATCAGATTTACAAACTCTCACCTCTAGCTCGAGTTTGTAAATCCAATAAAGCATGGATTGACCATCCATTTTGCATCTATTACAGAAACTTTAATTGATTGATGTCTGTAAGTTGATGTTCAACTGCAGCAATCTTTATTTCATGAGCATGCAGAGCACATACTTTATTTCATTAAGTGCTAGTGAATATACCTTTTATGGGTTCTGGGTTGTTGGTGTACCAATTCATTTCCATTCTCACTATTTCCTTTTCCATCCTGTTTTTAGAAAGTTGGAAAATATAACACTTACTGGTAACACTACTTGCTAACTATATTTTTATTTTTATTTATTATTTTATTAAATGCTCCCATTGGGCTTTTCAGCATCTAATAATTACAAGAGTAAAACTTTAAAGTAGCTAAAACTATTGACAATCATATTTTTAAATTATATTATAATATGTGCTACAAATCAGAAAGACAAAACTAAATTACTTATTCCATTACTTATTGTAATATTAAAATCCATCAGCGAGATACTTCATTTGATTGTCTTAAAGTTCTTCTAATAATGTGTTCCATAATGAGACAGCTTGATAAGAAAAGCAGATTAACATAATAGTATGTTAAGTTTATTCCAGTACCTTGTGTTCATGCAATGTATTTCAGATCTAGAGTGAAATTTGTTACTTAGATACCTAGACACTAGGCCATTCATACACTTATTTAAAAAAAAAAGAAGATGCACGGCCTATGGCCGCCACAGTATCCCAAGAAGCTTTGGGAGAAGTAACGTGCATGTGTGAGGACTGGTGGCCAATGTTACATGTTGCCTTGTCAATATGGCTGCCACTTGGGAAGAATTTCAAAGCGACCAAGAAAGATAAATGAACAAACAAGAACAATGTCCTTACTACTGATATCCTCAAGAAAGAAGAAATAGTTATTCAAAGATTGAACTCTGAGGTATCAGGAAAGGTCCAAAAATACTCTTGTGTGGGGCCTAGAGAGTTTGTATCTTACGAGTACGAGGAGATGGAGCTTTATAGCAACAAAGGAGGCCTGTAAGGACTGAAGCATTTCACATTGATAATCGGGGAGAGTACGATCTGCGGCGTCCTTGCCGGAGAACAAGGGCTGTCATGCACTTCATTAGATCAGATTCCAGATCTTAGGGTGGTCCATATTCGTTTTATAGAGCTACAAGGTCAGGATGTGAAGACCATAATAAATAAAGACCAATCACCGATAATACTACCCAAAGAAAGTATGTGAAGACGAAGCACTAAGGCACGGTATTGCAGAATATACAGTATAGACAACTGTCATTATAACTATATATTCTGTATAATTATGTAGACATGGCATGCATCAAAGGTCTTTAATTAATAACTTTGATTTAGATGTTCGGACTGTAAGATCATTATTTCTATTCAAGCTCAAACTCTGTTTATGTAATCTGCAATCGTTTTAAACTCTAACCATGCACATTTAAGACTTAACTACTATTCTATTTGTAACGTTTATGCTTACTTAGTATTCCATTTAGTTAGTTTTTCTTTTTACAGGGCCTCTCTGAAAAACACTTCGGTGACGAAAGCACCCTGTCAAAATATTATTATTATTATACATGATCATAATATACACAGTATACACTAATAGACACTGCATGTATATTCTGTCATATGTAGACATAGCAGTATACATGATCATAATATACACAGTACACACTAATCCCCCTAATCAACACTGCATGTATATTCTGTATATGTCTAAAGTGCATATAGTGTATAATTATTCCAATACTAATGTCTAAACAATGAAGTGTCTATTCTGTATATAGTGTATAATATAGGATCTAACGTGTATATTCTGTATCTTCCGATACTAATGTCTAAAGAACAGAGTGTCTATTCTGTACACTTGTATATTGTGTATAATTAGATACTATATACACACTGTATACATCTAAAGTGTATATAGTGTCTAATTATAAATATACACAATATACCATGACACTATATACAGAATAGACACTTTGTTATTTAGACGTTAGTATCAGTATACACAGAATATACACCATAATACACTTTAAACGTATATAGTGTATAATATACATACTGCAGAATATACAAATGATGTATAGACTGTATATATGCAGTATATTCAATATATATACACTATATACTTATGTCATATATACTGCATATTCTGCAATACCTCGCCTCACTCAGATGAAGGATGTCCAACCTTTGCCTTCCACGAAGGTATCGAGTCCAAGCAAAGCCTATCCTAAAAGTTTATCGGTTTTAGAAAATGTTGAAACTGGGAAATTTACCTTTGGCATACATGAAAACCACAGGCAGCCCTTAAGCTCTAAATAACTAGCTAATACTAATAGTGTTCGTATGGGAATTTCAACGAGCTAGAAATACATAAGAATTATGAATGAAATGCCTTACCTTGCTTCCATAGTGTATTAGTTGCTGTCTGTGTGGTAACACGGTTGATATGAAGCAAGTTTAGCTAGTTTTCATTTCCTCTGCTTCCCTGACTAAGACTTGCTAAAATCGCTTCATATCAACCCTGTTATCACACAGACAGCAAGTAATACGCTATGGAAGCAAGGTAAGGCATTTTATTCATAATTCTTTCGTATTTCTAGCTCGTTGAAATTCCCATATAAATGCTATTAGTATTAGCTAGATATTTAGAGCTTGGGCTGCCTGTGGTTTCATGTATGCCAAAAGTAAACATATTGATGGCCTCGGTAGCCTTTTCATTTATGACTTTTCCTAGTTTCAACAATGATTTCTAAAACCAATATGATAAACTTTTAGGATAGGCTTTGCTTGGGCTCGATACCTTTGTGGACGGCAAAGATTGGACATCCTTCGTCTGATTGGTCTTGTAGCTCTATAAAACGAATATGGACCACCCTAAGATCTGGAATCTCCAGCAAGGATGCCGCACATCGTACTCTCTCCGATTATCGATGTGAAATGCTTCAGTCCTTACAGGCCTCCTTTGTTGCTATAAAGCTCCATCTCCTCATACTTGTAAGATACAAACTCTCAAGGACCGACACGAGAGTATTTTTGGGCCTTTCCTGATACCTCAGAGTTCAATCTTTGAATAACTATTCCTTCTTTCTGGAGGATATATGGAGGATATCATTGTTCTTGTTTGTTCATTTATCTTTCTTGATCGCTTTGAAATTCTTCCCAAGTGGCAGCCATATTGACAAGGCAACTTGTGTAACATTTATCACCAGTCCCCACGTGTACATGTTACTTCTCGCAAAGCTTCTTGGGATACTGTGGCAACCATAGGCCGTGCATCTTTTTTTAAAATTTTACTTTGAGTTCACTTTCGAATTAAAAAAATATGAAAACTACTTTTGTTTTACATATATACTTTTTTCTTACTTTTATTTCACTTTTACTCTGAATTTGATTTTACTGTTGGATTTGTTTTTACTTATATTTATTTTTCATTTTAGTTTCATTTAATTTTCTTTTAAAAATTGCAATGGCAGTCATCGGCCACCATATTTTTGGAGAGGAATATAAATGTGCAGACTCAGTAACTTCACACGTGATCATCATCTTTAACGGCATAAAAATTGTCTGTCACCTGATTTTGGAAATTCCATCTGACTTCGATATGGAAAAAAATATGTTTCCACAGACTCTCCAAATTGATTTTTAATTACACAAAACGACCAAGAGAAGCCTAGAATTAAATAAAATAAAATAAAAATGGGATTGATTTTTCATTTCAATGGCACTTTAACACAGTGAAAAAAAAGATAAAGTCCCATCTCTCAAATGTAAACAGCTTAAGTAATGATCTGTGTAAAAAGTATGATAAAATCCATTGTTCTGCGGCATTGAGCCTCACACACACGGGATTTGTCTGTGTTTTAGACTATGAAAACACTGGGTGATAATTATGAATATTCTGAAATAAGAGTACTTAGTAAAAAGTCAGTTCAAAACACATGCCCTCTCAACAGACCCATTCTGGGGTAGGGGGGTGGGGGCTGCTACCAGCCATCTCCTCTGGAGAACAAAACTCAATATTAAAAATAATTTGTTCTTAAATATCTTCAAAACTAAAAGGCATTACCGTATTTACCCGTGTATAAGCCGCACCCGTAGATAAGCCGCACCCCAAGTTTTGAAGCTTGAATTAAGGAAAAAAACTTTTTTTGAAAAATACAAAAAATAATTAGAAAATCTTTTGTCCGAGTTCATAAACGCTTGTACTTGATGCCAAACTTCTTCAAAAAAGAATAATCTTTTGTTGGAGTTCATAAACACTCGTACTTGAAGCAAAACTTCATCAGATTGTCATAAATAAATAATCACAACTTTAATTCAATCGAATATGGTTCAACTTGCCTTGTCATTTCTTGTGTATATTTTAACCTGCAGTCTTTAAATCACTCCAGAATTCTTCCGCATTTATTCCCCAATTAACTAACAACAATTCCAAGGAACCGCTTTCCTTTAATCGCTAGAGCAAGAAAGGTTTTTTTGGCGAAACAATACTTGCACAGGTAGGTCAGGTCCGCCATCTTGGATTTTCATTAACTAGTGCCAATCTCCCACATGTAAAATTGCAAAGAATGCCTGGTTGTTTAGATGCATGCTTTGACAACCGCTGCGAATCAGCCTGTTTTGGAAGGTAAATAAGCTTAATCACGTTTAAATATTCACGAAATTCTAATATATTAGGTCTAAGGTGGGTCTTAGAAGAGTTTTTGCTTTAACTCTTCGAAACTGCATGTTTTTTTCCAATGATTATGCTTAAATTGCTATAGTACACGATCGGATGCGATTTGAACCTGATTGTAATATACGCACCATCGCATAATAAAAGCTTCATTCAGGTTCACAATACATGTAGTATGTAAATATATGTTAATGTTGGGTCTCCTTTCTAGGTGTTCCCGTAGATAGGCCGCACCCCCGATTTTGAACGAAAATTTTGGGTGAAAAGGTGCGGCTTATACACGGGTAAATACGGTAATTTCATTTGCTGTATTAAAAATACCTCTAGGCCCCCCAGAATGGAAAATCGATGGTCAAAAATGGGGGATGGGGGTGGTATCCTGCGCTGACAGCTGTGTTTGGTGAAAAAAATGGGTCCCTATCTGGAGCATGTGTTTTGACCTGCTCCCTTAGTTCCTTCCATTTTTATGAACGAATTCTCTTCCAACCAATACACGGTGGGCATAAATGACCCCAAAATCGCCAGGGTTGAAGGTGACCAAAATGAGAAAATGGCACAATTTCCTAAATTCTGTCTGAAATTGAACAAAATTTTCTCAGTTTGCTATGCAAGTAAAATTTAAGGCTTTGATTAAATAAGTTTTAGATAATGACATTGTCGTGGCGTCATAAGAATTAGCTCCTTTTTTGGTCAAATTCCTCTTTAGATAGTTGTTTAAAGTGCCTATGAACAAATTTTTTTTATTTTAGATATCAATTCTAAATCAAGTGAATAGTAGAATGGTAAAATATATTTTGCTTTGAATGCTGTGCTGCTGAGTTAAGGAGGTTTTAATATCCAAAATGCTAATTACTCGGGCTGCCTGTGGCAGCACCGAGTCTTAAAATGCAAGTCGTTATTTATTTATTTTTTATTTCATGTCAGACGGCTTCTGCGCATGCGTTAAAGGTCAAATTCGAACCAATCAGATTGCGCTGTGCTGGTCACGCAAACAAAGGTTAGATTTCCTCAGGCACGCTCAGATAAGAAAGTTCAAAGCTCAGACTAGGCGAGACAAGGAGATATCAATTTCAAATAGTCATTGTCAGAAATCTATTCCATCGTGGGCAATTATGCAATACAACCTAAATTTGGGTCAGGTCCATGTTTTACGACAGAATAACCAGAGTCTTTCTACTGGATTCGGAGAGCTCGAGACATTATACAAGTCTGCTAATATGGGGAAAACTGAAACAAAAAATGAACTTTGACGGCAGAAACCCTCATATTTGAGCCAAGTGGAATATTTACATGATCCGCTAAGATTTTTACAAATCTAATTAGTTAAGCAGATGTACGCAGTGTATGCCAACTGAAATGCTGTGCTCGTTTTGTGGTTACGGCTTAGTGGGGCAACTACACGAACAAGAAGCATGAACTGCCAGCAAAGAGAGAGGAATTGATCGGAGACGTTAAATTACGTTACTGTGAAGAGGATCAAAATTCAAGTTCTTTGAGACTGTCTTCTGCCGTGACTCGTGAGAGAAATTGGAAAAGATCTAGCTGTTTCATTCAGACACTGGCAAATTTATTGAAAGCTACGGGCTTACTTTATGAGATTATTATTCATTGTGGAATGAAAGGAAACAGGTTAGCTGAAAGTTAAGTTCGAGGTAGGCTTCGACTTTCATTCCGATTCTGTGCATATGTGCACGAAGGTGGAATGCTTTCAACAACACTAACAAAAGAACCAAAACGAAAGATTCAGTTACGTAAGTACTGTAAGTAAACTCTTTTAGATTTGAATACATTTCCTCTCAGTTTGTCTGTTAATGTACTTTTTCTTCTAATTATCGCTTTATTTAACATCTGTGATTTAGAGTATGCGTACCTCAGAATAAATTATTTGAAAGGTCAACTGAACTCTTGTGTCGATAAGCCCAAATGTTTTTGTAAAACAGTCTGTGAATTTGAGAAGCGGACTTAGAAGAGCTTTCTAATTAGGAATTACATGTTTTTCTTGCTATGAAATTTATGTTTCATTTCACATTTATTCATACAGTTTTAGCCGGACATTTCCCCGAGTTTTTGATCTATTTTCAATCAAATTCAAATGAAAGTGTATTTCATCTTCAAATTATCTCATGTGGCCCGAGTGAAAGGCCAGATGGGCTCTTTTCTACTTTCAACACACAGTCGCTAAACTGTACGAAATCTCCAAGAATAAATCCCTAATGTCCAAACTAACGGGAAAAACTGAAAGAGGAAATCCTTGTGAGAAATCGACGTACATATGAAGCTATATAAGTTATCATCGACTATATGGGAGTCAAACATCGAGCTGCTATGAAACCGCTTGTGACAGTTTGTTTACGCACTTTCATGACAAACGAACGTTTCTACTTTCGACACAACGGTCGCTAAACTGTACGAAATCTCCAAGGATATATCCCTAATGTCCAAACTAAAGGGAAAAAATGAAAGAGGAAATCATTGTGACCAATCGACATAAATATGAAGCTCCAGAAGTAATTATTGAATACATGAGAACCCATAGAGAAAACCGATAATAATGAACACGGTATTAGTTTCACCGACATTTGTGGCGTAACTGAACTCGCACTACAGCATAGCTTGAAATACTGTACGAAAACTCCCGTTTAAAAATTTCCTGATGCCGAAAGGACCGTAGCATTTAAACAAGATATCCTTCTGACCAATCGACATACATGTACATATTAAGCTGTGAAAGTATGTTTCCATTCCATAACAGCCGATAGTGCAAACTAGTAAACTGCCACTAGTAAATTGACCTTGCATACTTCCGCGAGTACTGAACTTTCTAGCGTCAAATGCATGTGTTACGTTTCCAAACTTTAGGACAAGAAATCTTCCATAGAATGTTCTATTTTTTTTTACAGCTGAGAACTGTATTATTAAACATAAGAAATAAAACAATGGTGCCATTTGAAGAATTATATCATGTCAAAAGTGCAAACGAAGAAATATATATCTACGGACGCGAGCAGCTCGATCGTTTCACTTTGGTCAAACTCGGACTGTTTACTCGGACTGCAGTTTTATCGGACCTGCAGACTAAATTGTAAACGTGTGGCCGTGTTCAGGCTAGTAAATCTAGCTAGCTAACCACAGGAGGTAGCGAGCTTCTTTAGTCTGAACAGTTTTTCTGCTCTGGTGATTAGCTAGCTAGTGGTCGGTGGAATACTTTGAAGTTCCAAGCTACCTAGCGAGGTAGCTGGAATAGAATCTAGCACGCTAAAAGCCCATCGATGACAGATTTTAGTTATTTTAAGGTTTTGAAATGTACACAAATGTCAAGTCAGTGTTATCATCCGATCTAGCCGACTTCTAGCTCTCGCTACGACCACGTTCACTACTCGCTCCAAGGTAATTTCTCTTACCACGACAACTACCGGGTGTATTGTACGTCAATTGAGCCATCATGGATAACGAGGATCGCCAAACACCTGTCAGTAGCAGTTTTTCGCACAGTTTTAATATTTTGGTTGTAATTTCAATTGAGCACTTTGGCGGTCAATTATTTGCGATTACGAAACACTTGCGCCAAGGGCAGTTATAGGCCAAATTTCTATCTTTTAGAGACTTTAGAGATAGAAACAAACCAGAAGAGGGAAAAACAAAAAGTAAAACCTACTAAGTTACTAGGTCTGAACAGTACTAATTTATTAACTAGCTGCGAGTTGCTGACAGATATCTCAAGACTCTAGCTAGCTGCACGATAGTAGTCTGAACATACATACACACATGAATAAGTAGTGTTTTCAATAAAAGATCAACTACTTTAATTTACATACGAGAAAACAAAAATATTAAATTACATACATGTATATATATACTAGGTATATAGGGGAGCAGAGAATGAAAGTCACCGCGCTACCGGCCACTCCTAAAGACTGCTAATAATTCTTCCCTTTGGTTATTACTAAGAGGATTTCAAATGAAAGTGTATTTCATCTTCAATCTCATGTGGCCCGAGTGAAAGCCCAGATGGGCTCTTGTTACATGACATCAGGGGAGGTATATGCAATCACTTCTTAGTGGTTGTGAATGGGCATTTCTACTGATATAGGAAAACAAATTTCTATCATCATTTTATTTCAACCATGGGTATAACACTGATAATTTGAAGGAAAAAAAATTGTAACAAAAAAAATTGTGTAATAATTGATGCCTCCCCTGACATCATGTAATTAGCATTTTGGTTATTAAAACCTCCTTAACTCAGCGGCACAGCATACAAAGCAAGATATACCATTCTACTATTCACTTCATGTAGAATTGATATCTAAAATAAAAAAATAAGGTTCATAGGCACTGTAAAGTATAGTAGAATTTTGAAGTCTCTATGATAAATTTTCCCAAAGTTATTAAGGATTTAATATTTTCATGACGTCATATCTGTGACGTAATGTGTTTTACATAAATGGGGCTTTCTATTGTAAAACAAAAACAAAAACTCGATATTACAACTACTTTGTGCATTAGAAGGGAATTGGTAAAAAAATACAGAACTGATATAATGCTCACTCACCTATATTTAGAGGGCGTTTTGAAATACTCATGACGTCATAGTGACGTTTACGTTTTTTCAATGTAAGCTTGAAAGTATTTATCCATTAAAAATTACAATTCTAAAAACATATGATTTTAGGTACTAAGGTCTTCTTTAGGTTTCTAGATTGTCATGTAATAATATTTAAGATTCCAAAAGTTATTTGAAGAAATATGTCGTTTAGAGTCCTACATGACTTTTCCAAAAAAAGATGTGCATACAACCCAGCAACATCGCTGTGTAGCAGAATAGTGCTGTGACAACCAACTCTTAATAAATCCCAATAAAATGAAGTTCCTCCTTGTAGGCACTCAACAAATGCTTCAAAGACTCCCCATAAATTTGGAATTGTCCTTCCTGGGCAAAATAATTACACCTGTTACATCAGCTAAGGACTTAGGAGTCATTATAGACTCCCATTTGACATACAACTGCCATATCAGTAAAGTGTTATCTTCGTGTATGGCTAAACTTTCCCAAATAAAGTGTCAAGCACAGTTTCGATAATATAACATTAACATTAATTATTTCAGCCCTCGTTATCAGCAAACTTATGTACTGTTCGACAGTGTGGTCAAACACATCTGCAACAAACATAAAGATCGAAACTCCAAGCCATTCAGAACTTTGCCTGTAAGATAATTTAACGAATACTAGGAAATACGATCATGTCACTCCAGCCCTGCACCAGCTTAACTGGCTACCGGTTAGAGACTTGTTAGTATATAGAAATACATTCATGTCATATGTAAGTGCATGAACAATCTAGCACCATCTTATCTATGTGATAAGTTCGTAAAATGCACGAAGGTGCAAATCTCTCCACACACAACTGTGGGATATTGCAAATCCCCCGTCTCAGAACTGCTACAGGACAACAGTCGTTTCATTACAGAGCTGTAAAGATCTGGAATAACTTAGACACAGATTTACAAGGGGTACCGTCACTTCGTGCGTTTAAGAATAAGTTAAAAGTTCAGATGATCATGACATTTTTATGCAGTACGTCTTAGAGCCATTATCTAATTACAGTTTTTAGGTCTTAAAAGTAAGTAAGTAGATTAACATTTACATTTTATTACATTTACATAAGTTATATATTGTTTACTAGTATAACTTTTTAAATATAATTTTAAATATATTCTTAAACCATGCAATTATATGTTGAAAAGCCCTTTTGGGAGCATATAATAAAGTATGTATGTACATGTATGCATGTAAGCTGTTTATTTCCCGCCAAAAATTACGAAAATTCAAAAACGTTTCTTCCTCTTAACCAATCAAAATCGGATTTTCAATTACTTTATTCTCAACAAGAGGAGAATTGAAAAATATAACATTTTAGTGTCTTACGTGTACTTGAAAATATATAATATGTGAAAATATGGAGAAACTTATTATAAATGGATAAATGCTGTCATTGTGATGACATTAAGATTGTTGCATTAACACTAAACCCAACATTTTATTTTGTTTAACGCTCTAAACCACTCCTCAAAAAATCATTATTGTACTATTGACAGTGCTTTATTTGTCTATATCTTCAAGACCCTGGCGATTTTGGGGTTATCTATAGATTATCCCAGCCTAGCATATTGAGAAGAAAATTAGAGTTTGTGTCATAGTTGGATTTGGTAATCACTCTGGCTGCACGATTTTGTAACTTTTGTACATGTAGTTTATCACTTAACTGGTTACTTAGACCATCCCACACTGAGCTACAATAGTCATAGTGGGGTTGAATTAATGCTGTATAATTTTTTATAGCAGTATTCTCGCATATAAATGGTCTTATTCGTTTGAGAGCGCCAATAGCAGAGGAAATTTTCTTTGATGCTTCATTAATATATTTTTTTCCAAGATTAATTTTCATCTATAAATAGACCCAAAGATTTGGTATAATCAACTTTTCTTATTTCATTGCCCTCTATCTGTATGTTGATCGTATGATTACTGGCTCTCGCCTGTAACCTTTGGCAAGAGCCAATAATCATGAACTCAGTCTTGGCAACATTAAGACTCAACTTATTTGCCTTGAGCCAGCAATTAAGGTTGTTTAATTCAGCATTAATCATACTTTCTAGATCGGTTAGGCAAGAGGCGGCTAGGCTAATATTTGTGTCATCGGCATACATTCTAGGGGAAGCTTAAATTTGCTTAATCCGTAATACTTGGCCCCAAATATTAAACTACATGTACCCTGACTACTACAAGGCTACTAGCACACATACAGCCTATTTTCCACCAGATGATGAGATAATAGTCAGTGAGGTCAAACATGTGTACATTAACCCTTTCACTCCTGGACGTGTTTGGGCTCAATGGGTGAAATGCAGAGTGCTCACTCAACCCTCCCCCCTCAGTTCCAGTTTGGCTAGCCCGGGCTAGTTAAATACTGCTGACTTTTTAAACCAAGGGCTCAAACTTTCCCCATGATGCCATTCGGCAGAATTCTACGGACTCGGCGGCGGTGAGTATGGTTTCTTCTGTAGGTTTTCCAATGAAATGTGCTCTAATTTTGGACAAATAAGCCACTGTAAGAGAGCTAGAGGACATCATTAAGTCTGATGACGGCTGAAAAGTACTTGGTTTGCTTTTAGTAGGCCTTGTGAGGGGTTTCATAGGGTTTTTCTTTTGTGTTTCTGCTTTGGGACACATGAAATAATTCTTCACTGAAACCCTTGAAATTCTGCAGTTGGTTGTCTTTTCCCCCTGCTCAACCTATTAGGATGTGTTTTTGTCACTTTAAAGCAACGGCTTGAGTCCAAATCACCGCTCTTGGTTGTAGGGGTAAAAGACTTATAAAAAAAACCTACAGGAGTCCCAGTGTGATTTTTTTGTTGATTACCCAGCATGCAATTGGAGGTGGGAGCAGGAAAACATGGCAGAGAGAAGTGCAGCATTAAGAATAGCACGCTTCACAGTCGCTAGGTGTATTTTGTGCAAACAAACCTGCTGGTTGGAAAGATTAAACAAGGTACTGTAACGACTGAGTGGTTATTTTGTGTTTACTTTTGATTTCAAGTGCGAATGGGAAGGTTTTTTTGAGCTGATTTTCAGCTCCTCAAAATTCGCGTAAATCGAAGAAACGAAGAACGATCTCCAAAACAAATGCGTTTTTCTCCAAAGTGGGAGAGTCAAGCGATCCCAGTTATAGCTGTGGCTTTGAAGTCATTCATCCCTTGAAATAATATTGCAACATCGTATTTCCAGCATGTCTAGGTTTGATGCAATATTTTTTCCCAGGTACATGCTTCATATTGGCCGCTTTTGGCCGCTCTAGTAGTGAAAGGGTTAACACATACATATATGCCCATGGCACGTGTTGCATGAACAAATGTAAATAATATTTTATGTCCTGAATATTTTAGGACCAGTTGCTGCAAAAGTGTGCTGCTTGTGATGAGTATAGCACTGAAGGCAGTATTCTGTGTGAATATTGTGGCCACAAATTATTCAGTGTTTGTGTTTTGAAAGTTGGAGTCACGGTTAAAAGATTATCAGTGATCTAAGAATTATGTAACATCGGTTTTACATTTTGTGGTAATAACATCTCATCTCACATTTCAAAATAATTGATATCAATAATTATTGATACGTTAATATTATTGCCAAAATCTGAGTGACAATCTATAATAATTATTGTTATCAATTGCTGATATCAACTGATATTCAATTAACTAATTGTTATCAATTAATATCAATTGGTTTTTGATAATCAATAATTATCAATAAGCTACGTCGGGAATACTTTGTTATTACGAATGAATTGAGCTTGTGATCTCCATGGATGCTGGATGGCAAGCTATCTTTAAAAATGCTGTTTTAGAAATATCGACAGTCGATTGAAGGTGGAAAATAGCATTTACAAACAGGTTTTGCTAAAAACACTACCGATCTCGTACAAGTGCCTTTAAATATAAGAATTAAGATTAATTTGCCATCCAGTACAACCACGTGATTGCATTCCTGCAAAAGGTCCATTCCATTATGTATAAATTATCACGAGCATCAGTGTGAATCCAACTACCGGATCCCCTAAGCACAAACCATGTGTGACATAAGCTAGAACTCCATGAACTACTTGTATTCATCTATTCCTAGGTGGCCTGAGTTAAGGCCACTCCGGGCCTCTTATTGATTGTATTTTGACTCAATCTTGACTGACGGAGTAATGTAAGAACCCGGGGAGGTTCTATATTCGGCTGGTAGGGGTGATAGTCATATTTTTTAGGGTTTGAAATCAGCGATTTAGTATTTTTTAGGGGTTGTCCAAGCGAAATTCATTTTTCAGGTGATGTTTAGACCATGAGGTACATTTTTAGGGTGGAATTTTTTTTCACGGTTTGGTATTTTTTAGGGTATTTTTCGAGGTTTTCCGACGGTCACCCCTACCCTTTTTACCTTGAAGAACCCCCCCGGAGTAAGAACGTTATGTAACCCACATGTTGTACTCACCTTCGATTGCCGAATTGCTTTTTCCTTCGGTAGTTTACCAACTACGGAATGTAGATTTCTACGTTGCTTGCTATTTTCGAAGAAATGACATGTACATCTTCCCTCGCAACAGATGCGTCTTGAAAACTCTAAGCCAGGATAATCGCTAAATGATTATACGTAAAAAATAAATGAGCTGAAATGACGAAAAACCGAAACAGGTTAGACTTGATACTATTCCTTTGAAGTTTGGTGCACAACAACACTTCGACAGTCAACAGCTCGCGCTGCAAAGCGACACGCTTTCATGCCATAAGGACGTTGTCGTAAAAAAGAAACATACCTATCTGAGCTGACTACTTCTTCAGACATAGCTGACGTGAACTGAAGTTCTAAATCCCAACCATTTACAGTTTTCTCTCGAGTTGTTACAGTTTAACAACACGAGATTCAACAACGGCAAGGCGTTCTTCACTGCACACAGAATCTATCCCAGCATGCTAAGCGCCAGGCACACCTTGAAGCACGTGATCCATACAGACCACAGGAAACCCACGTTAGTTATTTCGATGCAATTTTCCAAAAGGAGACTCGAAATTTTCAGGATCGCACTTCAACGAAAACGGCAACTGGAATACACTATGAATCAGACTGACCAGACGTCTTTGAAGTGTCTTCAAGTCAAGGTTCAAGGTTTATTTTTGTTTTTTTTAATCTGATTTCTTCGAAAATTAGAGATGCCTGCAGAGGAGGCTATAGAAGTGGCTAGCCTGCGTAGCGCCGATAAAGCGAATCATCGCCGTCAGTCATCACAGATAAAGCGAATCATCACCGTCAGTCATCACCGATAAAGCGAATCATCGCCGTCAGTCATCACGGATAAAGTGAATCATCGCCGTCAGTCATCACTGATCACAGTAAAGCGAATACAAACAAGTTAAAATCGTCCGTGTCGGTCCGTTATACGAAGAGTCAAAAGGCCCATTTACACTACAGTGACATTTTGGCACGGCTCGGATAAAAGCGGTACGGGTACCAAACAAATGGATTCGCTCCTCGTTTACACTATCATTTTTTGCCGCTATTCTTCCATCCAAGATGGCGGATAAAGAAAGTTTGGAAGCCTTATTGCCAACAGCATCAACGTAAGCTCTAGACTTGATAAAGGTATAAAAAGGCGTTAGCGAAACCAGGGCCGAAAGAAAACGGATTGTTCATGAGGTTAGTTGCTACGCTAATCTCTTCTCCTTCGGTATTTTTGCATTTTCAAGGCTTTATTTCATGGTTTCTTCTTTCATTATTATAAGAAGTTCTCTGACAGCGCTTTCTTTCCAAGCATGGCCGCACATTTTCTTGGCTGTGCCGCTGTGACTGCGTTTGTCCGCCATCTTGAATTGTAAACTTCTGAGTGTGACCGCTTGGCAATACGATCGAAAGCCATAGAATAAAATCCCGTTTGGTCCGGGTGATCGTGTACACTACGAATTTTATCCAAGCCGAACCCATATTTTGGTACCCGTACCAATTTCACCCGTGCTCGGACTACCTATTTAGCCAAGGGCCAGGCACGGGTAAAATTGTTGGTTTGGCACGGGTAAAATTATATGGGGCGCCAAGTGTAAAAAAAATATTAAGCTGTTTTTATACTGTTTTTTTGTGCAATTTAGTAAATCACAATTTAAGTTGCTTTAACAATTTATATATCACAGATAGTGAGATATGTCATTTATAAATCGTAAGTGAAGTAACTTTGCGATTTATAAATCGCAAGCAACGTAACTTTGTCATTTATAAATCGCAGGGAACGGAACTTTGTCATTTATAAATCGCAAGCAAACTAACTTTGTCATTTATAAATCGCAAGCATCGGAACTTTGTCATTTATGAATCGCAAGCAACGGAACTTCGTAATTTATAAATCGCAAGCAACCGAACTTTGTCATTTATAAATCGCAAGCAACGGAACTTTGTCATTTATAAATCGCAAATGTGCGATATATAAATCGCAAATGTGCGATGGTCAGTGCGGGCTCAGCCTGATCAGCGGTATTGCGAAAGAAAGAAGGCGCATGGCTTGCTTGATCAAGACGAATTTCCACAGCAGTTTCCCGAGCCATCAGTGAGGCATTAGCCGTTCCAGAGCAGAGGCGGAATGAGCAGGTAAGAAATTATTTCTATTTCATCCAATTTATTGTGGCAATTCTCAGTTTGTTGGCCTATTGATCGCCATGTTTATGTACGTGATATTAAAATTGCAGTGATTGTAACTCAGTGTGAATGGCTCCCTGTGGTTGAATCTGACTTTTAAGTCAGTTTTGTCCTGGCGGTGGCGGGAATATAAAAAAAACGAAAACAAAATCTCGAGTGTGTTCCCGGTAAATAACAACTCTCGGTCTTCGATAAAATTGTTATTCTTTAGCTCGCCCTTAGAGTAACCAGATTCTGAGGCCTATGATCTTTAGTGAGGCTGACGGTCTTGGGGGCTATGCCATGCTGATGAGTCCTAACAAGGACGAAACAGCTGTACATGGTTGCCACTCTACGGGTAATAAGATGTGAGCATGCGTATTAGACGCTAGCTACGTCATAGCGTGTGTTGGGTAGTGCCATGCAACGTGTTTGATTCTTTAGCTAGCTCATTCCATGATGTCAGAACGTCTGCAATACTTCCCTGAATATGTAGTGAATGGGTGGCAAGAATTAAAGCGCGAGAGAGCCTGAGAAATAGAGATTTATGATTGACAGGCGCTATTGCATAATTTTACGCCCCGCCCACAATGGAATAAATTTCTGACAATGATCCTAAAATCTAACCCAAATAATCCGTTATCCCTTCTCTAAAAATTCTAATAATCCATAATCCTATAAAAACCCTAACAGGGCCTCACTCGTACTTGAAGCAGACTTATAGATTTTTGATGTCGTCACATGTACATGCAACCCGAACAATATAGAATAATAATAATAATAATAATAACAGACTGTAACAGGCAATTTGACAATTTGAATCCTAGCCCAGTCAAGTACGTGAGCCTGAAAAATTAGGGGGGAAAAAGAAGTAGTTTTGGGTGGACATATCACGAGTACGTATCACTGCAATTTTAATATCACGTACACACCGACAAATTGAGAATTGCCACAATAAATTGGATGAAATAGAAATACTTTCTTACCTGCTCGTTCCGCCTCTGCTCTGGAACGGCTAATGCCTCACTGATGGCTCGGGAAACTGCTGTGGAAATTCGTCTTGATCAAGCAAGCCATGCGCCTTCTTTCTTTCGCAATACCGCTGATCAGGCTGAGCCTGCACTGACATTATATCGCACATTTGCGATTTACATATCGCACATTTGCGATTTAAATATCGCACATTTGCGATTTATAAATGATAAAGGTCCATTGCTTGCGATTTATAAATGACAAAGTTCCGTTGCTTGCGATTTATAAATGACAAAGTACCGTTGCTTGCGATTTATAAATCGCAAAGTTACTTCACTTGCGATATATAAATGACATAGCTCACTATCTGTGATATATAAATTGCAAAGCAGCTTAAATTGTGATTTACTAAATTGCACAAAAAACAGTACAAAAACAGCTAAATATTTTTTTTACACTTAGCGCCCCATAAAATTAGGCGCGGCAAACCATTTACACTGCTAAATTTATCCGAGCCGAACTCTTTTTTGGTACGCGTACCAATTTTATCCGAGTCGTGCCAAAAATTCGGTGTAGTGTAAATGGGCCTAAAACCTCATCGTTGCCGGGGGCCCAAAGTGTCCATAGATCAGGCCTAGCAGCGGTAGTTGTATTCAGTCATTTTTTTTGTATATTTTAAGTTTTAGTTGGGTGCCCGTAATTACACTGTTAACTCTCACCTTCCGGACACCCTGATATGTCTCTCGCAATAGACCAGTTCGCGGTAAATTACGACATTTTGAAAGGGGTGCAAACATGGCGCGAAATACTGCATTGTTTGTATGGGAATCCGATGTCAAATAAAATCTGTAAAATCGAATTTCTGAAATATTCACCGTCTTCAAGCTTAAGATAACAGATAAAAGATTAACTGATCAAACTTCGAGGGATGTAGCTGTGCTGGGAAGCGTGTAAGTGTGTTTCAGTTTTCCATACATTTGTCTAGCTGTAACTTTTCCCGCGGACTTTGACTCGTTGTTACAGACAAATGTGTGGAAAATTGAAAACACGATTACACGCTTCCCAGCACAGCTACATCCCTCAAAATTTGATCAGTTAATCTTTAAGTTTGCAGACAGTGAATATTTCAGAAATTTGATTTTACGGAAATTATTTAACATCGGATTCCCATACAAACACTGTATTTCGCGCCATGTTTGCACCCCTATCAAAATGTCGGAATTAACAGCGAACTGATCTATTCTAAACCTAGCAAAATGTCTCAAAATAGCGAATTAATTTCACTACTTTCTAGCGTAAAATGATAGTACTTGCTTACCATCGAGTGTCCCAAAAGTGATCCCCACCGCAAAAGTGATCCCCAATGCAAAAGTGATTCCTGTCGCAAAAGTGATCCCCACCGCAAAAGTGATCCCCACCGCAAAAGTGATCCCCAAATCGCCACAAAAGTGTCCCGCGAATTATGAAGATTATACGGTGGAACGGTTGAGGAATGTACGCACTGAATTGTTCGCGTTCCGAGTTAAATTTCAAGTAATATATCAAAGCGAGAGCTACAGTGTTTTACCAGACCGCACGATCGTAGCCGCTTCGGCCGAGTGCTTTTATTGTTTCGAAGTATTTGGATCAGCCCTGATGAAACACGAAGCTCGAGTTTTTGATATTCACACGAAAACAATACCTGTATTCATGAATCATTAGGACATGGAAGTATTGTTTGTCTGGTATTTTGTCGCATTCAATTACAGACTACAAGGTAACTTGTAATAGACCTCTTTAGCTTGGCACAATGTTGTCCTATTTCAGATCACGTGACCATCATATCTCCTCGTCACCTCGTGTATCGTTCCTTTTATTACATTGATATGGAAATACTTCGGCGGACAAAGAATATTATTCCTCAAAGATTTTAAATGGAACAACATTGAGTTGAGCTGAAGAGGTCTATTTGGGAAACCGCGCTTATCCTCTCCCCCTCCTCTTTTTCCCTTCCCCTCCCCTCCCCCTACTTCCCTTTTTGTCCTCGCCCCATTCTTCCCTCGTTCAAATATAGCGCGGTTTCCCAGGGTTTTGATCGACATCGAGAGCTGGTTCGAGCACAGGCAGCCCAGACTCGACATATGTTTCCCGCTTATTAAACTGTTGGGTTACCTGTGGTATGTTTCATAAGCGATCTCGGAAGAGTTTATATAATTGCTCCTTGTGAATTCTCTTTTCCGATTCCTACGAAATAAATCTTCAAAAATAAAAGATTGATACTTAATGAAGTTGTGTGAGTGGTTTTGGGGCGATTTTGGGACTTCTAAAGCAGTTTATTAGGCCTCGAAGTTTTGACGGTTGGCCGCGTGTCTACCCACAGGCAGCCCACCCGCGCGTGGGCTACCTGTGGCAGTGGGAATCATGTGACGTCATCGTATGTTTTCATCGGTTTTCTGTAAAATGAACGAAACAGTTCGCTAACTGGCTCGAAAAATCCTCATATTTCGTCGAATGATCCCCAAATATCTTGAAACTCGTAGTGAAATAAACTATTTACACTTTGATGTGGTCCGATAACGAGCCAGAGCTTCTTAGTAACCATATTACCCCCTGGTGATTGCAGAACTGGACTCTGCAATCACCAGGGGTCCCAGTAAACTCTCTACATTCCCATCAATTAAACGCAGCTTGAGTTATCTGTAATACCTTTAACTTGACAGCCTTCGACGGCCTTTTCGCAGTAACTGGACTAACTTGAGTTGAAATCAATCTTATTTTGGAAAACTTGCCGGAGATGCTAGAAAGAAATGACTGAGTTCTATACGGCCCTGAAGCGCTCAGGCAGACTAAGCTGCCAGGACTTCACGCTGGATGAACCAAATGGGGCTATAGAACTAGCTTGAAATAAATCTTATTTAATTTGGTAAACTTGCCGGAGTCCGCCGCCGCTAGTAAAAAATGAGTTCTATATCCCTGAAGCGCTCAGTCAGACTAAGCTGCCAGGACTACCCGCTGGATGAACCAACACGGGATATAGAACTAACTTGAAATCAATCTTATTTTGGTATAAAACTTGCCAGAGTCGCTAGAAAAAAAATAGTTCTATATCCCTGAAGCGCTCAGGCAGACTAAGCTGCCAGGACTACCCGCTGGATGAACCAACACGGGATATAGAACTAACTTGAAATCAATCTTATTTTGGTATAAAACTTGCCAGAGTCGCTAGAAAAAAATGAGTTCTATATTCCTGAAGCGCTCAGGCAGACTAAGCTGCCAGGACTACCCGCTGGATGAACCAACTGGGGATATAGAACTAACTTGAAATCAATCTTATTTTGGTATAAAACTTGCCAGAGTCGCTAGAAAAAAATGAGTTCTATATTCCTGAAGCGCTCAGGCAGACTAAGCTGCCAGGACTTCCCGCTGGATGAACCAACTAGGGATATAGAACTATCTTGAAATCAATCTTATTTTGGTAAACTTGCCGGAGACGCTTAAGATAGAAATGACTGAGTTCTATATCCTGAAGCGCTCAGGCAGACTAAGGGACGGACCATTAGAAAAGTTATGGGGGGGGGGGGGGGGGGGGTGGAGGATTCTCAAGCTGCATGCATTTTTTTTTACTCCAGTTTGCTGTGCAGCAAATTTTTTTCCGGCTACGATCTCATGCACGTTTTTTTTTTTGAAAATATTTTATGTACTAATCTATTCAAAATTAGCTACCTTTGCATATCAAAGTTATTGCGTACAAAAGCCTACATATCGATAACCGGTGACTCACTTCAATTGTCGGCCCAGTCATTTCACTCAAAAATACATAGATTTGGGAGCTATTTTGCCTTATAAAACAAATAAAATGATATATGATTTCCACTTACCTTCAAATCAAAGTTAAGTAATATCTAATCTGCAACTGATAACTGTCAGTTGGAGTGATTAGGGGCCGTCGATCGACATATTCGAAATGCCCCGCTTGACGCACAACGGACGTTTAGGGGGTGGGGGGGGGGGGGGGGGGTAAGGGCATGGACGTTAGTGTGGGGCATTCAGAACAAACACATTTTCATCAGTAGAAGTACACTTTTTAATCAAACGTTTCCAGTCAGCTAGATCTACATAGAGCGCAATTTCTGTTGAATTTCCAGGAAATTTCAACAAGGTCTTTTGATTAGAAGTATCATGAAATACCTCAGTCAAACCTCCAGGTAAGTGAAACTCAGTTTTATAGTCGTGACATAATGAGTATTTTAGTCAAGGTCCGAAATGAGCTCGTACGGGAATTCGAGGTACTGACTGACTGTACAGTTGCAGCTATTAAAGCTGTAAGCTTGTTTTATACTTTGTTTATAAGTGAACTCCCGTGTATTTCATTACTGTTTTTCTGACTTTATAAAAGCATAAAACAATGGGTGGACGTTAAGGG
>JAOWCC010001293.1:0-109310 GCA_030867875.1 Actinernus sp. WN-2022
ATTCATCATTCCTGATTCCTGATTCATCATTCCTGATTCATCATTCCTGATTCATCATTCATCATTCCTGATTCATCATTCATCATTCCTGATTCATCATTCCTGATTCCTTATTCCTGATTCATCATTCCTGATACCTGATTCATCATTCATCATTCCTGATTCGTCATTCATCATTCCTGATTCATCATTCCTGATTCCTGATTCCTGATTCATCATTCCTGATTCATCATTCCTGATTCATCATTCCTGATTCATTATTCCTGATTCATCATTCATCATTCCTGATTCATCATTCCTGATTCCTGATTCCTGATTCATCATTCCTGATTCCTGATTCATCATTCATGATTCCTGATTCATCATTCCTGATTCCTGATTCATCATTCCTGATTCCTGATTCACCATTCCTGATTCCTGATTCATCATTCCTCTTTCCTGATTCATCATTCCTGATTCCTGATTCATCAATCCTCATTCCTGATTCATCATTCCTGATTCCTGATTGAACATTCCTCTTTCCTGATTGATCATTCCTCATTCCTGATTCATCATTCCTGATTCCTGAT
This sequence comes from Actinernus sp. WN-2022, assembly GCA_030867875.1. Classification (NCBI taxonomy): domain Eukaryota; kingdom Metazoa; phylum Cnidaria; class Anthozoa; order Actiniaria; family Actinernidae; genus Actinernus; species Actinernus sp. WN-2022. The sequence continues at coordinate 570 of JAOWCC010001293.1, forward strand.
TCATCATTCCTGATTCCTGATTCATCATTCCTGATTCCTGATTGATCACTCCTGATTCCTGATTCCTGATTCCTGATTCATCATTCCTGATTCCTGATTCATCATTGCTGATTCCTGATTCATCATTCATCATTCATCATTCCTGATTCCTGATTCATCATTCCTGATTCATCATTCATCATTACTGATTCATCATTGCTGATTCCTGATTCATCATTCCTGATTCATCATTCCTGATTCATCATTCCTGATTCATCATTCATCATTCCTGATTCATCATTCCTTATTCCTGATTCATCATTCCTGATTCCTTATACCTGATTCATCATTCCTGATTCCTGATTCGTCATTCATCATTCCTGATTCGTCATTCATCATTCCTGATTCATCATTCCTGATTCCTGATTCCTGATTCATCATTCCTGATTCCTGATTCATCATTCATCATTCCTATTCGTCATTCATCATTCCTGATTCATCATTCCTGATTCCTGATTCCTGATTCATCATTCCTGATTCCTGATTCCTGATTCATCATTCCTGATTCATTATTCCTGATTCCTGATTCATCATTCCTGATTCCTGATTCCTGATTCATCATTCCTGATTCCTGATTCATCATTCCTGATTCCTGATTGATCACTCCTGATTCCTGATTCCTGATTCCTGATTCATCATTCCTGATTCCTGATTCATCATTGCTGATTCCTGATTCATCATTCATCATTCATCATTCCTGATTCCTGATTCATCATTCCTGATTCATCATTCATCATTCCTGATTCATCATTGCTGATTCCTGATTCATCATTCCTGATTCATCATTCCTGATTCATCATTCCTGATTCATCATTCATCATTCCTGATTCATCATTCCTTATTCCTGATTCATCATTCCTGATTCCTTATACCTGATTCATCATTCCTGATTCCTGATTCATCATTCATCATTCCTGATTCGTCATTCATCATTCCTGATTCATCATTCCTGATTCCTGATTCCTGATTCATCATTCCTGATTCCTGATTCATCATTCATCATTCCTATTCGTCATTCATCATTCCTGATTCATCATTCCTGATTCCTGATTCCTGATTCATCATTCCTGATTCCTGATTCCTAATTCATCATTCCTGATTCATTATTCCTGATTCCTGATTCATCATTCCTGATTCCTGATTCCTGATTCATCATTCCTGATTCCTGATTCCTGATTCATCATTCCTGATTCATTATTCCTGATTCATCATTCCTGATTCCTGATTCATCATTCCTGATTCCTGATTCACCATTCCTGATTCCTGATTCATCATTCCTCTTTCCTGATTCATGATTCCTGATTCCTGATTCCTGATTCCTGATTCATCATTCCTGATTCCTGATTCATCATTCCTCATTCCTGATTCATCAATCCTCATTCCTGATTCATCATTCCTGATTCCTGATTGAACATTCCTCTTTGCTGATTGATCATTCCTCATTCCTGATTCATCATTCCTGATTCCTGATTCATCATTCCTGATTCCTGATTGATCACTCCTGATTCCTGATTCCTGATTCCTGATTCATCATTCCTAATTCCTGATTCATCATTGCTGATTCCTGATTCATCATTCATCATTCATCATTCCTGATTCCTGATTCATCATTCCTGATTCATCATTCATCATTCCTGATTCATCATTGCTGATTCCTGATTCATCATTCCTGATTCATCATTCCTGATTCATCATTCCTGATTCATCATTCATCATTCCTGATTCATCATTCCTTATTCCTGATTCATCATTCCTGATTCCTTATACCTGATTCATCATTCCTGATTCCTGATTCATCATTCATCATTCCTGATTCGTCATTCCTCATTCCTGATTCATCATTCCTGATTCCTGATTCCTGATTCACCATTCCTGATTCATCATTCATCATTCCTGATTCATCATTCCCTATTCCTGATTCATCATTCCTGATTCCTGATTCCTGATTCATCATTCCTGATTCCTGATTCCTGATTCATCATTCCTGATTCATTATTCCTGATTCATCATTCATCATTCCTGATTCATCATTCCTGATTCCTGATTCCTGTTTCATCATTCCTGATTCATCATTCCTGATTCCTGATTCATCATTCATGATTCCTGATTCATCATTCCTGATTCCTGATTCATCATTCCTGATTCCTGATTCATCATTCCTCTTTCCTGATTCATCATTCCTGATTCCTGATTCATCATTCCTCATTCCTGATTCATCAATCCTCATTCCTGATTCATCATTCCTGATTCCTGATTGATCATTCCTCTTTCCTGATTGATCATTCCTCATTCCTGATTCATCATTCCTGATTCCTGATTCATCATTCCTGATTCCTGATTGATCACTCCTGATTCCTGATTCCTGATTCCTGATTCATCATTCCTGATTCATCATTCCTGATTCCTGATTCATCATTGCTGATTCCTGATTCATCATTCATCATTCATCATTCCTGATTCCTGATTCATCATTCCTGATTCATCATTCATCATTCCTGATTCATCATTGCTGATTCCTGATTCATCATTCCTGATTCATCATTCCTTATTCCTGATTCATCATTCCTGATTCATCATTCCTGATTCCTGATTCATCATTGCTGATTCCTGATTCATCATTCATCATTCATCATTCCTGATTCCTGATTCATCATTCCTGATTCATCATTCATCATTCCTGATTCATCATTGCTGATTCCTGATTCATCATTCCTGATTCATCATTCCTGATTCATCATTCATCATTCCTGATTCATCATTCATCATTCCTGATTCATCATTCCTGATTCCTTATTCCTGATTCATCATTCCTGATACCTGATTCATCATTCATCATTCCTGATTCGTCATTCATCATTCCTGATTCATCATTCATCATTCATCATTCCTGATTCCTGATTCATCATTCCTGATTCATCATTCATCATTCCTGATTCATCATTGCTGATTCCTGATTCATCATTCCTGATTCATCATTCCTGATTCATCATTCCTGATTCATCATTCATCATTCCTGATTCATCATTCCTTATTCCTGATTCATCATTCCTGATTCCTTATACCTGATTCATCATTCCTGATTCCTGATTCATCATTCATCATTCCTGATTCGTCATTCATCATTCCTGATTCATCATTCCTGATTCCTGATTCCTGATTCATCATTCCTGATTCCTGATTCATCATTCATCATTCCTATTCGTCATTCATCATTCCTGATTCATCATTCCTGATTCCTGATTCCTGATTCATCATTCCTGATTCCTGATTCCTAATTCATCATTCCTGATTCATTATTCCTGATTCCTGATTCATCATTCCTGATTCCTGATTCCTGATTCATCATTCCTGATTCCTGATTCCTGATTCATCATTCCTGATTCATTATTCCTGATTCATCATTCCTGATTCCTGATTCATCATTCCTGATTCCTGATTCACCATTCCTGATTCCTGATTCATCATTCCTCTTTCCTGATTCATGATTCCTGATTCCTGATTCCTGATTCCTGATTCATCATTCCTGATTCCTGATTCATCATTCCTCATTCTGATTCATCAATCCTCATTCCTGATTCATCATTCCTGATTCCTGATTGAACATTCCTCTTTGCTGATTGATCATTCCTCATTCCTGATTCATCATTCCTGATTCCTGATTCATCATTCCTGATTCCTGATTGATCACTCCTGATTCCTGATTCCTGATTCCTGATTCATCATTCCTAATTCCTGATTCATCATTGCTGATTCCTGATTCATCATTCATCATTCATCATTCCTGATTCCTGATTCATCATTCCTGATTCATCATTCATCATTCCTGATTCATCATTGCTGATTCCTGATTCATCATTCCTGATTCATCATTCCTGATTCATCATTCCTGATTCATCATTCATCATTCCTGATTCATCATTCCTGATTCCTGATTCATCATTCCTGATTCCTTATACCTGATTCATCATTCCTGATTCCTGATTCATCATTCATCATTCCTGATTCGTCATTCCTCATTCCTGATTCATCATTCCTGATTCCTGATTCCTGATTAACCATTCCTGATTCATCATTCATCATTCCTGATTCATCATTCCCTATTCCTGATTCATCATTCCTGATTCCTGATTCCTGATTCATCATTCCTGATTCCTGATTCCTGATTCATCATTCCTGATTCATTATTCCTGATTCATCATTCATCATTCCTGATTCATCATTCCTGATTCCTGATTCCTGATTCATCATTCCTGATTCATCATTCCTGATTCCTGATTCATCATTCATGATTCCTGATTCATCATTCCTGATTCCTGATTCATCATTCCTGATTCCTGATTCATCATTCCTCTTTCCTGATTCATCATTCCTGATTCCTGATTCATCATTCCTCATTCCTGATTCATCAATCCTCATTCCTGATTCATCATTCCTGATTCCTGATTGATCATTCCTCTTTCCTGATTGATCATTCCTCATTCCTGATTCATCATTCCTGATTCCTGATTCATCATTCCTGATTCCTGATTGATCACTCCTGATTCCTGATTCCTGATTCCTGATTCATCATTCCTGATTCATCATTCCTGATTCCTGATTCATCATTGCTGATTCCTGATTCATCATTCATCATTCATCATTCCTGATTCCTGATTCATCATTCCTGATTCATCATTCATCATTCCTGATTCATCATTGCTGATTCCTGATTCATCATTCCTGATTCATCATTCCTTATTCCTGATTCATCATTCCTGATTCATCATTCCTGATTCCTGATTCATCATTGCTGATTCCTGATTCATCATTCATCATTCATCATTCCTGATTCCTGATTCATCATTCCTGATTCATCATTCATCATTCCTGATTCATCATTGCTGATTCCTGATTCATCATTCCTGATTCATCATTCCTGATTCATCATTCATCATTCCTGATTCATCATTCATCATTCCTGATTCATCATTCCTGATTCCTTATTCCTGATTCATCATTCCTGATACCTGATTCATCATTCATCATTCCTGATTCGTCATTCATCATTCCTGATTCATCATTCCTGATTCCTGATTCCTGATTCATCATTCCTGATTCCTGATTCCTGATTCATCATTCCTGATTCATTATTCCTGATTCATCATTCATCATTCCTGATTCATCATTCCTGATTCCTGATTCCTGATTCATCATTCCTCATTCCTGATTCATCAATCCTCATTCCTGATTCATCATTCCTGATTCCTGATTGAACATTCCTCTTTGCTGATTGATCATTCCTCATTCCTGATTCATCATTCCTGATTCCTGATTCATCATTCCTGATTCCTGATTGATCACTCCTGATTCCTGATTCCTGATTCATCATTCCTAATTCCTGATTCATCATTGCTGATTCCTGATTCATCATTCATCATTCATCATTCCTGATTCCTGATTCATCATTCCTGATTCATCATTCATCATTCCTGATTCATCATTGCTGATTCCTGATTCATCATTCCTGATTCATCATTCCTGATTCATCATTCCTGATTCATCATTCATCATTCCTGATTCATCATTCCTTATTCCTGATTCATCATTCCTGATTCCTTATACCTGATTCATCATTCCTGATTCCTGATTCATCATTCATCATTCCTGATTCGTCATTCCTCATTCCTGATTCATCATTCCTGATTCCTGATTCCTGATTCACCATTCCTGATTCATCATTCATCATTCCTGATTCATCATTCCCTATTCCTGATTCATCATTCCTGATTCCTGATTCCTTATTCCTGATTCATCATTCCTGATTCATCATTCCTGATTCCTGATTCATCATTGCTGATTCCTGATTCATCATTCATCATTCATCATTCCTGATTCCTGATTCATCATTCCTGATTCATCATTCATCATTCCTGATTCATCATTGCTGATTCCTGATTCATCATTCCTGATTCATCATTCCTGATTCATCATTCATCATTCCTGATTCATCATTCATCATTCCTGATTCATCATTCCTGATTCCTTATTCCTGATTCATCATTCCTGATACCTGATTCATCATTCATCATTCCTGATTCGTCATTCATCATTCCTGATTCATCATTCATCATTCATCATTCCTGATTCCTGATTCATCATTCCTGATTCATCATTCATCATTCCTGATTCATCATTGCTGATTCCTGATTCATCATTCCTGATTCATCATTCCTGATTCATCATTCCTGATTCATCATTCATCATTCCTGATTCATCATTCCTTATTCCTGATTCATCATTCCTGATTCCTTATACCTGATTCATCATTCCTGATTCCTGATTCATCATTCATCATTCCTGATTCGTCATTCATCATTCCTGATTCATCATTCCTGATTCCTGATTCCTGATTCATCATTCCTGATTCCTGATTCATCATTCATCATTCCTATTCGTCATTCATCATTCCTGATTCATCATTCCTGATTCCTGATTCCTGATTCATCATTCCTGATTCCTGATTCCTAATTCATCATTCCTGATTCATTATTCCTGATTCCTGATTCATCATTCCTAATTCCTGATTCCTGATTCATCATTCCTGATTCCTGATTCCTGATTCATCATTCCTGATTCATTATTCCTGATTCATCATTCCTGATTCCTGATTCATCATTCCTGATTCCTGATTCACCATTCCTGATTCCTGATTCATCATTCCTCTTTCCTGATTCATGATTCCTGATTCCTGATTCCTGATTCCTGATTCCTGATTCATCATTCCTGATTCCTGATTCATCATTCCTCATTCCTGATTCATCAATCCTCATTCCTGATTCATCATTCCTGATTCCTGATTGAACATTCCTCTTTGCTGATTGATCATTCCTCATTCCTGATTCATCATTCCTGATTCCTGATTCATCATTCCTGATTCCTGATTGATCACTCCTGATTCCTGATTCCTGATTCCTGATTCATCATTCCTAATTCCTGATTCATCATTGCTGATTCCTGATTCATCATTCATCATTCATCATTCCTGATTCCTGATTCATCATTCCTGATTCATCATTCATCATTCCTGATTCATCATTGCTGATTCCTGATTCATCATTCCTGATTCATCATTCCTGATTCATCATTCCTGATTCATCATTCATCATTCCTGATTCATCATTCCTGATTCCTGATTCATCATTCCTGATTCCTTATACCTGATTCATCATTCCTGATTCCTGATTCATCATTCATCATTCCTGATTCGTCATTCCTCATTCCTGATTCATCATTCCTGATTCCTGATTCCTGATTAACCATTCCTGATTCATCATTCATCATTCCTGATTCATCATTCCCTATTCCTGATTCATCATTCCTGATTCCTGATTCCTGATTCATCATTCCTGATTCCTGATTCCTGATTCATCATTCCTGATTCATTATTCCTGATTCATCATTCATCATTCCTGATTCATCATTCCTGATTCCTGATTCCTGATTCATCATTCCTGATTCATCATTCCTGATTCCTGATTCATCATTCATGATTCCTGATTCATCATTCCTGATTCCTGATTCATCATTCCTGATTCCTGATTCATCATTCCTCTTTCCTGATTCATCATTCCTGATTCCTGATTCATCATTCCTCATTCCTGATTCATCAATCCTCATTCCTGATTCATCATTCCTGATTCCTGATTGATCATTCCTCTTTCCTGATTGATCATTCCTCATTCCTGATTCATCATTCCTGATTCCTGATTCATCATTCCTGATTCCTGATTGATCACTCCTGATTCCTGATTCCTGATTCCTGATTCATCATTCCTGATTCATCATTCCTGATTCCTGATTCATCATTGCTGATTCCTGATTCATCATTCATCATTCATCATTCCTGATTCCTGATTCATCATTCCTGATTCATCATTCATCATTCCTGATTCATCATTGCTGATTCCTGATTCATCATTCCTGATTCATCATTCCTTATTCCTGATTCATCATTCCTGATTCATCATTCCTGATTCCTGATTCATCATTGCTGATTCCTGATTCATCATTCATCATTCATCATTCCTGATTCCTGATTCATCATTCCTGATTCATCATTCATCATTCCTGATTCATCATTGCTGATTCCTGATTCATCATTCCTGATTCATCATTCCTGATTCATCATTCATCATTCCTGATTCATCATTCATCATTCCTGATTCATCATTCCTGATTCCTTATTCCTGATTCATCATTCCTGATACCTGATTCATCATTCATCATTCCTGATTCGTCATTCATCATTCCTGATTCATCATTCCTGATTCCTGATTCCTGATTCATCATTCCTGATTCCTGATTCCTGATTCATCATTCCTGATTCATTATTCCTGATTCATCATTCATCATTCCTGATTCATCATTCCTGATTCCTGATTCCTGATTCATCATTCCTCATTCCTGATTCATCAATCCTCATTCCTGATTCATCATTCCTGATTCCTGATTGAACATTCCTCTTTGCTGATTGATCATTCCTCATTCCTGATTGATCATTCCTGATTCCTGATTCATCATTCCTGATTCCTGATTGATCACTCCTGATTCCTGATTCCTGATTCATCATTCCTAATTCCTGATTCATCATTGCTGATTCCTGATTCATCATTCATCATTCATCATTCCTGATTCCTGATTCATCATTCCTGATTCATCATTCATCATTCCTGATTCATCATTGCTGATTCCTGATTCATCATTCCTGATTCATCATTCCTGATTCATCATTCCTGATTCATCATTCATCATTCCTGATTCGTCATTCCTCATTCCTGATTCATCATTCCTGATTCCTGATTCCTGATTCACCATTCCTGATTCATCATTCATCATTCCTGATTCATCATTCCCTATTCCTGATTCATCATTCCTCATTCCTGATTCCTGATTCATCATTCATCATTCCTGATTCCTGATTCATCATTCCTGATTCATCATTCCTGATTCATCATTCATCATTCATCATTCCTGATTCCTGATACATCATTCCTGATTCATCATTCCTGATTCATCATTCATCATTCCTGATTCATCATTCCTGATTCCTGATTCATCATTGCTGATTTCTGATTCATCATTCATCATTCCTGATTCCTGATTCATCATTCCTGATTCATCATTCATCATTCCTGATTCCTGATTCATCATTCCTGATTCATCATTCATCATTCCTGATTCATCATTCCTGAATCATCATTCCTGATCCCTGATTCATCATTCCTGATTCCTGATTCATCATTCCTGATTCATCATTCCTGATTCATCATTCCTGATTCCTGATTCATCATTCCTGATTCCTGATTGATCACTCCTGATTCCTGATTCCTGATTCATCATTCCTAATTCCTGATTCATCATTGCTGATTCCTGATTCATCATTCATCATTCATCATTCCTGATTCCTGATTCATCATTCCTGATTCATCATTCATCATTCCTGATTCATCATTGCTGATTCCTGATTCATCATTCCTGATTCATCATTCCTGATTCATCATTCCTGATTCATCATTCATCATTCCTGATTCATCATTCCTTATTCCTGATTCATCATTCCTGATTCCTATACCTGATTCATCATTCCTGATTCCTGATTCATCATTCATCATTCCTGATTCGTCATTCCTCATTCCTGATTCATCATTCCTGATTCCTGATTCCTGATTCACCATTCCTGATTCATCATTCATCATTCCTGATTCATCATTCCCTATTCCTGATTCATCATTCCTGATTCCTGATTCCTGATTCATCATTCATCATTCCTGATTCCTGATTCATCATTCCTGATTCATCATTCCTGATTCATCATTCATCATTCATCATTCCTGATTCCTGATACATCATTCCTGATTCATCATTCCTGATTCATCATTCATCATTCCTGATTCATCATTCCTGATTCCTGATTCATCATTGCTGATTTCTGATTCATCATTCATCATTCCTGATTCCTGATTCATCATTCCTGATTCATCATTCATCATTCATCATTCCTGATTCCTGATTCATCATTCCTGATTCATCATTCATCATTCCTGATTCATCATTCCTGAATCATCATTCCTGATCCCTGATTCATCATTCCTGATTCCTGATTCATCATTCCTGATTCATCATTCCTGATTCATCATTCCTGATTACTGACTCATCATTCATCATTCCTGATTCATCATTCCTTATTCCTGATTCATCATTCCTGATTCTTGATTCCTGATTCATCATTCCTGATTCATCATTCCTGATTCATCATTCATCATACCTGATTCATCATTCCTTATTCCTGATTCATCATTCCTGATTCCTGATTCATCATTCATCATTCCTGTTTCATCATTCATCATTCATCATTCCTGATTCGTCATTCATCTATGAATTTGCTGGAATCTATGAATTTGCTGGAAAGATGGAATCCCTACGTTTGAGAATTTTACGGCACATTGAACGTTTTTAATATAAGCTCGCGGTCAGGAATCTATGAATTTGATGGAAAGATGGAATCTCTCCGTTTGAGAATTTTACGGCACATTCAACGTTTTTAATATTAGCTCGCGGTCAGGAATCTATGAATTTGCTGGAAAGATGGAATCTCTCCGTTTGAGAATTTTACGGCACATTCAACGTTTTTAAGATTAGCTCGCGGTCAGGAATCTATGAATTTGCTGGAAATATGGAATCTCTCCGTTTGAGAATTTTAAGGCACATTGAACGTTTTTAACATTAGCTCGCGGTCAGGAATCTATGAATTTGCTGGAAAGATGGAATCTCTCCGTTTGAGAATTTTACGGCACATTCAACGTTTTTAAGATTAGCTCGCGGTCAGGAATCTATGAATTTGCTGGAAAGATGGAATCTCTCCGTTTGAGAATTTTAAGGCAAATTGAACGTTTTTAAGATTAGCTCGCGGTCAGGAATCTATGAATTTGCTGGAAAGACGGAATCTCTCCGTTTGAGAATTTTAAGGCACATTGAACGTTTTTAAGATTAGCTCGCGGTCAGGAATCTATGTATTTGCTGGAAAGACGGAATCTCTCCGTTTGAGAATTTTACGGCACATTCAACGTTTTTAAGATTAGCTCGCGTTCAGGAATCTATGAATTTGCTGGAAAGATGGAATCTCTCCGTTTGAGAATTTTAAGGCACATTCAACGTTTTTAAGATTAGCTCGCGGTCAGGAATCTAGGAATTTGCTGGAAAGATGGAATCTCACCGTTTGAGAATTTTACGGCACATTCAACGTTTTTAAGATTAGCTCGCGGTCAGGAATCTATGAATTTGCTGGAAAGATGGAATCTCTCCGTTTGAGAATTTTAAGGCACATTCACCGTTTTTAAGATTAGCTCGCGGTCAGGAATCTATGAATTTGCTGGAAAGATGGAATCTCTCCGTTTGAGAATTTTAAGGCACATTGAACGTTTTTAAGATTAGCTCGCGGTCAGGAATCTATGAATTTGATGGAAAGATGGAATCTCTCCGTTTGAGAATTTTACGGCACATTGAACGTTTTTAAGATTAGCTCGCGGTCAGGAATCTATGAATTTGCTGGAAAGATGGAATCTCTCCGTTTGAGAATTTTAAGGCACATTGAACGTTTTTAAGATTAGCTCGCGGTCAGGAATCTATGAATTTGCTGGAAAGATGGAATCTCTCCGTTTGAGAATTTTACGGCACATTCAACGTTTTTAAGATTAGCTCGCGGTCAGGAATCTATGAATTTGCTGGAAAGATGGAATCCCTACGTTTGAGAATTTTACGGCACATTGAACGTTTTTAATATAAGCTCGCGGTCAGGAATCTATGAATTTGATGGAAAGATGGAATCTCTCCGTTTGAGAATTTTACGGCACATTCAACGTTTTTAATATTAGCTCGCGGTCAGGAATCTATGAATTTGCTGGAAAGATGGAATCTCTCCGTTTGAGAATTTTACGGCACATTCAACGTTTTTAAGATTAGCTCGCGGTCAGGAATCTATGAATTTGCTGGAAATATGGAATCTCTCCGTTTGAGAATTTTAAGGCAAATTGAACGTTTTTAAGATTATCTCGCGGTCAGGAATCTATGAATTTGCTGGAAAGACGGAATCTCTCCGTTTGAGAATTTTAAGGCACATTGAACGTTTTTAAGATTAGCTCGCGGTCAGGAATCTATTAATTTGCTGGAAAGACGGAATCTCTCCGTTTGAGAATTTTACGGCACATTCAACGTTTTTAAGATTAGCTCGCGTTCAGGAATCTATGAATTGCTGGAAAGATGGAATCTCTCCGTTTGAGAATTTTAAGGCACATTCAACGTTTTTAAGATTAGCTCGCGGTCAGGAATCTATGAATTTGCTGGAAAGATGGAATCTCACCGTTTGAGAATTTTACGGCACATTCAACGTTTTTAAGATTAGCTCGCGGTCAGGAATCTATGAATTTGCTGGAAAGATGGAATCTCTCCGTTTGAGAATTTTAAGGCACATTCAACGTTTTTAAGATTAGCTCGCGGTCAGGAATCTATGAATTTGCTGGAAAGATGGAATCTCTCCGTTTGAGAATTTTAAGGCACATTGAACGTTTTTAAGATTAGCTCGCGGTCAGGAATCTATGAATTTGATGGAAAGATGGAATCTCTCCGTTTGAGAATTTTACGGCACATTGAACGTTTTTAAGATTAGCTCGCGGTCAGGAATCTATGAATTTGCTGGAAAGATGGAATCTCTCCGTTTGAGAATTTTAAGGCACATTCAACGTTTTTAAGATTAGCTCGCGGTCAGGAATCTATGAATTTGCTGGAAAGATGGAATCTCTCCGTTTGAGAATTTTACGGCACATTCAACGTTTTTAAGATTAGCTCGCGGTCAGGAATCTATGAATTTGCTGGAAAGATGGAATCTCTCCGTTTGAGAATTTTAAGGCACATTCAACGTTTTTAAGATTAGCTCGCGGTCAGGAATCTATGAATTTGCTGGAAAGATGGAATCTCTCCGTTTGAGAATTTTAAGGCACATTCAACGTTTTTAAGATTAGCTCGCGGTCAGGAATCTATGAATTTGCTGGAAATATGGAATCTCTCCGTTTGAGAATTTTACGGCACATTGAACGTTTTTAACATTAGCTCGCGGTCAGGAATCTATGAATTTGCTGGAAAGATGGAATCTCTCCGTTTGAGAATTTTAAGGCACATTCAACGTTTTTAAGATTAGCTCGCGGTCAGGAATCTATGAATTTGCTGGAAATATGGAATCTCTCCGTTTGAGAATTTTACGGCACATTGAACGTTTTTAACATTAGCTCGCGGTCAGGAATCTATGAATTTGCTGGAAAGATGGAATCTCTCCGTTTGAGAATTTTACGGCACATTGAACGTTTTTAATATAAGCTCGCGGTCAGGAATCTATGAATTTGATGGAAAGATGGAATCTCTCCGTTTGAGAATTTTACGGCACATTCAACGTTTTTAATATTAGCTCGCGGTCAGGAATCTATGAATTTGCTGGAAAGATGGAATCTCTCCGTTTGAGAATTTTACGGCACATTCAACGTTTTTAAGATTAGCTCGCGGTCAGGAATCTATGAATTTGCTGGAAATATGGAATCTCTCCGTTTGAGAATTTTAAGGCAAATTGAACGTTTTTAAGATTATCTCGCGGTCAGGAATCTATGAATTTGCTGGAAAGACGGAATCTCTCCGTTTGAGAATTTTAAGGCACATTCAACGTTTTTAAGATTAGCTCGCGGTCAGGAATCTATGAATTTGCTGGAAAGATGGAATCTCTCCGTTTGAGAATTTTACGGCACATTCAACGTTTTTAAGATTAGCTCGCGGTCAGGAATCTATGAATTTGCTGGAAAGATGGAATCTCTCCGTTTGAGAATTTTAAGGCACATTCAACGTTTTTAAGATTAGCTCGCGGTCAGGAATCTATGAATTTGCTGGAAAGATGGAATCTCTCCGTTTGAGAATTTTAAGGCACATTGAACGTTTTTAAGATTAGCTCGCGGTCAGGAATCTATGAATTTGATGGAAAGATGGAATCTCTCCGTTTGAGAATTTTACGGCACATTGAACGTTTTTAAGATTAGCTCGCGGTCAGGAATCTATGAATTTGCTGGAAAGATGGTATCTCTCCGTTTGAGAATTTTAAGGCACATTGAACGTTTTTAAGATTAGCTCGCGGTCAGGAATCTATGAATTTGCTGGAAAGATGGAATCTCTCCGTTTGAGAATTTTACGGCACATTCAACGTTTTTAAGATTAGCTCGCGGTCAGGAATCTATGAATTTGCTGGAAAGATGGAATCTCTCCGTTTGAGAATTTTAAGGCACATTCAACGTTTTTAAGATTAGCTCGCGGTCAGGAATCTATGAATTTGCTGGAAAGATGGAATCTCTCCGTTTGAGAATTTTAAGGCACATTCAACGTTTTTAAGATTAGCTCGCGGTCAGGAATCTATGAATTTGCTGGAAATATGGAATCTCTCCGTTTGAGAATTTTACGGCACATTGAACGTTTTTAACATTAGCTCGCGGTCAGGAATCTATGAATTTGCTGGAAAGATGGAATCTCTCCGTTTGAGAATTTTAAGGCACATTCAACGTTTTTAAGATTAGCTCGCGGTCAGGAATCTATGAATTTGCTGGAAATATGGAATCTCTCCGTTTGAGAATTTTACGGCACATTGAACGTTTTTAACATTAGCTCGCGGTCAGGAATCTATGAATTTGCTGGAAAGATGGAATCTCTCCGTTTGAGAATTTTACGGCACATTCAACCTTTTTAAGATTAGCTCGCGGTCAGGAATCTATGAATTTGCTGGAAAGATGGAATCTCTCCGTTTGAGAATTTTAAGGCACATTCAACGTTTTTAAGATTAGCTCGCGGTCAGGAATCTATGAATTTGCTGGAAAGATGGAATCTCTCCGTTTGAGAATTTAAGACACATTCAACGTTTTTAAGATTAGCTCGCGGTCAGGAATCTATGAATTTGCTGGAAAGATGGAATCTCTCCGTTTGAGAATTTTACGGCACATTCAACGTTTTTAAGATTAGCTCGCGGTCAGGAATCTATGAATTTGCTGGAAATATGGAATCTCTCCGTTTGAGAATTTTACGGCACATTCAACGTTTTTAACATTAGCTCGCGGTCAGGAATCTATGAATTTGATGGAAAGATGGAATCTCTCCGTTTGAGAATTTTACGGCACATTGAACGTTTTTAAGATTAGCTCGCGGTCAGGAATCTATGAATTTGCTGGAAAGATGGAATCTCTCCGTTTGAGAATTTAAAGGCACATTGAACGTTTTTAAGATTAGCTCGCGGTCAGGAATCTATGAATTTGCTGGAAAGATGGAATCTCTCCGTTTGAGAATTTTACGGCACATTCAACGTTTTTAAGATTAGCTCGCGGTCAGGAATCTATGAATTTGCTGGAAAGATGGAATCTCTCCGTTTGAGAATTTTAAGGCACATTCAACGTTTTTAAGATTAGCTCGCGGTCAGGAATCTATGAATTTGCTGGAAAGATGGAATCTCTCCGTTTGAGAATTTTAAGGCACATTCAACGTTTTTAAGATTAGCTCGCGGTCAGGAATCTATGAATTTGCTGGAAATATGGAATCTCTCCGTTTGAGAATTTTACGGCACATTGAACGTTTTTAAGATTAGCTCGCGGTCAGGAATCTATGAATTTGCTGGAAAGATGGAATCTCTCCGTTTGAGAATTTAAGACACATTCAACGTTTTTAAGATTAGCTCGCGGTCAGGAATCTATGAATTTGCTGGAAAGATGGAATCTCTCCGTTTGAGAATTTTACGGCACATTGAACGTTTTTAAGATTAGCTCGCGGTCAGGAATCTATGAATTTGCTGGAAATATGGAATCTCTCCGTTTGAGAATTTTACGGCACATTCAACGTTTTTAACATTAGCTCGCGGTCAGGAATCTATGAATTTGCTGGAAAGATGGGATCTCTCCGTTTGAGAATTTTAAGGCACATTCAACGTTTTTAAGATTAGCTCGCGGTCAGGAATCTATGAATTTGCTGGAAAGATGGAATCTCACCGTTTGAGAATTTTACGGCACATTCAACGTTTTTAAGATTAGCTCGCGGTCAGGAATCTATGAATTTGCTGGAAAGATGGAATCTCTCCGTTTGAGAATTTTAAGGCACATTGAACGTTTTTAAGATTAGCTCGCGGTCAGGAATCTATGAATTTGCTGGAAAGATGGAATCTCTCCGTTTGAGAATTTTACGGCACACTCAACGTTTTTAAGATTAGCTCGCGGTCAGGAATCTATGAATTTGCTGGAAAGATGGAATCTCTCCGTTTGAGAATTTTAAGGCACGTTCAACGTTTTTAAGATTAGCTCGCGGTCAGGAATCTATGAATTTGCTGGATAAGATAAAAGAAAAAAAAAAAAAGGGAAAAGAAAAAAAAAGAAAAAAGAAAAGAAGGAAATACTCTCCGTTTGAGAATTCTTAAGGCACATTGAACGTTTTTAACATTAGCTCGCGGTCAGGAATCTATGAATTTGCTGGAAAGATGGAATCTCTCCGTTTGAGAATTTTAAGGCACATTCAACGTTTTTAAGATTAGCTCGCGGTCAGGAATCTATGAATTTGCTGGAAATATGGAATCTCTCCGTTTGAGAATTTTACGGCACATTGAACGTTTTTAAGATTAGCTCGCGGTCAGGAATCTATGAATTTGCTGGAAAGATGGAATCTCTCCGTTTGAGAATTTAAGACACATTCAACGTTTTTAAGATTAGCTCGCGGTCAGGAATCTATGAATTTGCTGGAAAGATGGAATCTCTCCGTTTGAGAATTTTACGGCACATTGAACGTTTTTAAGATTAGCTCGCGGTCAGGAATCTATGAATTTGCTGGAAATATGGAATCTCTCCGTTTGAGAATTTTACGGCACATTCAACGTTTTTAACATTAGCTCGCGGTCAGGAATCTATGAATTTGCTGGAAAGATGGGATCTCTCCGTTTGAGAATTTTAAGGCACATTCAACGTTTTTAAGATTAGCTCGCGGTCAGGAATCTATGAATTTGCTGGAAAGATGGAATCTCACCGTTTGAGAATTTTACGGCACATTCAACGTTTTTAAGATTAGCTCGCGGTCAGGAATCTATGAATTTGCTGGAAAGATGGAATCTCTCCGTTTGAGAATTTTAAGGCACATTGAACGTTTTTAAGATTAGCTCGCGGTCAGGAATCTATGAATTTGCTGGAAAGATGGAATCTCTCCGTTTGAGAATTTTACGGCACACTCAACGTTTTTAAGATTAGCTCGCGGTCAGGAATCTATGAATTTGCTGGAAAGATGGAATCTCTCCGTTTGAGAATTTTAAGGCACGTTCAACGTTTTTAAGATTAGCTCGCGGTCAGGAATCTATGAATTTGCTGGAAAGATGGAATCTCTCCGTTTGAGAATTTTAAGGCACATTGAACGTTTTTAACATTAGCTCGCGGTCAGGAATCTATGAATTTGCTGGAAAGATGGAATCTCTCCGTTTGAGAATTTTAAGGCACATTGAACGTTTTTAAGATTAGCTCGCGGTCAGGAATCTATGATTCATCAATCCTCATTCCTGATTCATCATTCCTGATTCCTGATTGATCATTCCTCTTTCCTGATTGATCATTCCTCATTCCTGATTCATCATTCCTGATTCCTGATTCATCATTCCTGATTCCTGATTGATCATTCCTCTTTCCTGATTGATCATTCCTCATTCCTGATTCATCATTCCTGATTCCTGATTCATCAATGCTGATTCCTGATTCATCATTCATCATTCCTGATTCCTGATTCATCATTCCTGATTCATCATTCATCATTCCTGATTCATCATTGCTGATTCCTGATTCATCATTCCTGATTCATCATTCCTGATTCATCATTCATCATTCCTGATTCATCATTCATCATTCCTGATTCATCATTCCTTATTCCTGATTCCTGATTCATCATTCCTGATTCCTGATTCATCATTCATCATTCCTATTCGTCATTCATCATTCCTGATTCATCATTCCTGATTCCTGATTCCTGATTCATCATTCCTGATTCCTGATTCCTGATTCATCATTCCTGATTCATTATTCCTGATTCCTGATTCATCATTCCTGATTCCTGATTCCTGATTCATCATTCCTGATTTATTATTCCTGATTCATCATTCCTGATTCCTGATTCATCATTCCTGATTCCTGATTCACCATTCCTGATTCCTGATTCATCATTCCTCTTTCCTGATTCATGATTCCTGATTCCTGATTCCTGATTCATCATTCCTGATTCCTGATTCATCATTCCTCATTCCTGATTCATCAATCCTCATTCCTGATTCATCATTCCTGATTCCTGATTGAACATTCCTCTTTCCTGATTGATCATTCCTCATTCCTGATTCATCATTCCTGATTCCTGATTCATCATTCCTGATTCATCATTCCTGATTCATCATTCATCATTCCTGATTCATCATTCCTGATTCCTTATTCCTGATTCATCATTCCTGATACCTGATTCATCATTCATCATTCCTGATTCCTGATTCATCATTCCTGATTCATCATTCATCATTCCTGATTCATCATTCCTGATTCCTGATTCATCATTCCTGATTCCTGATTCACCATTCCTGATTCCTGATTCATCATTCCTCTTTCCTGATTCATCATTCCTGATTCCTAATTCATCATTCCTGATTCCTGATTCATCATTCCTGATTCCTGATTCATCAATCCTCATTCCTGATTCATCATTCCTGATTCCTGATTGAACATTCCTCTTTCCTGATTGATCATTCCTCATTCCTGATTCATCATTCCTGATTCCTGATTCATCATTCCTGATTCCTGATTGATCACTCCTGATTCCTGATTCCTGATTCCTGATTCATCATTGCTGATTCCTGATTCATCATTCATCATTCATCATTCCTGATTCCTGATTCATCATTCCTGATTCATCATTCATCATTCCTGATTCATCATTGCTGATTCCTGATTCATCATTCCTGATTCATCATTCCTGATTCATCATTCATCATTCCTGATTCATCATTCCTTATTCCTGATTCATCATTCCTGATTCCTTATACCTGATTCATCATTCCTGATTCCTGATTCATCATTCATCATTCCTGATTCGTCATTCATCATTCCTGATTCATCATTCCTGATTCCTGATTCCTGATTCATCATTCCTGATTCCTGATTCATCATTCATCATTCCTATTCGTCATTCATCATTCCTGATTCATCATTCCTGATTCCTGATTCCTGATTCATCATTCCTGATTCCTGATTCCTGATTCATCATTCCTGATTCATTATTCCTGATTCCTGATTCATCATTCCTGATTCCTGATTCCTGATTCATCATTCCTGATTCCTGATTCCTGATTCATCATTCCTGATTCATTATTCCTGATTCATCATTCCTGATTCCTGATTCATCATTCCTGATTCCTGATTCACCATTCCTGATTCCTGATTCATCATTCCTCTTTCCTGATTCATGATTCCTGATTCCTGATTCCTGATTCATCATTCCTGATTCCTGATTCATCATTCCTCATTCCTGATTCATCAATCCTCATTCCTGATTCATCATTCCTGATTCCTGATTGAACATTCCTCTTTCCTGATTGATCATTCCTCATTCCTGATTCATCATTCCTGATTCCTGATTCATCATTCCTGATTCCTGATTGATCACTCCTGATTCCTGATTCCTGATTCCTGATTCATCATTCCTAATTCCTGATTCATCATTGCTGATTCCTGATTCATCATTCATCATTCATCATTCCTGATTCCTGATTCATCATTCCTGATTCATCATTCATCATTCCTGATTCATCATTGCTGATTCCTGATTCATCATTCCTGATTCATCATTCCTGATTCATCATTCCTGATTCATCATTCATCATTCCTGATTCATCATTCCTTATTCCTGATTCATCATTCCTGATTCCTTATACCTGATTCATCATTCCTGATTCCTGATTCATCATTCATCATTCCTGATTCGTCATTCATCATTCCTGATTCATCATTCCTGATTCCTGATTCCTGATTCACCATTCCTGATTCATCATTCATCATTCCTGATTCATCATTCCCTATTCCTGATTCATCATTCCTGATTCCTGATTCCTGATTCATCATTCCTGATTCCTGATTCCTGATTCATCATTCCTGATTCATTATTCCTGATTCATCATTCATCATTCCTGATTCATCATTCCTGATTCCTGATTCCTGATTCATCATTCCTGATTCATCATTCCTGATTCCTGATTCATCATTCATGATTCCTGATTCATCATTCCTGATTCCTGATTCATCATTCCTGATTCCTGATTCATCATTCTTCTTTCCTGATTCATCATTCCTGATTCCTGATTCATCATTCCTGATTCCTGATTCATCATTCCTCATTCCTGATTCATCAATCCTCATTCCTGATTCATCATTCCTGATTCCTGATTGATCATTCCTCTTTCCTGATTGATCATTCCTCATTCCTGATTCATCATTCCTGATTCCTGATTCATCATTCCTGATTCCTGATTGATCACTCCTGATTCGTGATTCCTGATTCCTGATTCATCATTCCTGATTCATCATTCCTGATTCCTGATTCATCATTGCTGATTCCTGATTCATCATTCATCATTCATCATTCCTGATTCCTGATTCATCATTCCTGATTCATCATTCATCATTCCTGATTCATCATTGCTGATTCCTGATTCATCATTCCTGATTCATCATTCCTGATTCCTGATTCATCATTCCTGATTCATCATTCCTGATTCCTGATTCATCATTGCTGATTCCTGATTCATCATTCATCATTCATCATTCCTGATTCCTGATTCATCATTCCTGATTCATCATTCATCATTCCTGATTCATCATTGCTGATTCCTGATTCATCATTCCTGATTCATCATTCCTGATTCATCATTCATCATTCCTGATTCATCATTCCTGATTCCTTATTCCTGATTCATCATTCCTGATACCTGATTCATCATTCATCATTCCTGATTCGTCATTCATCATTCCTGATTCATCATTCCTGATTCCTGATTCCTGATTCATCATTCCTGATTCCTGATTCCTGATTCATCATTCCTGATTCATTATTCCTGATTCATCATTCATCATTCCTGATTCATCATTCCTGAATCCTGATTCCTGATTCATCATTCCTGATTCCTGATTCATCATTCATGATTCCTGATTCATCATTCCTGATTCCTGATTCATCATTCCTGATTCCTGATTCACCATTCCTGATTCCTGATTCATCATTCCTCTTTCCTGATTCATCATTCCTGATTCCTGATTCATCATTCCTGATTCCTGATTCATCATTCCTGATTCCTGATTCATCAATCCTCATTCCTGATTCATCATTCCTGATTCCTGATTGAACATTCCTCTTTCCTGATTGATCATTCCTCATTCCTGATTCATCATTCCTGATTCCTGATTCATCATTCCTGATTCCTGATTGATCACTCCTGATTCCTGATTCCTGATTCCTGATTCATCATTGCTGATTCCTGATTCATCATTCATCATTCATCATTCCTGATTCCTGATTCATCATTCCTGATTCATCATTGCTGATTCCTGATTCATCATTCCTGATTCATCATTCCTGATTCATCATTCCTGATTCATCATTCCTGATTCATCATTCATCATTCCTGATTCATCATTCCTTATTCCTGATTCATCATTCCTGATTCCTTATACCTGATTCATCATTCCTGATTCCTGATTCATCATTCATCATTCCTGATTCGTCATTCATCATTCCTGATTCATCATTCCTGATTCCTGATTCCTGATTCATCATTCCTGATTCCTGATTCATCATTCATCATTCCTATTCGTCATTCATCATTCCTGATTCATCATTCCTGATTCCTGATTCCTGATTCATCATTCCTGATTCCTGATTCCTGATTCATCATTCCTGATTCATTATTCCTGATTCCTGATTCATCATTCCTGATTCCTGATTCCTGATTCATCATTCCTGATTCCTGATTCCTGATTCATCATTCCTGATTCATTATTCCTGATTCATCATTCCTGATTCCTGATTCATCATTCCTGATTCCTGATTCACCATTCCTGATTCCTGATTCATCATTCCTCTTTCCTGATTCATGATTCCTGATTCCTGATTCCTGATTCATCATTCCTGATTCCTGATTCATCATTCCTCATTCCTGATTCATCAATCCTCATTCCTGATTCATCATTCCTGATTCCTGATTGAACATTCCTCTTTCCTGATTGATCATTCCTCATTCCTGATTCATCATTCCTGATTCCTGATTCATCATTCCTGATTCCTGATTGATCACTCCTGATTCCTGATTCCTGATTCCTGATTCATCATTCCTAATTCCTGATTCATCATTGCTGATTCCTGATTCATCATTCATCATTCATCATTCCTGATTCCTGATTCATCATTCCTGATTCATCATTCATCATTCCTGATTCATCATTGCTGATTCCTGATTCATCATTCCTGATTCATCATTCCTGATTCATCATTCCTGATTCATCATTCATCATTCCTGATTCATCATTCCTTATTCCTGATTCATCATTCCTGATTCCTTATACCTGATTCATCATTCCTGATTCCTGATTCATCATTCATCATTCCTGATTCGTCATTCATCATTCCTGATTCATCATTCCTGATTCCTGATTCCTGATTCACCATTCCTGATTCATCATTCATCATTCCTGATTCATCATTCCCTATTCCTGATTCATCATTCCTGATTCCTGATTCCTGATTCATCATTCCTGATTCCTGATTCCTGATTCATCATTCCTGATTCATTATTCCTGATTCATCATTCATCATTCCTGATTCATCATTCCTGATTCCTGATTCCTGATTCATCATTCCTGATTCATCATTCATCATTCCTGATTCCTGATTCATCATTCCTGATTCATCATTCATCATTCCTGATTCATCATTCCTGAATCATCATTCCTGATTCCTGATTCATCATTCCTGATTCCTGATTCATCATTCCTGATTCCTGATTGATCACTCCTGATTCCTGATTCCTGATTCCTGATTCATCATTCCTGATTCATCATTCCTGATTCCTGATTCATCATTGCTGATTCCTGATTCTTCATTCATCATTCCTGATTCCTGATTCATCATTCCTGATTCATCATTGCTGATTCCTGATTCATCATTCCTGATTCATCATTCCTGATTCATCATTCCTGATTCATCATTCCTGATTCATCATTCATCATTCCTGATTCATCATTCCTTATTCCTGATTCATCATTCCTGATTCCTTATTCCTGAGTCATCATTCCTGATTCCTGATTCATCATTCATCATTCCTGATTCCTGATTCATCATTCCTGATTCCTGATTCATCATTCCTGATTCCTGATTGATCATTCCTCTTTCCTGATTGATCATTCCTCATTCCTGATTCATCATTCCTGATTCCTGATTCATCATTCCTGATTCCTGATTGATCACTCCTGATTCCTGATTCCTGATTCCTGATTCATCATTCCTGATTCATCATTCCTGATTCCTGATTCATCATTGCTGATTCCTGATTCATCATTCATCATTCATCATTCCTGATTCCTGATTCATCATTCCTGATTCATCATTCATCATTCCTGATTCATCATTGCTGATTCCTGATTCATCATTCCTGATTCATCATTCCTGATTCCTGATTCATCATTCCTGATTCATCATTCCTGATTCCTGATTCATCATTGCTGATTCCTGATTCATCATTCATCATTCATCATTCCTGATTCCTGATTCATCATTCCTGATTCATCATTCATCATTCCTGATTCATCATTGCTGATTCCTGATTCATCATTCCTGATTCATCATTCCTGATTCATCATTCATCATTCCTGATTCATCATTCATCATTCCTGATTCATCATTCCTGATTCCTTATTCCTGATTCATCATTCCTGATACCTGATTCATCATTCATCATTCCTGATTCGTCATTCATCATTCCTGATTCATCATTCCTGATTCCTGATTCCTGATTCATCATTCCTGATTCCTGATTCCTGATTCATCATTCCTGATTCATTATTCCTGATTCATCATTCATCATTCCTGATTCATCATTCCTGATTCCTGATTCCTGATTCATCATTCCTGATTCCTGATTCATCATTCATGATTCCTGATTCATCATTCCTGATTCCTGATTCATCATTCCTGATTCCTGATTCACCATTCCTGATTCCTGATTCATCATTCCTCTTTCCTGATTCATCATTCCTGATTCCTGATTCATCATTCCTGATTCCTGATTCATCATTCCTGATTCCTGATTCATCAATCCTCATTCCTGATTCATCATTCCTGATTCCTGATTGAACATTCCTCTTTCCTGATTGATCATTCCTCATTCCTGATTCATCATTCCTGATTCCTGATTCATCATTCCTGATTCCTGATTGATCACTCCTGATTCCTGATTCCTGATTCCTGATTCATCATTCCTGATTCCTGATTCATCATTGCTGATTCCTGATTCATCATTCATCATTCATCATTCCTGATTCCTGATTCATCATTCCTGATTCATCATTCATCATTCCTGATTCATCATTGCTGATTCCTGATTCATCATTCCTGATTCATCATTCCTGATTCATCATTCCTGATTCATCATTCATCATTCCTGATTCATCATTCCTTATTCCTGATTCATCATTCCTGATTCCTTATACCTGATTCATCATTCCTGATTCCTGATTCATCATTCATCATTCCTGATTCGTCATTCATCATTCCTGATTCATCATTCCTGATTCCTGATTCCTGATTCATCATTCCTGATTCCTGATTCATCATTCATCATTCCTATTCGTCATTCATCATTCCTGATTCATCATTCCTGATTCCTGATTCCTGATTCATCATTCCTGATTCCTGATTCCTGATTCATCATTCCTGATTCATTATTCCTGATTCCTGATTCATCATTCCTGATTCCTGATTCCTGATTCATCATTCCTGATTCCTGATTCCTGATTCATCATTCCTGATTCATTATTCCTGATTCATCATTCCTGATTCCTGATTCATCATTCCTGATTCCTGATTCACCATTCCTGATTCCTGATTCATCATTCCTCTTTCCTGATTCATGATTCCTGATTCCTGATTCCTGATTCATCATTCCTGATTCCTGATTCATCATTCCTCATTCCTGATTCATCAATCCTCATTCCTGATTCATCATTCCTGATTCCTGATTGAACATTCCTCTTTCCTGATTGATCATTCCTCATTCCTGATTCATCATTCCTGATTCCTGATTCATCATTCCTGATTCCTGATTGATCACTCCTGATTCCTGATTCCTGATTCCTGATTCATCATTCCTAATTCCTGATTCATCATTGCTGATTCCTGATTCATCATTCATCATTCATCATTCCTGATTCCTGATTCATCATTCCTGATTCATCATTCATCATTCCTGATTCATCATTGCTGATTCCTGATTCATCATTCCTGATTCATCATTCCTGATTCATCATTCCTGATTCATCATTCATCATTCCTGATTCATCATTCCTTATTCCTGATTCATCATTCCTGATTCCTTATACCTGATTCATCATTCCTGATTCCTGATTCATCATTCATCATTCCTGATTCGTCATTCATCATTCCTGATTCATCATTCCTGATTCCTGATTCCTGATTCACCATTCCTGATTCATCATTCATCATTCCTGATTCATCATTCCCTATTCCTGATTCATCATTCCTGATTCCTGATTCCTGATTCATCATTCCTGATTCCTGATTCCTGATTCATCATTCCTGATTCATTATTCCTGATTCATCATTCATCATTCCTGATTCATCATTCCTGATTCCTGATTCCTGATTCATCATTCCTGATTCATCATTCCTGATTCCTGATTCATCATTCATGATTCCTGATTCATGATTCCTGATTCCTGATTCATCATTCCTGATTCCTGATTCATCATTCCTCTTTCCTGATTCATCATTCCTGATTCCTGATTCATCATTCCTGATTCCTGATTCATCATTCCTCATTCCTGATTCATCAATCCTCATTCCTGATTCATCATTCCTGATTCCTGATTGATCATTCCTCTTTCCTGATTGATCATTCCTCATTCCTGATTCATCATTCCTGATTCCTGATTCATCATTCCTGATTCCTGATTGATCACTCCTGATTCCTGATTCCTGATTCCTGATTCATCATTCCTGATTCATCATTCCTGATTCCTGATTCATCATTGCTGATTCCTGATTCATCATTCCTGATTCATCATTCATCATTCCTGATTCATCATTGCTGATTCCTGATTCATCATTCCTGATTCATCATTCCTGATTCCTGATTCATCATTCCTGATTCATCATTCCTGATTCCTGATTCATCATTGCTGATTCCTGATTCATCATTCATCATTCATCATTCCTGATTCCTGATTCATCATTCCTGATTCATCATTCATCATTCCTGATTCATCATTGCTGATTCCTGATTCATCATTCCTGATTCATCATTCCTGATTCATCATTCATCATTCCTGATTCATCATTCATCATTCCTGATTCATCATTCCTGATTCATCATTCCTGATTCCTTATTCCTGATTCATCATTCCTGATACCTGATTCATCATTCATCATTCCTGATTCGTCATTCATCATTCCTGATTCATCATTCCTGATTCCTGATTCCTGATTCATCATTCCTGATTCCTGATTCCTGATTCATCATTCCTGATTCATTATTCCTGATTCATCATTCATCATTCCTGATTCATCATTCCTGATTCCTGATTCCTGATTCATCATTCCTGATTCCTGATTCATCATTCATGATTCCTGATTCATCATTCCTGATTCCTGATTCATCATTCCTGATTCCTGATTCATCATTGCTGATTCCTGATTCATCATTCATCATTCATCATTCCTGATTCCTGATTCATCATTCCTGATTCATCATTCATCATTCCTGATTCATCATTGCTGATTCCTGATTCATCATTCCTGATTCATCATTCCTGATTCATCATTCCTGATTCATCATTCATCATTCCTGATTCATCATTCCTTATTCCTGATTCATCATTCCTGATTCCTTATACCTGATTCATCATTCCTGATTCCTGATTCATCATTCATCATTCCTGATTCGTCATTCATCATTCCTGATTCATCATTCCTGATTCCTGATTCCTGATTCATCATTCCTGATTCCTGATTCATCATTCATCATTCCTATTCGTCATTCATCATTCCTGATTCATCATTCCTGATTCCTGATTCCTGATTCATCATTCCTGATTCCTGATTCCTGATTCATCATTCCTGATTCATTATTCCTGATTCCTGATTCATCATTCCTGATTCCTGATTCCTGATTCATCATTCCTGATTCCTGATTCCTGATTCATCATTCCTGATTCATTATTCCTGATTCATCATTCCTGATTCCTGATTCATCATTCCTGATTCCTGATTCACCATTCCTGATTCCTGATTCATCATTCCTCTTTCCTGATTCATGATTCCTGATTCCTGATTCCTGATTCATCATTCCTGATTCCTGATTCATCATTCCTCATTCCTGATTCATCAATCCTCATTCCTGATTCATCATTCCTGATTCCTGATTGAACATTCCTCTTTCCTGATTGATCATTCCTCATTCCTGATTCATCATTCCTGATTCCTGATTCATCATTCCTGATTCCTGATTGATCACTCCTGATTCCTGATTCCTGATTCCTGATTCATCATTCCTAATTCCTGATTCATCATTGCTGATTCCTGATTCATCATTCATCATTCATCATTCCTGATTCCTGATTCATCATTCCTGATTCATCATTCATCATTCCTGATTCATCATTGCTGATTCCTGATTCATCATTCCTGATTCATCATTCCTGATTCATCATTCCTGATTCATCATTCATCATTCCTGATTCATCATTCCTTATTCCTGATTCATCATTCCTGATTCCTTATACCTGATTCATCATTCCTGATTCCTGATTCATCATTCATCATTCCTGATTCGTCATTCATCATTCCTGATTCATCATTCCTGATTCCTGATTCCTGATTCACCATTCCTGATTCATCATTCATCATTCCTGATTCATCATTCCCTATTCCTGATTCATCATTCCTGATTCCTGATTCCTGATTCATCATTCCTGATTCCTGATTCCTGATTCATCATTCCTGATTCATTATTCCTGATTCATCATTCATCATTCCTGATTCATCATTCCTGATTCCTGATTCCTGATTCATCATTCCTGATTCATCATTCCTGATTCCTGATTCATCATTCATGATTCCTGATTCATGATTCCTGATTCCTGATTCATCATTCCTGATTCCTGATTCATCATTCCTCTTTCCTGATTCATCATTCCTGATTCCTGATTCATCATTCCTGATTCCTGATTCATCATTCCTCATTCCTGATTCATCAATCCTCATTCCTGATTCATCATTCCTGATTCCTGATTGATCATTCCTCTTTCCTGATTGATCATTCCTCATTCCTGATTCATCATTCCTGATTCCTGATTCATCATTCCTGATTCCTGATTGATCACTCCTGATTCCTGATTCCTGATTCCTGATTCATCATTCCTGATTCATCATTCCTGATTCCTGATTCATCATTGCTGATTCCTGATTCATCATTCCTGATTCATCATTCATCATTCCTGATTCATCATTGCTGATTCCTGATTCATCATTCCTGATTCATCATTCCTGATTCCTGATTCATCATTCCTGATTCATCATTCCTGATTCCTGATTCATCATTGCTGATTCCTGATTCATCATTCATCATTCATCATTCCTGATTCCTGATTCATCATTCCTGATTCATCATTCATCATTCCTGATTCATCATTGCTGATTCCTGATTCATCATTCCTGATTCATCATTCCTGATTCATCATTCATCATTCCTGATTCATCATTCATCATTCCTGATTCATCATTCCTGATTCATCATTCCTGATTCCTTATTCCTGATTCATCATTCCTGATACCTGATTCATCATTCATCATTCCTGATTCGTCATTCATCATTCCTGATTCATCATTCCTGATTCCTGATTCCTGATTCATCATTCCTGATTCCTGATTCCTGATTCATCATTCCTGATTCATTATTCCTGATTCATCATTCATCATTCCTGATTCATCATTCCTGATTCCTGATTCCTGATTCATCATTCCTGATTCCTGATTCATCATTCATGATTCCTGATTCATCATTCCTGATTCCTGATTCATCATTCCTGATTCCTGATTCACCATTCCTGATTCCTGATTCATCATTCCTCTTTCCTGATTCATCATTCCTGATTCCTGATTCATCATTCCTGATTCCTGATTCATCATTCCTCATTCCTGATTCATCAATCCTCATTCCTGATTCATCATTCCTGATTCCTGATTGAACATTCCTCTTTCCTGATTGATCATTCCTCATTCCTGATTCATCATTCCTGATTCCTGATTCATCATTCCTGATTCCTGATTGATCACTCCTGATTCCTGATTCCTGATTCCTGATTCATCATTCCTGATTCCTGATTCATCATTGCTGATTCCTGATTCATCATTCATCATTCATCATTCCTGATTCCTGATTCATCATTCCTGATTCATCATTCATCATTCCTGATTCATCATTGCTGATTCCTGATTCATCATTCCTGATTCATCATTCCTGATTCATCATTCCTGATTCATCATTCATCATTCCTGATTCATCATTCCTTATTCCTGATTCATCATTCCTGATTCCTTATACCTGATTCATCATTCCTGATTCCTGATTCATCATTCCTGATTCGTCATTCATCATTCCTGATTCATCATTCCTGATTCCTGATTCCTGATTCACCATTCCTGATTCATCATTCATCATTCCTGATTCATCATTCCTTATTCCTGATTCATCATTCCTGATTCCTGATTGAACATTTCTGATTCCTGATTCATCATTCCTCTTTCCTGATTCATCATTCCTGATTCCTGATTCATCATTCCTGATTCCTGATTCATCATTCCTCTTTCCTGATTCATCATTCCTGATTCCTGATTCATCATTCCTGATTCCTGATTCCTGATTCATCATTCCTGATTCATTATTCCTGATTCATCATTCATCATTCCTGATTCATCATTCCTGATTCCTGATTCCTGATTCATCATTCCTGATTCATCATTCCTGATTCATCATTCCTGATTCCTGATTCATCATTCATGATTCCTGATTCATCATTCCTGATTCCTGATTCATCATTCCTGATTCCTGATTCATCATTCCTGATTCATGATTCAACATTCCTGATTCCTGATTCATCAATCCTCTTTCATGATTCATCATTCCTGATTCCTGATTCCTCATTCCTGATTCCTGATTCATCATTCCTGATTCCTGATTCATCATTCCTGATTCATCATTCCTGATTCATCATTCATCATTCCTGATTCATCATTCCTGATTCCTGATTCATCATTCATCATTCCTGATTCATCATTCATCTTTCCTGATTCGTCATTCATCATTCCTGATTCATCATTCCTGATTCATCATTCCTGATTCCTGATTCCTGATTCATCATTCCTGATTCATCATTCCTGATACATCATTCATCATTCATCATTCCTGATTCCTGATTCATCATTCCTGATTCATCATTCATCATTCCTGATTCATCATTCCTGATTCCTGATTCATCATTGCTGATTTCTGATTCATCATTCATCATACCTGATTCATTATTCCTGATTCATCATTCATCATTCCTGATTCATCATTCCTGATTCCTGATTCCTGATTCATCATTCCTGATTCATCATTCCTGATTCCTGATTCATCATTCATGATTCCTGATTCATCATTCCTGATTCCTGATTCATCATTCCTGATTCCTGATTCATCATTCCTGATTCATGATTCAACATTCCTGATTCCTGATTCATCAATCCTCTTTCATGATTCATCATTCCTGATTCCTGATTCCTCATTCCTGATTCCTGATTCATCATTCCTGATTCCTGATTCCTGATTCATCATTCCTGATTCATCATTCCTGATTCATCATTCATCATTCCTGATTCATCATTCCTGATTCCTGATTCATCATTCATCATTCCTGATTCATCATTCATCATTCCTGATTCGTCATTCATCATTCCTGATTCATCATTCCTGATTCATCATTCCTGATTCCTGATTCCTGATTCATCATTCCTGATTCATCATTCCTGATTCATCATTCATCATTCATCATTCCTGATTCCTGATTCATCATTCCTGATTCATCATTCATCATTCCTGATTCATCATTCCTGATTCCTGATTCATCATTGCTGATTTCTGATTCATCATTCATCATACCTGATTCCTGATTCATCATTCCTGATTCATCATTCATCATTCCTGATTCCTGATTCATCATTCCTGATTCATCATTCATCATTCCTGATTCATCATTTCTGAATCATCATTCCTGATTCCTGATTCATCATTCCTGATTCCTGATTCATCATTCCTGATTCCTGATTGATCACTCCTGATTCCTGATTCCT
Source organism: Actinernus sp. WN-2022 (assembly GCA_030867875.1). Taxonomy (NCBI): domain Eukaryota; kingdom Metazoa; phylum Cnidaria; class Anthozoa; order Actiniaria; family Actinernidae; genus Actinernus; species Actinernus sp. WN-2022. The sequence continues at coordinate 32,382 of JAOWCC010001293.1, forward strand.
GATTCCTGATTCATCATTCCTGATTCATCATTCCTGATTCCTGATTCATCATTGCTGATTCCTGATTCTTCATTCATCATTCCTGATTCCTGATTCATCATTCCTGATTCATCATTGCTGATTCCTGATTCATCATTCCTGATTCATCATTCCTGATTCATCATTCCTGATTCATCATTCCTGATTCATCATTCATCATTCCTGATTCATCATTCCTTATTCCTGATTCATCATTCCTGATTCCTTATTCCTGAGTCATCATTCCTGATTCCTGATTCATCATTCATCATTCCTGATTCGTCATTCATCATTCCTGATTCATCATTCCTGATTCCTGATTCCTGATTCATCATTCCTGATTCATCATTCCTGATTCATCATTCCTTATTCCTGATTCATCATTCCTGATTCCTGATTCCTGATTCATCATTCCTGATTCCTGATTCCTGATTCATTATTCCTGATTCATTATTCCTGATTCATCATTCATAATTCCTGATTCATCATTCCTGATTCCTGATTCCTGATTCATCATTCCTGATTCATCATTCCTGATTCCTGATTCATCATTCATGATTCCTGATACATCATTCCTGATTCCTGATTCGTCATTCCTGATTCCTGATTCATCATTCCTGATTCATGATTCAACATTCCTGATTCCTGATTCATCAATCCCCTTTCATGATTCATCATTCCTGATTCCTGATTCATCATTCCTGATTCCTGATTCATCATTGCTGATTCCTGATTCCTGATTCATCATTCATCATTCATCATTCCTGATTCCTGATTCATCATTCCTGATTCATCATTCATCATTCCTGATTCATCATTGCTGATTCCTGATTCATCATTCCTGATTCATCATTCCTGATTCATCATTGATCATTCCTGATTCATCATTCATCATTCCTGATTCATCATTCCTTATTCCTGATTCGTCATTCCTGATTCCTTATTCTTGATTCATCATTCCTGATTCCTGATTCATCATTCATCATTCCTGATTCGTCATTCATCATTCCTGATTCATCATTCCTGATTCCTGATTCCTGATTCATCATTCCTGATTCCTGATTCCTGATTCATCATTCCTGATTCATTATTCCTGATTCATCATTCATCATTCCTGATTCATCATTCCTGATTCCTGATTCCTGATTCATCATTCCTGATTCCTGATTCATCATTCCTGATTCCTGATTCATCATTCCTGATTCCTGATTCATCATTCCTGATTCCTGATTCACCATTCCTGATTCCTGATTCATCATTCCTCTTTCCTGATTCATCATTCCTGATTCCTGATTCATCATTCCTGATTCCTGATTGATCATTCCTCTTTCCTGATTGATCATTCCTCATTCCTGATTCATCATTCCTGATTCCTGATTCATCATTCCTGATTCCTGATTGATCACTCCTGATTCCTGATTCCTGATTCCTGATTCATCATTCCTGATTCATCATTCCTGATTCCTGATTCATCATTGCTGATTCCTGATTCATCATTCATCATTCATCATTCCTGATTCCTGATTCATCATTCCTGATTCATCATTCATCATTCCTGATTCATCATTGCTGATTCCTGATTCATCATTCCTGATTCATCATTCCTGATTCCTGATTCATCATTCCTGATTCATCATTCCTGATTCCTGATTCATCATTGCTGATTCCTGATTCATCATTCATCATTCATCATTCCTGATTCCTGATTCCTTATTCCTGATTCATCATTCCTGATACCTGATTCATCATTCATCATTCCTGATTCGTCATTCATCATTCCTGATTCATCATTCCTGATTCCTGATTCCTGATTCATGATTCCTGATTCATCATTCCTGATTCCTGATTCATCATTCCTGATTCCTGATTCACCATTCCTGATTCCTGATTCATCATTCCTCTTTCCTGATTCATCATTCCTGATTCCTGATTCATCATTCCTGATTCCTGATTCATCATTCCTGATTCCTGATTCATCAATCCTCATTCCTGATTCATCATTCCTGATTCCTGATTGAACATTCCTCTTTCCTGATTGATCATTCCTCATTCCTGATTCATCATTCCTGATTCCTGATTCATCATTCCTGATTCCTGATTGATCACTCCTGATTCCTGATTCCTGATTCCTGATTCATCTTTCCTGATTCCTGATTCATCATTGCTGATTCCTGATTCATCATTCATCATTCATCATTCCTGATTCCTGATTCATCATTCCTGATTCATCATTCATCATTCCTGATTCATCATTGCTGATTCCTGATTCATCATTCCTGATTCATCATTCCTGATTCATCATTCCTGATTCATCATTCATCATTCCTGATTCATCATTCCTTATTCCTGATTCATCATTCCTGATTCCTTATACCTGATTCATCATTCCTGATTCCTGATTCATCATTCATCATTCCTGATTCGTCATTCATCATTCCTGATTCATCATTCCTGATTCCTGATTCCTGATTCACCATTCCTGATTCATCATTCATCATTCCTGATTCATCATTCCTTATTCCTGATTCATCATTCCTGATTCCTGATTGAACATTCCTGATTCCTGATTCATCATTCCTCTTTCCTGATTCATCATTCCTGATTCCTGATTCATCATTCCTGATTCCTGATTCATCATTCCTCTTTCCTGATTCATCATTCCTGATTCCTGATTCATCATTCCTGATTCCTGATTCCTGATTCATCATTCCTGATTCATTATTCCTGATTCATCATTCATCATTCCTGATTCATCATTCCTGATTCCTGATTCCTGATTCATCATTCCTGATTCATCATTCCTGATTCATCATTCCTGATTCCTGATTCATCATTCATGATTCCTGATTCATCATTCCTGATTCCTGATTCATCATTCCTGATTCCTGATTCATCATTCCTGATTCATGATTCAACATTCCTGATTCCTGATTCATCAATCCTCTTTCATGATTCATCATTCCTGATTCCTGATTCCTCATTCCTGATTCCTGATTCATCATTCCTGATTCCTGATTCATCATTCCTGATTCATCATTCCTGATTCATCATTCATCATTCCTGATTCATCATTCCTGATTCCTGATTCATCATTCATCATTCCTGATTCATCATTCATCATTCCTGATTCGTCATTCATCATTCCTGATTCATCATTCCTGATTCATCATTCCTGATTCCTGATTCCTGATTCATCATTCCTGATTCATCATTCCTGATACATCATTCATCATTCATCATTCCTGATTCCTGATTCATCATTCCTGATTCATCATTCATCATTCCTGATTCATCATTCCTGATTCATGATTCATCATTGCTGATTTCTGATTCATCATTCATCATACCTGATTCATTATTCCTGATTCATCATTCATCATTCCTGATTCATCATTCCTGATTCCTGATTCCTGATTCATCATTCCTGATTCATCATTCCTGATTCCTGATTCATCATTCATGATTCCTGATTCATCATTCCTGATTCCTGATTCATCATTCCTGATTCCTGATTCATCATTCCTGATTCCTGATTCATCATTCCTGATTCCTGATTCCTGATTCATCATTCCTGATTCATCATTCCTGATTCATCATTCATCATTCCTGATTCATCATTCCTGATTCCTGATTCCTGATTCCTGATTCATCATTCCTGATTCATCATTCCTGATTCATCATTCATCATTCATCATTCCTGATTCCTGATTCATCATTCCTGATTCATCATTCATCATTCCTGATTCATCATTCCTGATTCCTGATTCATCATTGCTGATTTCTGATTCATCATTCATCATACCTGATTCCTGATTCATCATTCCTGATTCATCATTCATCATTCCTGATTCCTGATTCATCATTCCTGATTCATCATTCATCATTCCTGATTCATCATTCCTGAATCATCATTCCTGATTCCTGATTCATCATTCCTGATTCCTGATTCATCATTCCTGATTCCTGATTGATCACTCCTGATTCCTGATTCCTGATTCCTGATTCATCATTCCTGATTCATCATTCCTGATTCCTGATTCATCATTGCTGATTCCTGATTCTTCATTCATCATTCCTGATTCCTGATTCATCATTCCTGATTCATCATTGCTGATTCCTGATTCATCATTCCTGATTCATCATTCCTGATTCATCATTCCTGATTCATCATTCCTGATTCATCATTCATCATTCCTGATTCATCATTCCTTATTCCTGATTCATCATTCCTGATTCCTTATTCCTGAGTCATCATTCCTGATTCCTGATTCATCATTCATCATTCCTGATTCGTCATTCATCATTCCTGATTCATCATTCCTGATTCCTGATTCCTGATTCATCATTCCTGATTCATCATTCCTGATTCATCATTCCTTATTCCTGATTCATCATTCCTGATTCATCATTCCTGATTCATCATTCCTGATTCATCATTCATCATTCCTGATTCATCATTCCTTATTCCTGATTCATCATTCCTGATTCCTTATTCCTGAGTCATCATTCCTGATTCCTGATTCATCATTCATCATTCCTGATTCGTCATTCATCATTCCTGATTCATCATTCCTGATTCCTGATTCCTGATTCATCATTCCTGATTCATCATTCCTGATTCATCATTCCTTATTCCTGATTCATCATTCCTGATTCCTGATTCCTGATTCATCATTCCTGATTCCTGATTCCTGATTCATCATTCCTGATTCATTATTCCTGATTCATCATTCATAATTCCTGATTCATCATTCCTGATTCCTGATTCCTGATTCATCATTCCTGATTCATCATTCCTGATTCCTGATTCATCATTCATGATTCCTTATACATCATTCCTGATTCCTGATTCATCATTCCTGATTCCTGATTCATCATTCCTGATTCATGATTCAACATTCCTGATTCCTGATTCATCAATCCCCTTTCATGATTCATCATTCCTGATTCATGATTCATCATTCCTGATTCCTGATTCATCATTGCTGATTCCTGATTCAACATTCCTGATTCCTGATTCATCAATCCTGATTCCTGATTCATCATTCCTGATTCATCATTCATCATTCCTGATTCATCATTGCTGATTCCTGATTCATCATTCCTGATTCATCATTCCTGATTCATCATTGATCATTCCTGATTCATCATTCATCATTCCTGATTCATCATTCCTTATTCCTGATTCGTCATTCCTGATTCCTTATTCCTGATTCATCATTCCTGATTCCTGATTCATCATTCATCATTCCTGATTCGTCATTCATCATTCCTGATTCATCATTCCTGATTCCTGATTCCTGATTCATCATTCCTGATTCCTGATTCCTGATTCATCATTCCTGATTCATTATTCCTGATTCATCATTCATCATTCCTGATTCATCATTCCTGATTCCTGATTCCTGATTCATCATTCCTGATTCCTGATTCATCATTCCTGATTCCTGATTCATCATTCCTGATTCCTGATTCATCATTCCTGATTCCTGATTCACCATTCCTGATTCCTGATTCATCATTCCTCTTTCCTGATTCATCATTCCTGATTCCTGATTCATCATTCCTGATTCCTGATTCATCATTCCTCATTCCTGATTCATCAATCCTCATTCCTGATTCATCATTCCTGATTCCTGATTGAACATTCCTCTTTCCTGATTGATCATTCCTGATTCCTGATTCATCATTCCTGATTCCTGATTCATCATTCCTGATTCCTGATTGATCACTCCTGATTCCTGAATCCTGATTCCTGATTCATCATTCCTGATTCCTGATTCATCATTGCTGATTCCTGATTCATCATTCATCATTCATCATTCCTGATTCCTGATTCATCATTCCTGATTCATCATTCCTGATTCATCATTCCTGATTCATCATTCATCATTCCTGATTCATCATTCCTTATTCCTGATTCATCATTCCTGATTCCTTATACCTGATTCATCATTCCTGATTCCTGATTCATCATTCATCATTCCTGATTCGTCATTCATCATTCCTGATTCATCATTCCTGATTCCTGATTCCTGATTCACCATTCCTGATTCATCATTCATCATTCCTGATTCATCATTCCTTATTCCTGATTCATCATTCCTGATTCCTGATTCCTGATTCATCATTCCTGATTCTTGATTCCTGATTCATCATTCCTGATTCATTATTCCTGATTCATCATTCATCATTCCTGATTCATCATTCCTGATTCCTGATTCCTGATTCATCATTCCTGATTCATCATTCCTGATTCATCATTCATGATTCCTGATTCATCATTCCTGATTCCTGATTCATCATTCCTGATTCCTGATTCATCATTCCTGATTCCTGATTCAACATTCCTGATTCATCAATCCTCTTTCATGATTCATCATTCCTGATTCCTGATTCATCATTCCTGATTCCTGATTCATCATTCCTGATTCCTGATTCCTGATTCATCATTCCTGATTCATCATTCCTGATTCATCATTCATCATTCCTGATTCATCATTCCTGATTCCTGATTCATCATTCATCATTCCTGATTCATCATTCATCATTCCTGATTCGTCATTCATCATTCCTGATTCATCATTCCTGATTCATCATTCCTGATTCCTGATTCCTGATTCATCATTCCTGATTCATCATTCCTCAATCATCATTCATCATTCATCATTCCTGATTCCTGATTCATCATTCCTGATTCATCATTCATCATTCCTGATTCATCATTCCTGATTCTGATTCATCATTGCTGATTTCTGATTCATCATTCATCATACCTGATTCCTGATTCATCATTCCTGATTCATCATTCATCATTCCTGATTCCTGATTCATCATTCCTGATTCATCATTCATCATTCCTGATTCATCATTCCTGAATCATCATTCCTGATTCCTGATTCATCATTCCTGATTCCTGATTCATCATTCCTGATTCCTGATTGATCACTCCTGATTCCTGATTCCTGATTCCTGATTCATCATTCCTGATTCATCATTCCTGATTCCTGAATTCATCATTCCTGATTCATCATTCATCATTCCTGATTCATCATTCCTGATTCCTGATTCATCATTCATCATTCCTGATTCATCATTCATCATTCCTGATTCGTCATTCATCATTCCTGATTCATCATTCCTGATTCATCATTCCTGATTCCTGATTCCTGATTCATCATTCCTGATTCATCATTCCTCAATCATCATTCATCATTCATCATTCCTGATTCCTGATTCATCATTCCTGATTCATCATTCATCATTCCTGATTCATCATTCCTGATTCTGATTCATCATTGCTGATTTCTGATTCATCATTCATCATACCTGATTCCTGATTCATCATTCCTGATTCATCATTCATCATTCCTGATTCCTGATTCATCATTCCTGATTCATCATTCATCATTCCTGATTCATCATTCCTGAATCATCATTCCTGATTCCTGATTCATCATTCCTGATTCCTGATTCATCATTCCTGATTCCTGATTGATCACTCCTGATTCCTGATTCCTGATTCCTGATTCATCATTCCTGATTCATCATTCCTGATTCCTGATTCATCATTGCTGATTCCTGATTCATCATTCATCATTCCTGATTCCTGATTCATCATTCCTGATTCATCATTCATCATTCCTGATTCATCATTGCTGATTCCTGATTCATCATTCCTGATTCATCATTCCTGATTCATCATTCCTGATTCATCATTCCTGATTCATCATTCCTGATTCATCATTCCTTATTCCTGATTCATCATTCCTGATTCCTTATTCCTGATTCATCATTCCTGATTCCTGATTCATCATTCATCATTCCTGATTCGTCATTCATCATTCCTGATTCATCATTCCTGATTCCTGATTCCTGATTCATCATTCCTGATTCCTGATTCCTGATTCATCATTCCTGATTCATTATTCCTGATTCATCATTCATCATTCCTGATTCATCATTCATGATTCCTGATACATCATTCCTGATTCCTGATTCATCATTCCTGATTCCTGATTCATCATTCCTGATTCATGATTCAACATTCCTGATTCCTGATTCATCAATCCCCTTTCATGATTCATCATTCCTGATTCCTGATTCATCATTCCTGATTCCTGATTCATCATTGCTGATTCCTGATTCCTGATTCATCATTCCTGATTCATCATTCATCATTCCTGATTCATCATTCCTGATTCCTGATTCATCATTCATCATTCCTGATTCATCATTCATCATTCCTGATTCGTCATTCATCATTCCTGATTCATCATTCCTGATTCATCATTCCTGATTCCTGATTCCTGATTTATCATTCCTGATTCATCATTCCTGATTCATCATTCATCATTCATCATTCCTGATTCCTGATACATCATTCCTGATTCATCATTCCTGATTCATCATTCATCATTCCTGATTCATCATTCCTGATTCCTGATTCATCATTGCTGATTTCTGATTCATCATTCATCATTCCTGATTCCTGATTCATCATTCCTGATTCATCATTCATCATTCCTGATTCCTGATTCATCATTCCTGATTCATCATTCATCATTCCTGATTCATCATTCCTGAATCATCATTCCTGATCCCTGATTCATCATTCCTGATTCCTGATTCATCATTCCTGATTCATCATTCCTGATTCATCATTCCTGATTACTGACTCATCATTCATCATTCCTGATTCATCATTCCTTATTCCTGATTCATCATTCCTGATTCTTGATTCCTGATTCATCATTCCTGATTCATCATTCCTGATTCATCATTCATCATACCTGATTCATCATTCCTTATTCCTGATTCATCATTCCTGATTCCTGATTCATCATTCATCATTCCTGTTTCATCATTCATCATTCATCATTCCTGATTCGTCATTCATCTATGAATTTGCTGGAATCTATGAATTTGCTGGAAAGATGGAATCCCTACGTTTGAGAATTTTACGGCACATTGAACGTTTTTAATATAAGCTCGCGGTCAGGAATCTATGAATTTGATGGAAAGATGGAATCTCTCCGTTTGAGAATTTTACGGCACATTCAACGTTTTTAATATTAGCTCGCGGTCAGGAATCTATGAATTTGCTGGAAAGATGGAATCTCTCCGTTTGAGAATTTTAGGGCACAATTCAACGTTTTTAAGATTAGCTCGCGGTCAGGAATCTATGAATTTGCTGGAAAGATGGAATCTCTCCGTTTGAGAATTTTAAGGCACATTGAACGTTTTTAAGATTAGCTCGCGGTCAGGAATCTATGAATTTGCTGGAAAGATGGAATCTCTCCGTTTGAGAATTTTACGGCACATTCAACGTTTTTAAGATTAGCTCGCGGTCAGGAATCTATGAATTTGCTGGAAAGATGGAATCTCTCCGTTTGAGAATTTTAAGGCACATTGAACGTTTTTAAGATTAGCTCGCGGTCAGGAATCTATGAATTTGCTGGAAAGATGGAATCTCTCCGTTTGAGAATTTTACGGCACATTCAACGTTTTTAAGATTAGCTCGCGGTCAGGAATCTATGAATTTGCTGGAAAGATGGAATCTCTCCGTTTGAGAATTTTAAGGCACATTCAACGTTTTTAAGATTAGCTCGCGGTCAGGAATCTATGAATTTGCTGGAAAGATGGAATCTCTCCGTTTGAGAATTTTAAGGCACATTCAACGTTTTTAAGATTAGCTCGCGGTCAGGAATCTATGAATTTGATGGAAAGATGGAATCTCTCCGTTTGAGAATTTTACGGCACATTGAACGTTTTTAAGATTAGCTCGCGGTCAGGAATCTATGAATTTGCTGGAAAGATGGAATCTCTCCGTTTGAGAATTTTAAGGCACATTCAACGTTTTTAAGATTAGCTCGCGGTCAGGAATCTATGAATTTGCTGGAAAGATGGAATCTCTCCGTTTGAGAATTTTACGGCACATTGAACGTTTTTAAGATTAGCTCGCGGTCAGGAATCTATGAATTTGCTGGAAAGATGGAATCTCTCCGTTTGAGAATTTTACGGCACATTCAACGATTTTAAGATTAGCTCGCGGTCAGGAATCTATGAATTTGCTGGAAAGATGGAATCTCTCCGTTTGAGAATTTTAAGGCACATTCAACGTTTTTAAGATTAGCTCGCGGTCAGGAATCTATGAATTTGCTGGAAAGATGGAATCTCTCCGTTTGAGAATTTTACGGCACATTGAACGTTTTTAAGATTAGCTCGCGGTCAGGAATCTATGAATTTGCTGGAAAGATGGAATCTCTCCGTTTGAGAATTTTAAGGCACATTGAACGTTTTTAAGATTAGCTCCCGGTCAGGAATCTATGAATTTGCTGGAAAGATGGAATCTCTCCGTTTGAGAATTTTACGGCACATTCAACGTTTTTAAGATTAGCTCGCGGTCAGGAATCTATGAATTTGCTGGAAAGATGGAATCTCTCCGTTTGAGAATTTTAAGGCACATTGAACGTTTTTAAGATTAGCTCGCGGTCAGGAATCTATGAATTTGCTGGAAAGATGGAATCTCTCCGTTTGAGAATTTTAAGGCACATTCAACGTTTTTAAGATTAGCTCGCGGTCAGGAATCTATGAATTTGCTGGAAAGATGGAATCTCTCCGTTTGAGAATTTTACGGCACATTCAACGTTTTTAAGATTAGCTCGCGGTCAGGAATCTATGAATTTGCTGGAAAGATGGAATCTCTCCGTTTGAGAATTTTAAGGCACATTGAACGTTTTTAAGATTAGCTCCCGGTCAGGAATCTATGAATTTGCTGGAAAGATGGAATCTCTCCGTTTGAGAATTTTACGGCACATTCAACGTTTTTAAGATTAGCTCGCGGTCAGGAATCTATGAATTTGCTGGAAAGATGGAATCTCTCCGTTTGAGAATTTTAAGGCACATTGAACGTTTTTAAGATTAGCTCGCGGTCAGGAATCTATGAATTTGCTGGAAAGATGGAATCTCTCCGTTTGAGAATTTTACGGCACATTCAACGTTTTTAAGATTAGCTCGCGGTCAGGAATCTATGAATTTGCTGGAAAGATGGAATCTCTCCGTTTGAGAATTTTACGGCACATTCAACGTTTTTAAGATTAGCTCGCGGTCAGGAATCTATGAATTTGCTGGAAAGATGGAATCTCTCCGTTTGAGAATTTTAAGGCACATTGAACGTTTTTAAGATTAGCTCGCGGTCAGGAATCTATGAATTTGCTGGAAAGATGGAATCTCTCCGTTTGAGAATTTTACGGCACATTCAACGTTTTTAAGATTAGCTCGCGGTCAGGAATCTATGAATTTGCTGGAAAGATGGAATCTCTCCGTTTAAGAATTTTACGGCACATTCAACGTTTTTAAGATTAGCTCGCGGTCAGGAATCTATGAATTTGCTGGAAAGATGGAATCTCTCCGTTTGAGAATTTTACGGCACATTGAACGTTTTTAACATTAGCTCGCGGTCAGGAATCTATGAATTTGCTGGAAAGATGGAATCTCTCCGTTTGAGAATTTTAAGGCACATTCAACGTTTTTAACATTAGCTCGCGGTCAGGAATCTATGAATTTGCTGGAAAGATGGAATCTCTCCGTTTGAGAATTTTACGGCACATTCAACGTTTTTAAGATTAGCTCGCGGTCAGGAATCTATGAATTTGCTGGAAAGATGGAATCTCTCCGTTTGAGAATTTTAAGGCAAATTGAACGTTTTTAAGATTAGCTCGCGGTCAGGAATCTATGAATTTGCTGGAAAGATGGAATCTCTCCGTTTGAGAATTTTAAGGCACATTGAACGTTTTTAAGATTAGCTCGCGGTCAGGAATCTATGAATTTGCTGGAAAGATGGAATCTCTCCGTTTGAGAATTTTACGGCACATTCAACGTTTTTAAGATTAGCTCGCGGTCAGGAATCTATGAATTTGCTGGAAAGATGGAATCTCTCCGTTTGAGAATTTTAAGGCACATTGAACGTTTTTAAGATTAGCTCGCGGTCAGGAATCTATGAATTTGCTGGAAAGATGGAATCTCTCCGTTTGAGAATTTTACGGCACATTCAACGTTTTTAAGATTAGCTCGCGGTCAGGAATCTATGAATTTGCTGGAAAGATGGAATCTCTCCGTTTGAGAATTTTAAGGCACATTCAACGTTTTTAAGATTAGCTCGCGGTCAGGAATCTATGAATTTGCTGGAAAGATGGAATCTCTCCGTTTGAGAATTTTAAGGCACATTCAACGTTTTTAAGATTAGCTCGCGGTCAGGAATCTATGAATTTGATGGAAAGATGGAATCTCTCCGTTTGAGAATTTTACGGCACATTGAACGTTTTTAAGATTAGCTCGCGGTCAGGAATCTATGAATTTGCTGGAAAGATGGAATCTCTCCGTTTGAGAATTTTAAGGCACATTCAACGTTTTTAAGATTAGCTCGCGGTCAGGAATCTATGAATTTGCTGGAAAGATGGAATCTCTCCGTTTGAGAATTTTACGGCACATTCAACGATTTTAAGATTAGCTCGCGGTCAGGAATCTATGAATTTGCTGGAAAGATGGAATCTCTCCGTTTGAGAATTTTAAGGCACATTGAACGTTTTTAAGATTAGCTCGCGGTCAGGAATCTATGAATTTGCTGGAAAGATGGAATCTCTCCGTTTGAGAATTTTACGGCACATTGAACGTTTTTAAGATTAGCTCGCGGTCAGGAATCTATGAATTTGCTGGAAAGATGGAATCTCTCCGTTTGAGAATTTTAAGGCACATTGAACGTTTTTAAGATTAGCTCGCGGTCAGGAATCTATGAATTTGCTGGAAAGATGGAATCTCTCCGTTTGAGAATTTTACGGCACATTCAACGTTTTTAAGATTAGCTCGCGGTCAGGAATCTATGAATTTGCTGGAAAGATGGAATCTCTCCGTTTGAGAATTTTAAGGCACATTGAACGTTTTTAAGATTAGCTCGCGGTCAGGAATCTATGAATTTGCTGGAAAGATGGAATCTCTCCGTTTGAGAATTTTACGGCACATTGAACGTTTTTAAGATTAGCTCGCGGTCAGGAATCTATGAATTTGCTGGAAAGATGGAATCTCTCCGTTTGAGAATTTTAAGGCACATTGAACGTTTTTAAGATTAGCTCCCGGTCAGGAATCTATGAATTTGCTGGAAAGATGGAATCTCTCCGTTTGAGAATTTTACGGCACATTCAACGTTTTTAAGATTAGCTCGCGGTCAGGAATCTATGAATTTGCTGGAAAGATGGAATCTCTCCGTTTGAGAATTTTAAGGCACATTGAACGTTTTTAAGATTAGCTCGCGGTCAGGAATCTATGAATTTGCTGGAAAGATGGAATCTCTCCGTTTGAGAATTTTACGGCACATTCAACGTTTTTAAGATTAGCTCGCGGTCAGGAATCTATGAATTTGCTGGAAAGATGGAATCTCTCCGTTTGAGAATTTTAAGGCACATTGAACGTTTTTAAGATTAGCTCGCGGTCAGGAATCTATGAATTTGCTGGAAAGATGGAATCTCTCCGTTTGAGAATTTTACGGCACATTCAACGTTTTTAAGATTAGCTCGCGGTCAGGAATCTATGAATTTGCTGGAAAGATGGAATCTCTCCGTTTGAGAATTTTAAGGCACATTGAACGTTTTTAAGATTAGCTCCCGGTCAGGAATCTATGAATTTGCTGGAAAGATGGAATCTCTCCGTTTGAGAATTTTACGGCACATTCAACGTTTTTAAGATTAGCTCGCGGTCAGGAATCTATGAATTTGCTGGAAAGATGGAATCTCTCCGTTTGAGAATTTTAAGGCACATTGAACGTTTTTAAGATTAGCTCGCGGTCAGGAATCTATGAATTTGCTGGAAAGATGGAATCTCTCCGTTTGAGAATTTTACGGCACATTCAACGTTTTTAAGATTAGCTCGCGGTCAGGAATCTATGAATTTGCTGGAAAGATGGAATCTCTCCGTTTGAGAATTTTACGGCACATTCAACGTTTTTAAGATTAGCTCGCGGTCAGGAATCTATGAATTTGCTGGAAAGATGGAATCTCTCCGTTTGAGAATTTTAAGGCACATTGAACGTTTTTAAGATTAGCTCGCGGTCAGGAATCTATGAATTTGCTGGAAAGATGGAATCTCTCCGTTTGAGAATTTTACGGCACATTCAACGTTTTTAAGATTAGCTCGCGGTCAGGAATCTATGAATTTGCTGGAAAGATGGAATCTCTCCGTTTAAGAATTTTACGGCACATTCAACGTTTTTAAGATTAGCTCGCGGTCAGGAATCTATGAATTTGCTGGAAAGATGGAATCTCTCCGTTTGAGAATTTTACGGCACATTGAACGTTTTTAACATTAGCTCGCGGTCAGGAATCTATGAATTTGCTGGAAAGATGGAATCTCTCCGTTTGAGAATTTTAAGGCACATTCAACGTTTTTAACATTAGCTCGCGGTCAGGAATCTATGAATTTGCTGGAAAGATGGAATCTCTCCGTTTGAGAATTTTACGGCACATTCAACGTTTTTAAGATTAGCTCGCGGTCAGGAATCTATGAATTTGCTGGAAAGATGGAATCTCTCCGTTTGAGAATTTTAAGGCAAATTGAACGTTTTTAAGATTAGCTCGCGGTCAGGAATCTATGAATTTGCTGGAAAGATGGAATCTCTCCGTTTGAGAATTTTAAGGCACATTGAACGTTTTTAAGATTAGCTCGCGGTCAGGAATCTATGAATTTGCTGGAAAGATGGAATCTCTCCGTTTGAGAATTTTACGGCACATTCAACGTTTTTAAGATTAGCTCGCGGTCAGGAATCTATGAATTTGCTGGAAAGATGGAATCTCTCCGTTTGAGAATTTTAAGGCACATTGAACGTTTTTAAGATTAGCTCGCGGTCAGGAATCTATGAATTTGCTGGAAAGATGGAATCTCTCCGTTTGAGAATTTTACGGCACATTCAACGTTTTTAAGATTAGCTCGCGGTCAGGAATCTATGAATTTGCTGGAAAGATGGAATCTCTCCGTTTGAGAATTTTAAGGCACATTCAACGTTTTTAAGATTAGCTCGCGGTCAGGAATCTATGAATTTGCTGGAAAGATGGAATCTCTCCGTTTGAGAATTTTAAGGCACATTCAACGTTTTTAAGATTAGCTCGCGGTCAGGAATCTATGAATTTGATGGAAAGATGGAATCTCTCCGTTTGAGAATTTTACGGCACATTGAACGTTTTTAAGATTAGCTCGCGGTCAGGAATCTATGAATTTGCTGGAAAGATGGAATCTCTCCGTTTGAGAATTTTAAGGCACATTCAACGTTTTTAAGATTAGCTCGCGGTCAGGAATCTATGAATTTGCTGGAAAGATGGAATCTCTCCGTTTGAGAATTTTACGGCACATTCAACGATTTTAAGATTAGCTCGCGGTCAGGAATCTATGAATTTGCTGGAAAGATGGAATCTCTCCGTTTGAGAATTTAAGGCACATTCAACGTTTTTAAGATTAGCTCGCGGTCAGGAATCTATGAATTTGCTGGAAAGATGGAATCTCTCCGTTTGAGAATTTTACGGCACATTGAACGTTTTTAAGATTAGCTCGCGGTCAGGAATCTATGAATTTGCTGGAAAGATGGAATCTCTCCGTTTGAGAATTTTAAGGCACATTGAACGTTTTTAAGATTAGCTCGCGGTCAGGAATCTATGAATTTGCTGGAAAGATGGAATCTCTCCGTTTGAGAATTTTACGGCACATTCAACGTTTTTAAGATTAGCTCGCGGTCAGGAATCTATGAATTTGCTGGAAAGATGGAATCTCTCCGTTTGAGAATTTTAAGGCACATTGAACGTTTTTAAGATTAGCTCGCGGTCAGGAATCTATGAATTTGCTGGAAAGATGGAATCTCTCCGTTTGAGAATTTTAAGGCACATTCAACGTTTTTAAGATTAGCTCGCGGTCAGGAATCTATGAATTTGCTGGAAAGATGGAATCTCTCCGTTTGAGAATTTTAAGGCACATTCAACGTTTTTAAGATTAGCTCGCGGTCAGGAATCTATGAATTTGCTGGAAAGATGGAATCTCTCCGTTTGAGAATTTTACGGCACATTGAACGTTTTTAAGATTAGCTCGCGGTCAGGAATCTATGAATTTGCTGAAAGATGGAATCTCTCCGTTTGAGAATTTTAAGGCACATTCAACGTTTTAAGATTAGCTCGCGGTCAGGAATCTATGAATTTGCTGGAAAGATGGAATCTCTCCGTTTGAGAATTTTACGGCACATTCAACGATTTTAAGATTAGCTCGCGGTCAGGAATCTATGAATTTGCTGGAAAGATGGAATCTCTCCGTTTGAGAATTTTAAGGCACATTCAACGTTTTTAAGATTAGCTCGCGGTCAGGAATCTATGAATTTGCTGGAAAGATGGAATCTCTCCGTTTGAGAATTTTACGGCACATTGAACGTTTTTAAGATTAGCTCGCGGTCAGGAATCTATGAATTTGCTGGAAAGATGGAATCTCTCCGTTTGAGAATTTTAAGGCACATTGAACGTTTTTAAGATTAGCTCGCGGTCAGGAATCTATGAATTTGCTGGAAAGATGGAATCTCTCCGTTTGAGAATTTTACGGCACATTCAACGTTTTTAAGATTAGCTCGCGGTCAGGAATCTATGAATTTGCTGGAAAGATGGAATCTCTCCGTTTGAGAATTTTAAGGCACATTGAACGTTTTTAAGATTAGCTCGCGGTCAGGAATCTATGAATTTGCTGGAAAGATGGAATCTCTCCGTTTGAGAATTTTACGGCACATTCAACGTTTTTAAGATTAGCTCGCGGTCAGGAATCTATGAATTTGCTGGAAAGATGGAATCTCTCCGTTTGAGAATTTTACGGCACATTCAACGTTTTTAAGATTAGCTCGCGGGTCAGGAATCTATGAATTTGCTGGAAAGATGGAATCTCTCCGTTTGAGAATTTTAAGGCACATTGAACGTTTTTAAGATTAGCTCGCGGTCAGGAATCTATGAATTTGCTGGAAAGATGGAATCTCTCCGTTTGAGAATTTTACGGCACATTCAACGTTTTTAAGATTAGCTCGCGGTCAGGAATCTATGAATTTGCTGGAAAGATGGAATCTCTCCGTTTAAGAATTTTACGGCACATTCAACGTTTTTAAGATTAGCTCGCGGTCAGGAATCTATGAATTTGCTGGAAAGATGGAATCTCTCCGTTTGAGAATTTTACGGCACATTCAACGTTTTTAAGATTAGCTCGCGGTCAGGAATCTATGAATTTGCTGGAAAGATGGAATCTCTCCGTTTGAGAATTTTAAGGCACATTCAACGTTTTTAAGATTAGCTCGCGGTCAGGAATCTATGAATTTGCTGGAAAGATGGAATCTCTCCGTTTGAGAATTTTAAGGCACATTCAACGTTTTTAAGATTAGCTCGCGGTCAGGAATCTATGAATTTGCTGGAAAGATGGAATCTCTCCGTTTGAGAATTTTAAGGCACATTCAACGTTTTTAAGATTAGCTCGCGGTCAGGAATCTATGAATTTGCTGGAAAGATGGAATCTCTCCGTTTGAGAATTTTAAGGCACATTGAACGTTTTTAAGATTAGCTCGCGGTCAGGAATCTATGAATTTGATGGAAAGATGGAATCTCTCCGTTTGAGAATTTTACGGCACATTGAACGTTTTTAAGATTAGCTCGCGGTCAGGAATCTATGAATTTGCTGGAAAGATGGAATCTCTCCGTTTGAGAATTTTAAGGCACATTGAACGTTTTTAAGATTAGCTCGCGGTCAGGAATCTATGAATTTGCTGGAAAGATGGAATCTCTCCGTTTGAGAATTTTACGGCACATTCAACGTTTTTAAGATTAGCTCGCGGTCAGGAATCTATGAATTTGCTGGAAAGATGGAATCTCTCCGTTTGAGAATTTTACGGCACATTCAACGTTTTTAAGATTAGCTCGCGGTCAGGAATCTATGAATTTGCTGGAAAGATGGAATCTCTCCGTTTGAGAATTTTACGGCACATTCAACGTTTTTAAGATTAGCTCGCGGTCAGGAATCTATGAATTTGCTGGAAAGATGGAATCTCTCCGTTTGAGAATTTTAAGGCACATTGAACGTTTTTAAGATTAGCTCGCGGTCAGGAATCTATGAATTTGCTGGAAAGATGGAATCTCTCCGTTTGAGAATTTTAAGGCACATTCAACGTTTTTAAGATTAGCTCGCGGTCAGGAATCTATGAATTTGCTGGAAAGATGGAATCTCTCCGTTTGAGAATTTTAAGGCACATTGAACGTTTTTAAGATTAGCTCGCGGTCAGGAATCTATGAATTTGCTGGAAAGATGGAATCTCTCCGTTTGAGAATTTTACGGCACACTCAAAGTTTTTAAGATTAGCTCGCGGTCAGGAATCTATGAATTTGCTGGAAAGATGGAATCTCTCCGTTTGAGAATTTTAAGGCACATTCAACGTTTTTAAGATTAGCTCGCGGTCAGGAATCTATGAATTTGCTGGAAAGATGGAATCTCTCCGTTTGAGAATTTTACGGCACATTCAACGTTTTTAAGATTAGCTCGCGGTCAGGAATCTATGAATTTGCTGGAAATATGGAATCTCTCCGTTTGAGAATTTTAAGGCACATTCAACGTTTTTAAGATTAGCTCGCGGTCAGGAATCTATGAATTTGCTGGAAATATGGAATCTCTCCGTTTGAGAATTTTACGGCACATTGAACGTTTTTAACATTAGCTCGCGGTCAGGAATCTATGAATTTGCTGGAAAGATGGAATCTCTCCGTTTGAGAATTTTAAGGCACATTGAACGTTTTTAAGATTAGCTCGCGGTCAGGAATCTATCAATTTGCTGGAAAGATGGAATCTCTCCGTTTGAGAATTTTACGGCACATTCAACCTTTTTAAGATTAGCTCGCGGTCAGGAATCTATGAATTTGCTGGAAAGATGGAATCTCTCCGTTTGAGAATTTTAAGGCACATTCAACGTTTTTAAGATTAGCTCGCGGTCAGGAATCTATGAATTTGCTGGAAAGATGGAATCTCTCCGTTTGAGAATTTAAGACACATTCAACGTTTTTAAGATTAGCTCGCGGTCAGGAATCTATGAATTTGCTGGAAAGATGGAATCTCTCCGTTTGAGAATTTTACGGCACATTCAACGTTTTTAAGATTAGCTCGCGGTCAGGAATCTATGAATTTGCTGGAAATATGGAATCTCTCCGTTTGAGAATTTTACGGCACATTCAACGTTTTTAACATTAGCTCGCGGTCAGGAATCTATGAATTTGCTGGAAAGATGGGATCTCTCCGTTTGAGAATTTTAAGGCACATTCAATGTTTTTAAGATTAGCTCGCGGTCAGGAATCTATGAATTTGCTGGAAAGATGGAATCTCTCCGTTTGAGAATTTTACGGCACACTCAACGTTTTTAAGATTAGCTCGCGGTCAGGAATCTATGAATTTGCTGGAAAGATGGAATCTCTCCGTTTGAGAATTTTAAGGCACGTTCAACGTTTTTAAGATTAGCTCGCGGTCAGGAATCTATGAATTTGCTGGAAAGATGGAATCTCTCCGTTGAGAATTTTAAGGCACATTGAACGTTTTTAACATTAGCTCGCGGTCAGGAATCTATGAATTTGCTGGAAAGATGGAATCTCTCCGTTTGAGAATTTTACGGCACATTCAACGTTTTTAAGATTAGCTCGCGGTCAGGAATCTATGAATTTGCTGGAAAGATGGAATCTCTCCGTTTGAGAATTTTAAGGCACATTGAACGTTTTTAAGATTAGCTCGCGGTCAGGAATCTATGATTCATCAATCCTCATTCCTGATTCATCATTCCTGATTCCTGATTGATCATTCCTCTTTCCTGATTGATCATTCCTCATTCCTGATTCATCATTCCTGATTCCTGATTCATCATTCCTGATTCCTGATTGATCATTCCTCTTTCCTGATTGATCATTCCTCATTCCTGATTCATCATTCCTGATTCCTGATTCATCAATGCTGATTCCTGATTCATCATTCATCATTCCTGATTCCTGATTCATCATTCCTGATTCATCATTCATCATTCCTGATTCATCATTGCTGATTCCTGATTCATCATTCCTGATTCATCATTCCTGATTCATCATTCATCATTCCTGATTCATCATTCATCATTCCTGATTCATCATTCCTTATTCCTGATTCCTGATTCATCATTCCTGATTCCTGATTCATCATTCATCATTCCTATTCGTCATTCATCATTCCTGATTCATCATTCCTGATTCCTGATTCCTGATTCATCATTCCTGATTCCTGATTCCTGATTCATCATTCCTGATTCATTATTCCTGATTCCTGATTCATCATTCCTGATTCCTGATTCCTGATTCATCATTCCTGATTCATTATTCCTGATTCATCATTCCTGATTCCTGATTCATCATTCCTGATTCCTGATTCACCATTCCTGATTCCTGATTCATCATTCCTCTTTCCTGATTCATGATTCCTGATTCCTGATTCCTGATTCCTGATTCATCATTCCTGATTCCTGATTCATCATTCCTCATTCCTGATTCATCAATCCTCATTCCTGATTCATCATTCCTGATTCCTGATTGAACATTCCTCTTTCCTGATTGATCATTCCTCATTCCTGATTCATCATTCCTGATTCCTGATTCATCATTCCTGATTCCTGATTGATCACTCCTGATTCCTGATTCCTGATTCCTGATTCATCATTCCTAATTCCTGATTCATCATTGCTGATTCCTGATTCATCATTCATCATTCATCATTCCTGATTCCTGATTCATCATTCCTGATTCATCATTCATCATTCCTGATTCATCATTGCTGATTCCTGATTCATCATTCCTGATTCATCATTCCTGATTCATCATTCCTGATTCATCATTCATCATTCCTGATTCATCATTCCTTATTCCTGATTCATCATTCCTGATTCCTTATACCTGATTCATCATTCCTGATTCCTGATTCATCATTCATCATTCCTGATTCGTCATTCATCATTCCTGATTCATCATTCCTGATTCCTGATTCCTGATTCACCATTCCTGATTCATCATTCATCATTCCTGATTCATCATTCCCTATTCCTGATTCATCATTCCTGATTCCTGATTCCTGATTCATCATTCCTGATTCCTGATTCCTGATTCATCATTCCTGATTCATTATTCCTGATTCATCATTCATCATTCCTGATTCATCATTCCTGATTCCTGATTCCTGATTCATCATTCCTGATTCATCATTCCTGATTCCTGATTCATCATTCATGATTCCTGATTCATCATTCCTGATTCCTGATTCATCATTCCTGATTCCTGATTCATCATTCCTCTTTCCTGATTCATCATTCCTGATTCCTGATTCATCATTCCTGATTCCTGATTCATCATTCCTCATTCCTGATTCATCAATCCTCATTCCTGATTCATCATTCCTGATTCCTGATTGATCATTCCTCTTTCCTGATTGATCATTCCTCATTCCTGATTCATCATTCCTGATTCCTGATTCATCATTCCTGATTCCTGATTGATCACTCCTGATTCGTGATTCCTGATTCCTGATTCATCATTCCTGATTCATCATTCCTGATTCCTGATTCATCATTGCTGATTCCTGATTCATCATTCATCATTCATCATTCCTGATTCCTGATTCATCATTCCTGATTCATCATTCATCATTCCTGATTCATCATTGCTGATTCCTGATTCATCATTCCTGATTCATCATTCCTGATTCCTGATTCATCATTCCTGATTCATCATTCCTGATTCCTGATTCATCATTGCTGATTCCTGATTCATCATTCATCATTCATCATTCCTGATTCCTGATTCATCATTCCTGATTCATCATTCATCATTCCTGATTCATCATTGCTGATTCGTGATTCATCATTCCTGATTCATCATTCCTGATTCATCATTCATCATTCCTGATTCATCATTCCTGATTCCTTATTCCTGATTCATCATTCCTGATACCTGATTCATCATTCATCATTCCTGATTCGTCATTCATCATTCCTGATTCATCATTCCTGATTCCTGATTCCTGATTCATCATTCCTGATTCCTGATTCCTGATTCATCATTCCTGATTCATTATTCCTGATTCATCATTCATCATTCCTGATTCATCATTCCTGATTCCTGATTCCTGATTCATCATTCCTGATTCCTGATTCATCATTCAAGATTCCTGATTCATCATTCCTGATTCCTGATTCATCATTCCTGATTCCTGATTCACCATTCCTGATTCCTGATTCATCATTCCTCTTTCCTGATTCATCATTCCTGATTCCTGATTCATCATTCCTGATTCCTGATTCATCATTCCTGATTCCTGATTCATCAAACCTCATTCCTGATTCATCATTCCTGATTCCTGATTGAACATTCCTCTTTCCTGATTGATCATTCCTCATTCCTGATTCATCATTCCTGATTCCTGATTCATCATTCCTGATTCCTGATTGATCACTCCTGATTCCTGATTCCTGATTCCTGATTCATCATTGCTGATTCCTGATTCATCATTCATCATTCATCATTCCTGATTCCTGATTGATCATTCCTGATTCATCATTCATCATTCCTGATTCATCATTGCTGATTCCTGATTCATCATTCCTGATTCATCATTCCTGATTCATCATTCCTGATTCATCATTCCTGATTCATCATTCCTTATTCCTGATTCATCATTCCTGATTCCTTATACCTGATTCATCATTCCTGATTCCTGATTCATCATTCATCATTCCTGATTCGTCATTCATCATTCCTGATTCATCATTCCTGATTCCTGATTCCTGATTCATCATTCCTGATTCCTGATTCATCATTCATCATTCCTATTCGTCATTCATCATTCCTGATTCATCATTCCTGATTCCTGATTCCTGATTCATCATTCCTGATTCCTGATTCCTGATTCATCATTCCTGATTCATTATTCCTGATTCCTGATTCATCATTCCTGATTCCTGATTCCTGATTCATCATTCCTGATTCCTGATTCCTGATTCATCATTCCTGATTCATTATTCCTGATTCATCATTCCTGATTCCTGATTCATCATTCCTGATTCCTGATTCACCATTCCTGATTCCTGATTCATCATTCCTCTTTCCTGATTCATGATTCCTGATTCCTGATTCCTGATTCATCATTCTGATTCCTGATTCATCATTCCTCATTCCTGATTCATCAATCCTCATTCCTGATTCATCATTCCTGATTCCTGATTGAACATTCCTCTTTCCTGATTGATCATTCCTCATTCCTGATTCATCATTCCTGATTCCTGATTCATCATTCCTGATTCCTGATTGATCACTCCTGATTCCTGATTCCTGATTCCTGATTCATCATTCCTAATTCCTGATTCATCATTGCTGATTCCTGATTCATCATTCATCATTCATCATTCCTGATTCCTGATTCATCATTCCTGATTCATCATTCATCATTCCTGATTCATCATTGCTGATTCCTGATTCATCATTCCTGATTCATCATTCCTGATTCATCATTCCTGATTCATCATTCATCATTCCTGATTCATCATTCCTTATTCCTGATTCATCATTCCTGATTCCTTATACCTGATTCATCATTCCTGATTCCTGATTCATCATTCATCATTCCTGATTCGTCATTCATCATTCCTGATTCATCATTCCTGATTCCTGATTCCTGATTCCTGATTCACCATTCCTGATTCATCATTCATCATTCCTGATTCATCATTCCCTATTCCTGATTCATCATTCCTGATTCCTGATTCCTGATTCATCATTCCTGATTCCTGATTCCTGATTCATCATTCCTGATTCATTATTCCTGATTCATCATTCATCATTCCTGATTCATCATTCCTGATTCCTGATTCCTGATTCATCATTCCTGATTCATCATTCCTGATTCATCATTCCTGATTCCTGATTCATCATTCATGATTCCTGATTCATCATTCATGATTCCTGATTCATCATTCCTGATTCCTGATTCATCATTCCTGATTCCTGATTCATCATTCCTCTTTCCTGATTCATCATTCCTGATTCCTGATTCATCATTCTGATTCCTGATTCATCATTCCTCATTCCTGATTCATCAATCCTCATTCCTGATTCATCATTCCTGATTCCTGATTGATCATTCCTCTTTCCTGATTGATCATTCCTCATTCCTGATTCATCATTCCTGATTCCTGATTCATCATTCCTGATTCCTGATGATCACTCCTGATTCGTGATTCCTGATTCCTGATTCATCATTCCTGATTCATCATTCCTGATTCCTGATTCATCATTGCTGATTCCTGATTCATCATTCATCATTCATCATTCCTGATTCCTGATTCATCATTCCTGATTCATCATTCATCATTCCTGATTCATCATTGCTGATTCCTGATTCATCATTCCTGATTCATCATTCCTGATTCCTGATTCATCATTCCTGATTCATCATTCCTGATTCCTGATTCATCATTGCTGATTCCTGATTCATCATTCATCATTCATCATTCCTGATTCCTGATTCATCATTCCTGATTCATCATTCATCATTCCTGATTCATCATTGCTGATTCGTGATTCATCATTCCTGATTCATCATTCCTGATTCATCATTCATCATTCCTGATTCATCATTCCTGATTCCTTATTCCTGATTCATCATTCCTGATACCTGATTCATCATTCATCATTCCTGATTCGTCATTCATCATTCCTGATTCATCATTCCTGATTCCTGATTCCTGATTCATCATTCCTGATTCCTGATTCCTGATTCATCATTCCTGATTCATTATTCCTGATTCATCATTCATCATTCCTGATTCATCATTCCTGATTCCTGATTCCTGATTCATCATTCCTGATTCCTGATTCATCATTCAAGATTCCTGATTCATCATTCCTGATTCCTGATTCATCATTCCTGATTCCTGATTCACCATTCCTGATTCCTGATTCATCATTCCTCTTTCCTGATTCATCATTCCTGATTCCTGATTCATCATTCCTGATTCCTGATTCATCATTCCTGATTCCTGATTCATCAAACCTCATTCCTGATTCATCATTCCTGATTCCTGATTGAACATTCCTCTTTCCTGATTGATCATTCCTCATTCCTGATTCATCATTCCTGATTCCTGATTCATCATTCCTGATTCCTGATTGATCACTCCTGATTCCTGATTCCTGATTCCTGATTCATCATTGCTGATTCCTGATTCATCATTCATCATTCATCATTCCTGATTCCTGATTGATCATTCCTGATTCATCATTCATCATTCCTGATTCATCATTGCTGATTCCTGATTCATCATTCCTGATTCATCATTCCTGATTCATCATTCCTGATTCATCATTCATCATTCCTGATTCATCATTCCTTATTCCTGATTCATCATTCCTGATTCCTTATACCTGATTCATCATTCCTGATTCCTGATTCATCATTCATCATTCCTGATTCGTCATTCATCATTCCTGATTCATCATTCCTGATTCCTGATTCCTGATTCATCATTCCTGATTCCTGATTCATCATTCATCATTCCTATTCGTCATTCATCATTCCTGATTCATCATTCCTGATTCCTGATTCCTGATTCATCATTCCTGATTCCTGATTCCTGATTCATCATTCCTGATTCATTATTCCTGATTCCTGATTCATCATTCCTGATTCCTGATTCCTGATTCATCATTCATCATTCCTGATTCCTGATTCCTGATTCATCATTCCTGATTCATTATTCCTGATTCATCATTCCTGATTCCTGATTCATCATTCCTGATTCCTGATTCACCATTCCTGATTCCTGATTCATCATTCCTCTTTCCTGATTCATGATTCCTGATTCCTGATTCCTGATTCATCATTCCTGATTCCTGATTCATCATTCCTCATTCCTGATTCATCAATCCTCATTCCTGATTCATCATTCCTGATTCCTGATTGAACATTCCTCTTTCCTGATTGATCATTCCTCATTCCTGATTCATCATTCCTGATTCCTGATTCATCATTCCTGATTCCTGATTGATCACTCCTGATTCCTGATTCCTGATTCCTGATTCATCATTCCTAATTCCTGATTCATCATTGCTGATTCCTGATTCATCATTCATCATTCATCATTCCTGATTCCTGATTCATCATTCCTGATTCATCATTCATCATTCCTGATTCATCATTGCTGATTCCTGATTCATCATTCCTGATTCACATCATTCCTGATTCATCATTCCTGATTCATCATTCCTGATTCATCATTCATCATTCCTGATTCATCATTCCTTATTCCTGATTCATCATTCCTGATTCCTTATACCTGATTCATCATTCCTGATTCCTGATTCATCATTCATCATTCCTGATTCGTCATTCATCATTCCTGATTCATCATTCCTGATTCCTGATTCCTGATTCCTGATTCACCATTCCTGATTCATCATTCATCATTCCTGATTCATCATTCCCTATTCCTGATTCATCATTCCTGATTCCTGATTCCTGATTCATCATTCCTGATTCCTGATTCCTGATTCATCATTCCTGATTCATTATTCCTGATTCATCATTCATCATTCCTGATTCATCATTCCTGATTCCTGATTCCTGATTCATCATTCCTGATTCATCATTCCTGATTCATCATTCCTGATTCCTGATTCATCATTCATGATTCCTGATTCATCATTCCTGATTCCTGATTCATCATTCCTGATTCCTGATTCATCATTCCTCTTTCCTGATTCATCATTCCTGATTCCTGATTCATCATTCCTGATTCCTGATTCATCATTCATGATTCCTGATTCATCAATCCTCATTCCTGATTCATCATTCCTGATTCCTGATTGATCATTCCTCTTTCCTGATTGATCATTCCTCATTCCTGATTCATCATTCCTGATTCCTGATTCATCATTCCTGATTCCTGATTGATCACTCCTGATTCCTGATTCCTGATTCCTGATTCATCATTCCTGATTCATCATTCCTGATTCCTGATTCATCATTGCTGATTCCTGATTCATCATTCATCATTCATCATTCCTGATTCCTGATTCATCATTCCTGATTCCTGATTGATCATTCCTCTTTCCTGATTGATCATTCCTCATTCCTGATTCATCATTCCTGATTCCTGATTCATCAATGCTGATTCCTGATTCATCATTCATCATTCCTGATTCCTGATTCATCATTCCTGATTCATCATTCATCATTCCTGATTCATCATTGCTGATTCCTGATTCATCATTCCTGATTCATCATTCCTGATTCATCATTCATCATTCCTGATTCATCATTCATCATTCCTGATTCATCATTCCTTATTCCTGATTCCTGATTCATCATTCCTGATTCCTGATTCATCATTCATCATTCCTATTCGTCATTCATCATTCCTGATTCATCATTCCTGATTCCTGATTCCTGATTCATCATTCCTGATTCCTGATTCCTGATTCATCATTCCTGATTCATTATTCCTGATTCCTGATTCATCATTCCTGATTCCTGATTCCTGATTCATCATTCCTGATTCATTATTCCTGATTCATCATTCCTGATTCCTGATTCATCATTCCTGATTCCTGATTCATCATTCCTGATTCATTATTCCTGATTCATCATTCCTGATTCATGATTCCTGATTCCTGATTCCTGATTCATCATTCCTGATTCCTGATTCATCATTCATCATTCCTATTCGTCATTCATCATTCCTGATTCATCATTCCTGATTCCTGATTCCTGATTCATCATTCCTGATTCCTGATTCCTGATTCATCATTCCTGATTCATTATTCCTGATTCCTGATTCATCATTCCTGATTCCTGATTCCTGATTCATCATTCCTGATTCATTATTCCTGATTCATCATTCCTGATTCCTGATTCATCATTCCTGATTCCTGATTCACCATTCCTGATTCCTGATTCATCATTCCTCTTTCCTGATTCATGATTCCTGATTCCTGATTCCTGATTCATCATTCCTGATTCCTGATTCATCATTCCTCATTCCTGATTCATCAATCCTCATTCCTGATTCATCATTCCTGATTCTGATTGAACATTCCTCTTTCCTGATTGATCATTCCTCATTCCTGATTCATCATTCCTGATTCCTGATTCATCATTCCTGATTCCTGATTGATCACTCCTGATTCCTGATTCCTGATTCCTGATTCATCATTCCTAATTCCTGATTCATCATTGCTGATCCCTGATTCATCATTCATCATTCATCATTCCTGATTCCTGATTCATCATTCCTGATTCATCATTCATCATTCCTGATTCATCATTGCTGATTCCTGATTCATCATTCCTGATTCATCATTCCTGATTCATCATTCCTGATTCATCATTCATCATTCCTGATTCATCATTCCTTATTCCTGATTCATCATTCCTGATTCCTTATACCTGATTCATCATTCCTGATTCCTGATTCATCATTCATCATTCCTGATTCGTCATTCATCATTCCTGATTCATCATTCCTGATTCCTGATTCCTGATTCACCATTCCTGATTCATCATTCATCATTCCTGATTCATCATTCCCTATTCCTGATTCATCATTCCTGATTCCTGATTCCTGATTCATCATTCCTGATTCCTGATTCCTGATTCATCATTCCTGATTCATTATTCCTGATTCATCATTCATCATTCCTGATTCATCATTCCTGATTCCTGATTCCTGATTCATCATTCCTGATTCATCATTCCTGATTCCTGATTCATCATTCATGATTCCTGATTCATCATTCCTGATTCCTGATTCATCATTCCTGATTCCTGATTCATCATTCCTCTTTCCTGATTCATCATTCTGATTCCTGATTCATCATTCCTGATTCCTGATTCATCATTCCTCATTCCTGATTCATCAATCCTCATTCCTGATTCATCATTCCTGATTCCTGATTGATCATTCCTGATTCCTGATTCATCATTCCTGATTCCTGATTCATCATTCTGATTCATCATTCCTGATTCCTGATTCATCATTGCTGATTCCTGATTCATCATTCATCATTCATCATTCCTGATTCCTGATTCATCATTCCTGATTCATCATTCATCATTCCTGATTCATCATTGCTGATTCCTGATTCATCATTCCTGATTCATCATTCCTGATTCCTGATTCATCATTCCTGATTCATCATTCCTGATTCCTGATTCATCATTGCTGATTCCTGATTCATCATTCATCATTCATCATTCCTGATTCCTGATTCATCATTCTGATTCATCATTCATCATTCCTGATTCATCATTGCTGATTCCTGATTCATCATTCCTGATTCATCATTCCTGATTCATCATTCATCATTCCTGATTCATCATTCCTGATTCCTTATTCCTGATTCATCATTCCTGATACCTGATTCATCATTCATCATTCCTGATTCGTCATTCATCATTCCTGATTCATCATTCCTGATTCCTGATTCCTGATTCATCATTCCTGATTCCTGATTCCTGATTCATCATTCCTGATTCATTATTCCTGATTCATCATTCATCATTCCTGATTCATCATTCCTGATTCCTGATTCCTGATTCATCATTCCTGATTCCTGATTCATCATTCATGATTCCTGATTCATCATTCCTGATTCCTGATTCATCATTCCTGATTCCTGATTCACCATTCCTGATTCCTGATTCATCATTCCTCTTTCCTGATTCATCATTCCTGATTCCTGATTCATCATTCCTGATTGCTGATTCATCATTCCTGATTCCTGATTCATCAAACCTCATTCCTGATTCATCATTCCTGATTCCTGATTGAACATTCCTCTTTCCTGATTGATCATTCCTCATTCCTGATTCATCATTCCTGATTCCTGATTCATCATTCCTGATTCCTGATTGATCACTCCTGATTCCTGATTCCTGATTCCTGATTCATCATTGCTGATTCCTGATTCATCATTCATCATTCATCATTCCTGATTCCTGATTGATCATTCCTGATTCATCATTCATCATTCCTGATTCATCATTGCTGATTCCTGATTCATCATTCCTGATTCATCATTCCTGATTCATCATTCCTGATTCATCATTCATCATTCCTGATTCATCATTCCTTATTCCTGATTCATCATTCCTGATTCCTTATACCTGATTCATCATTCCTGATTCCTGATTCATCATTCCTGATTCATCATTCATCATTCCTGATTCATCATTGCTGATTCCTGATTCATCATTCCTGATTCATCATTCCTGATTCATCATTCATCATTCCTGATTCATCATTCATCATTCCTGATTCATCATTCCTTATTCCTGATTCCTGATTCATCATTCCTGATTCCTGATTCATCATTCATCATTCCTATTCGTCATTCATCATTCCTGATTCATCATTCCTGATTCCTGATTCCTGATTCATCATTCCTGATTCCTGATTCCTGATTCATCATTCCTGATTCATTATTCCTGATTCCTGATTCATCATTCCTGATTCCTGATTCCTGATTCATCATTCCTGATTCATTATTCCTGATTCATCATTCCTGATTCCTGATTCATCATTCCTGATTCCTGATTCATCATTCCTGATTCATTATTCCTGATTCATCATTCCTGATTCATGATTCCTGATTCCTGATTCCTGATTCATCATTCCTGATTCCTGATTCATCATTCATCATTCCTATTCGTCATTCATCATTCCTGATTCATCATTCCTGATTCCTGATTCCTGATTCATCATTCCTGATTCCTGATTCCTGATTCATCATTCCTGATTCATTATTCCTGATTCCTGATTCATCATTCCTGATTCCTGATTCCTGATTCATCATTCCTGATTCATTATTCCTGATTCATCATTCCTGATTCCTGATTCATCATTCCTGATTCCTGATTCACCATTCCTGATTCCTGATTCATCATTCCTCTTTCCTGATTCATGATTCCTGATTCCTGATTCCTGATTCATCATTCCTGATTCCTGATTCATCATTCCTCATTCCTGATTCATCAATCCTCATTCCTGATTCATCATTCCTGATTCCTGATTGAACATTCCTCTTTCCTGATTGATCATTCCTCATTCCTGATTCATCATTCCTGATTCCTGATTCATCATTCCTGATTCCTGATTGATCACTCCTGATTCCTGATTCCTGATTCCTGATTCATCATTCCTAATTCTGATTCATCATTGCTGATTCCTGATTCATCATTCATCATTCATCATTCCTGATTCCTGATTCATCATTCCTGATTCATCATTCATCATTCCTGATTCATCATTGCTGATTCCTGATTCATCATTCCTGATTCATCATTCCTGATTCATCATTCCTGATTCATCATTCATCATTCCTGATTCATCATTCCTTATTCCTGATTCATCATTCCTGATTCCTTATACCTGATTCATCATTCCTGATTCCTGATTCATCATTCATCATTCCTGATTCGTCATTCATCATTCCTGATTCATCATTCCTGATTCCTGATTCCTGATTCACCATTCCTGATTCATCATTCATCATTCCTGATTCATCATTCCCTATTCCTGATTCATCATTCCTGATTCCTGATTCCTGATTCATCATTCCTGATTCCTGATTCCTGATTCATCATTCCTGATTCATTATTCCTGATTCATCATTCATCATTCCTGATTCATCATTCCTGATTCCTGATTCCTGATTCATCATTCCTGATTCATCATTCCTGATTCCTGATTCATCATTCATGATTCCTGATTCATCATTCCTGATTCCTGATTCATCATTCCTGATTCCTGATTCATCATTCCTCTTTCCTGATTCATCATTCCTGATTCCTGATTCATCATTCCTGATTCCTGATTCATCATTCCTCATTCCTGATTCATCAATCCTCATTCCTGATTCATCATTCCTGATTCCTGATTGATCATTCCTCTTTCCTGATTGATCATTCCTGATTCCTGATTCATCATTCCTGATTCCTGATTCATCATTCCTGATTCATCATTCCTGATTCCTGATTCATCATTGCTGATTCCTGATTCATCATTCATCATTCATCATTCCTGATTCCTGATTCATCATTCCTGATTCATCATTCATCATTCCTGATTCATCATTGCTGATTCCTGATTCATCATTCCTGATTCATCATTCCTGATTCCTGATTCATCATTCCTGATTCATCATTCCTGATTCCTGATTCATCATTGCTGATTCCTGATTCATCATTCATCATTCATCATTCCTGATTCCTGATTCATCATTCCTGATTCATCATTCATCATTCCTGATTCATCATTGCTGATTCCTGATTCATCATTCCTGATTCATCATTCCTGATTCATCATTCATCATTCCTGATTCATCATTCCTGATTCCTTATTCCTGATTCATCATTCCTGATACCTGATTCATCATTCATCATTCCTGATTCGTCATTCATCATTCCTGATTCATCATTCCTGATTCCTGATTCCTGATTCATCATTCCTGATTCCTGATTCCTGATTCATCATTCCTGATTCATTATTCCTGATTCATCATTCATCATTCCTGATTCATCATTCCTGATTCCTGATTCCTGATTCATCATTCCTGATTCCTGATTCATCATTCATGATTCCTGATTCATCATTCCTGATTCCTGATTCATCATTCCTGATTCCTGATTCACCATTCCTGATTCCTGATTCATCATTCCTCTTCCTGATTCATCATTCCTGATTCCTGATTCATCATTCCTGATTGCTGATTCATCATTCCTGATTCCTGATTCATCAAACCTCATTCCTGATTCATCATTCCTGATTCCTGATTGAACATTCCTCTTTCCTGATTGATCATTCCTCATTCCTGATTCATCATTCCTGATTCCTGATTCATCATTCCTGATTCCTGATTGATCACTCCTGATTCCTGATTCCTGATTCCTGATTCATCATTGCTGATTCCTGATTCATCATTCATCATTCATCATTCCTGATTCCTGATTGATCATTCCTGATTCATCATTCATCATTCCTGATTCATCATTGCTGATTCCTGATTCATCATTCCTGATTCATCATTCCTGATTCATCATTCCTGATTCATCATTCATCATTCCTGATTCATCATTCCTTATTCCTGATTCATCATTCCTGATTCCTTATACCTGATTCATCATTCCTGATTCCTGATTCATCATTCATCATTCCTGATTCGTCATTCATCATTCCTGATTCATCATTCCTGATTCTGATTCCTGATTCATCATTCCTGATTCCTGATTCATCATTCATCATTCCTATTCGTCATTCATCATTCCTGATTCATCATTCCTGATTCCTGATTCCTGATTCATCATTCCTGATTCCTGATTCCTGATTCATCATTCCTGATTCATTATTCCTGATTCCTGATTCATCATTCCTGATTCCTGATTCCTGATTCATCATTCCTGATTCCTGATTCCTGATTCATCATTCCTGATTCATTATTCCTGATTCATCATTCCTGATTCCTGATTCATCATTCCTGATTCCTGATTCACCATTCCTGATTCCTGATTCATCATTCCTCTTTCCTGATTCATGATTCCTGATTCCTGATTCCTGATTCATCATTCCTGATTCCTGATTCATCATTCCTCATTCCTGATTCATCAATCCTCATTCCTGATTCATCATTCCTGATTCCTGATTGAACATTCCTCATTCCTGATTCATCATTCCTGATTCCTGATTCATCATTCCTGATTCCTGATTGATCACTCCTGATTCCTGATTCCTGATTCCTGATTCATCATTCCTAATTCCTGATTCATCATTGCTGATTCCTGATTCATCATTCATCATTCATCATTCCTGATTCCTGATTCATCATTCTGATTCATCATTCATCATTCCTGATTCATCATTGCTGATTCCTGATTCATCATTCCTGATTCATCATTCCTGATTCATCATTCCTGATTCATCATTCATCATTCCTGATTCATCATTCCTTATTCCTGATTCATCATTCCTGATTCCTTATACCTGATTCATCATTCCTGATTCCTGATTCATCATTCATCATTCCTGATTCGTCATTCATCATTCCTGATTCATCATTCTGATTCCTGATTCCTGATTCCTGATTCACCATTCCTGATTCATCATTCATCATTCCTGATTCATCATTCCCTATTCCTGATTCATCATTCCTGATTCCTGATTCCTGATTCATCATTCCTGATTCCTGATCCTGATTCATCATTCCTGATTCATTATTCCTGATTCATCATTCATCATTCCTGATTCATCATTCCTGATTCCTGATTCCTGATTCATCATTCCTGATTCATCATTCCTGATTCATCATTCCTGATTCCTGATTCATCATTCATGATTCCTGATTCATCATTCCTGATTCCTGATTCATCATTCCTGATTCCTGATTCATCATTCCTCTTTCCTGATTCATCATTCCTGATTCCTGATTCATCATTCCTGATTCCTGATTCATCATTCATGATTCCTGATTCATCAATCCTCATTCCTGATTCATCATTCCTGATTCCTGATTGATCATTCCTCTTTCCTGATTGATCATTCCTCATTCCTGATTCATCATTCCTGATTCCTGATTCATCATTCCTGATTCCTGATTGATCACTCCTGATTCCTGATTCCTGATTCCTGATTCATCATTCCTGATTCATCATTCCTGATTCCTGATTCATCATTGCTGATTCCTGATTCATCATTCATCATTCATCATTCCTGATTCCTGATTCATCATTCCTGATTCATCATTCATCATTCCTGATTCATCATTGCTGTTTCCTGATTCATCATTCCTGATTCATCATTCCTGATTCCTGATTCATCATTCCTGATTCATCATTCCTGATTCCTGATTCATCATTGCTGATTCCTGATTCATCATTCATCATTCATCATTCCTGATTCCTGATTCATCATTCCTGATTCATCATTCATCATTCCTGATTCATCATTGCTGATTCCTGATTCATCATTCCTGATTCATCATTCCTGATTCATCATTCATCATTCCTGATTCATCATTGCTGATTCCTGATTCATCATTCCTGATTCATCATTCCTGATTCATCATTCCTGATTCATCATTCATCATTCCTGATTCATCATTCCTTATTCCTGATTCATCATTCCTGATTCCTTATACCTGATTCATCATTCCTGATTCCTGATTCATCATTCATCATTCCTGATTCGTCATTCATCATTCCTGATTCCTGATTCCTGATTCACCATTCCTGATTCATCATTCATCATTCCTGATTCATCATTCCTTATTCCTGATTCA
Organism: Actinernus sp. WN-2022; assembly: GCA_030867875.1. Classification (NCBI taxonomy): domain Eukaryota; kingdom Metazoa; phylum Cnidaria; class Anthozoa; order Actiniaria; family Actinernidae; genus Actinernus; species Actinernus sp. WN-2022. Next base: position 67,820 of record JAOWCC010001293.1, read on the forward strand.
TCATTCCTGATTCCTGATTGAACATTCCTGATTCCTGATTCACCATTCCTCTTTCCTGATTCATCATTCCTGATTCCTGATTCATCATTCCTGATTCCTGATTCATCATTCCTCTTTCCTGATTCATCATTCCTGATTCCTGATTCATCATTCCTGATTCCTGATTCCTGATTCATCATTCCTGATTCATTATTCCTGATTCATCATTCATCATTCCTGATTCATCATTCCTGATTCCTGATTCCTGATTCATCATTCCTGATTCATCATTCCTGATTCATCATTCCTGATTCCTGATTCATCATTCATGATTCCTGATTCATCATTCCTGATTCCTGATTCATCATTCCTGATTCCTGATTCATCATTCCTGATTCATGATTCAACATTCCTGATTCCTGATTCATCAATCCTCTTTCATGATTCATCATTCCTGATTCCTGATTCCTCATTCCTGATTCCTGATTCATCATTCCTGATTCCTGATTCATCATTCCTGATTCATCATTCCTGATTCATCATTCATCATTCCTGATTCATCATTCCTGATTCCTGATTCATCATTCATCATTCCTGATTCATCATTCATCATTCCTGATTCGTCATTCATCATTCCTGATTCATCATTCCTGATTCATCATTCCTGATTCCTGATTCCTGATTCATCATTCCTGATTCATCATTCCTGATTCATCATTCCTCATTCATCATTCCTGATTCCTCATTCATCATTCCTGATTCATCATTCATCATTCCTGATTCATCATTCCTGATTCCTGATTCATCATTGCTGATTTCTGATTCATCATTCATCATACCTGATTCATTATTCCTGATTCATCATTCATCATTCCTGATTCATCATTCCTGATTCCTGATTCCTGATTCATCATTCCTGATTCATCATTCCTGATTCCTGATTCATCATTCATGATTCCTGATTCATCATTCCTGATTCCTGATTCATCATTCCTGATTCCTGATTCATCATTCCTGATTCATGATTCAACATTCCTGATTCCTGATTCATCAATCCTCTTTCATGATTCATCATTCCTGATTCCTGATTCCTCATTCCTGATTCCTGATTCATCATTCCTGATTCCTGATTCCTGATTCATCATTCCTGATTCATCATTCCTGATTCATCATTCATCATTCCTGATTCATCATTCCTGATTCCTGATTCATCATTCATCATTCCTGATTCATCATTCATCATTCCTGATTCGTCATTCATCATTCCTGATTCATCATTCCTGATTCATCATTCCTGATTCCTGATTCCTGATTCATCATTCCTGATTCATCATTCCTGATTCATCATTCATCATTCATCATTCCTGATTCCTGATTCATCATTCCTGATTCATCATTCATCATTCCTGATTCATCATTCCTGATTCCTGATTCATCATTGCTGATTTCTGATTCATCATTCATCATACCTGATTCCTGATTCATCATTCCTGATTCATCATTCATCATTCCTGATTCCTGATTCATCATTCCTGATTCATCATTCATCATTCCTGATTCATCATTCCTGAATCATCATTCCTGATTCCTGATTCATCATTCCTGATTCCTGATTCATCATTCCTGATTCCTGATTGATCACTCCTGATTCCTGATTCCTGATTCCTGATTCATCATTCCTGATTCATCATTCCTGATTCCTGATTCATCATTGCTGATTCCTGATTCTTCATTCATCATTCCTGATTCCTGATTCATCATTCCTGATTCATCATTGCTGATTCCTGATTCATCATTCCTGATTCATCATTCCTGATTCATCATTCCTGATTCATCATTCCTGATTCATCATTCATCATTCCTGATTCATCATTCCTTATTCCTGATTCATCATTCCTGATTCCTTATTCCTGAGTCATCATTCCTGATTCCTGATTCATCATTCATCATTCCTGATTCGTCATTCATCATTCCTGATTCATCATTCCTGATTCCTGATTCCTGATTCATCATTCCTGATTCATCATTCCTGATTCATCATTCCTTATTCCTGATTCATCATTCCTGATTCCTGATTCCTGATTCATCATTCCTGATTCCTGATTCCTGATTCATCATTCCTGATTCATTATTCCTGATTCATCATTCATAATTCCTGATTCATCATTCCTGATTCCTGATTCCTGATTCATCATTCCTGATTCATCATTCCTGATTCCTGATTCATCATTCATGATTCCTGATACATCATTCCTGATTCCTGATTCATCATTCCTGATTCCTGATTCATCATTCCTGATTCATGATTCAACATTCCTGATTCCTGATTCATCAATCCCCTTTCATGATTCATCATTCCTGATTCCTGATTCATCATTCCTGATTCCTGATTCATCATTGCTGATTCCTGATTCCTGATTCATCATTCATCATTCATCATTCCTGATTCCTGATTCATCATTCCTGATTCATCATTCATCATTCCTGATTCATCATTGCTGATTCCTGATTCATCATTCCTGATTCATCATTCCTGATTCATCATTGATCATTCCTGATTCATCATTGATCATTCCTGATTCATCATTCATCATTCCTGATTCATCATTCCTTATTCCTGATTCATCATTCCTGATTCCTTATACCTGATTCATCATTCCTGATTCCTGATTCATCATTCATCATTCCTGATTCGTCATTCATCATTCCTGATTCATCATTCCTGATTCCTGATTCCTGATTCACCATTCCTGATTCATCATTCATCATTCCTGATTCATCATTCCTTATTCCTGATTCATCATTCCTGATTCCTGATTCCTGATTCATCATTCCTGATTCTTGATTCCTGATTCATCATTCCTGATTCATTATTCCTGATTCATCATTCATCATTCCTGATTCATCATTCCTGATTCCTGATTCCTGATTCATCATTCCTGATTCATCATTCCTGATTCATCATTCATGATTCCTGATTCATCATTCCTGATTCCTGATTCATCATTCCTGATTCCTGATTCATCATTCCTGATTCCTGATTCAACATTCCTGATTCCTGATTCATCAATCCTCTTTCATGATTCATCATTCCTGATTCCTGATTCATCATTCCTGATTCCTGATTCATCATTCCTGATTCCTGATTCCTGATTCATCATTCCTGATTCATCATTCCTGATTCATCATTCATCATTCCTGATTCATCATTCCTGATTCCTGATTCATCATTCATCATTCCTGATTCATCATTCATCATTCCTGATTCGTCATTCATCATTCCTGATTCATCATTCCTGATTCATCATTCCTGATTCCTGATTCCTGATTCATCATTCCTGATTCATCATTCCTCAATCATCATTCATCATTCATCATTCCTGATTCCTGATTCATCATTCCTGATTCATCATTCATCATTCCTGATTCATCATTCCTGATTCTGATTCATCATTGCTGATTTCTGATTCATCATTCATCATACCTGATTCCTGATTCATCATTCCTGATTCATCATTCATCATTCCTGATTCCTGATTCATCATTCCTGATTCATCATTCATCATTCCTGATTCATCATTCCTGAATCATCATTCCTGATTCCTGATTCATCATTCCTGATTCCTGATTCATCATTCCTGATTCCTGATTGATCACTCCTGATTCCTGATTCCTGATTCCTGATTCATCATTCCTGATTCATCATTCCTGATTCCTGATTCATCATTGCTGATTCCTGATTCATCATTCATCATTCCTGATTCCTGATTCATCATTCCTGATTCATCATTCATCATTCCTGATTCATCATTGCTGATTCCTGATTCATCATTCCTGATTCATCATTCCTGATTCATCATTCCTGATTCATCATTCCTGATTCATCATTCCTGATTCATCATTCCTTATTCCTGATTCATCATTCCTGATTCCTTATTCCTGATTCATCATTCCTGATTCCTGATTCATCATTCATCATTCCTGATTCGTCATTCATCATTCCTGATTCATCATTCCTGATTCCTGATTCCTGATTCATCATTCCTGATTCCTGATTCCTGATTCATCATTCCTGATTCATCATTCCTGATTCATCATTCATCATTCCTGATTCATCATTCATGATTCCTGATACATCATTCCTGATTCCTGATTCATCATTCCTGATTCCTGATTCATCATTCCTGATTCATGATTCAACATTCCTGATTCCTGATTCATCAATCCCCTTTCATGATTCATCATTCCTGATTCCTGATTCATCATTCCTGATTCCTGATTCATCATTGCTGATTCCTGATTCCTGATTCATCATTCCTGATTCATCATTCATCATTCCTGATTCATCATTCCTGATTCCTGATTCATCATTCATCATTCCTGATTCATCATTCATCATTCCTGATTCGTCATTCATCATTCCTGATTCATCATTCCTGATTCATCATTCCTGATTCCTGATTCCTGATTTATCATTCCTGATTCATCATTCCTGATTCATCATTCATCATTCATCATTCCTGATTCCTGATACATCATTCCTGATTCATCATTCCTGATTCATCATTCATCATTCCTGATTCATCATTCCTGATTCCTGATTCATCATTGCTGATTTCTGATTCATCATTCATCATTCCTGATTCCTGATTCATCATTCCTGATTCATCATTCATCATTCCTGATTCCTGATTCATCATTCCTGATTCATCATTCATCATTCCTGATTCATCATTCCTGAATCATCATTCCTGATCCCTGATTCATCATTCCTGATTCCTGATTCATCATTCCTGATTCATCATTCCTGATTCATCATTCCTGATTACTGACTCATCATTCATCATTCCTGATTCATCATTCCTTATTCCTGATTCATCATTCCTGATTCTTGATTCCTGATTCATCATTCCTGATTCATCATTCCTGATTCATCATTCATCATACCTGATTCATCATTCCTTATTCCTGATTCATCATTCCTGATTCCTGATTCATCATTCATCATTCCTGTTTCATCATTCATCATTCATCATTCCTGATTCGTCATTCATCTATGAATTTGCTGGAATCTATGAATTTGCTGGAAAGATGGAATCCCTACGTTTGAGAATTTTACGGCACATTGAACGTTTTTAATATAAGCTCGCGGTCAGGAATCTATGAATTTGATGGAAAGATGGAATCTCTCCGTTTGAGAATTTTACGGCACATTCAACGTTTTTAATATTAGCTCGCGGTCAGGAATCTATGAATTTGCTGGAAAGATGGAATCTCTCCGTTTGAGAATTTTAGGGCACAATTCAACGTTTTTAAGATTAGCTCGCGGTCAGGAATCTATGAATTTGCTGGAAATATGGAATCTCTCCGTTTGAGAATTTTACGGCACATTGAACGTTTTTAACATTAGCTCGCGGTCAGGAATCTATGAATTTGCTGGAAAGATGGAATCTCACCGTTTGAGAATTTTAAGGCACATTGAACGTTTTTAACATTAGCTCGCGGTCAGGAATCTATGAATTTGCTGGAAAGATGGAATCTCTCCGTTTGAGAATTTTACGGCACATTCAACGTTTTTAAGATTAGCTCGCGGTCAGGAATCTATGAATTTGCTGGAAAGATGGAATCTCTCCGTTTGAGAATTTTAAGGCAAATTGAACGTTTTTAAGATTAGCTCGCGGTCAGGAATCTATGAATTTGCTGGAAAGATGGAATCTCTCCGTTTGAGAATTTTAAGGCACATTGAACGTTTTTAAGATTAGCTCGCGGTCAGGAATCTATGAATTTGCTGGAAAGATGGAATCTCTCCGTTTGAGAATTTTACGGCACATTCAACGTTTTTAAGATTAGCTCGCGGTCAGGAATCTATGAATTTGCTGGAAAGATGGAATCTCTCCGTTTGAGAATTTTACGGCACATTGAACGTTTTTAAGATTAGCTCGCGGTCAGGAATCTATGAATTTGCTGGAAAGATGGAATCTCTCCGTTTGAGAATTTTACGGCACATTCAACGATTTTAAGATTAGCTCGCGGTCAGGAATCTATGAATTTGCTAGAAAGATGGAATCTCTCCGTTTGAGAATTTTAAGGCACATTCAACGTTTTTAAGATTAGCTCGCGGTCAGGAATCTATGAATTTGCTGGAAAGATGGAATCTCTCCGTTTGAGAATTTTACGGCACATTGAACGTTTTTAAGATTAGCTCGCGGTCAGGAATCTATGAATTTGCTGGAAAGATGGAATCTCTCCGTTTGAGAATTTTAAGGCACATTGAACGTTTTTAAGATTAGCTCGCGGTCAGGAATCTATGAATTTGCTGGAAAGATGGAATCTCTCCGTTTGAGAATTTTACGGCACATTCAACGTTTTTAAGATTAGCTCGCGGTCAGGAATCTATGAATTTGCTGGAAAGATGGAATCTCTCCGTTTGAGAATTTTAAGGCACATTGAACGTTTTTAAGATTAGCTCGCGGTCAGGAATCTATGAATTTGCTGGAAAGATGGAATCTCTCCGTTTGAGAATTTTACGGCACATTCAACGTTTTTAAGATTAGCTCGCGGTCAGGAATCTATGAATTTGCTGGAAAGATGGAATCTCTCCGTTTGAGAATTTTACGGCACATTCAACGTTTTTAAGATTAGCTCGCGGTCAGGAATCTATGAATTTGCTGGAAAGATGGAATCTCTCCGTTTGAGAATTTTAAGGCACATTGAACGTTTTTAAGATTAGCTCGCGGTCAGGAATCTATGAATTTGCTGGAAAGATGGAATCTCTCCGTTTGAGAATTTTACGGCACATTCAACGTTTTTAAGATTAGCTCGCGGTCAGGAATCTATGAATTTGCTGGAAAGATGGAATCTCTCCGTTTAAGAATTTTACGGCACATTCAACGTTTTTAAGATTAGCTCGCGGTCAGGAATCTATGAATTTGCTGGAAAGATGGAATCTCTCCGTTTGAGAATTTTACGGCACATTCAACGTTTTTAAGATTAGCTCGCGGTCAGGAATCTATGAATTTGCTGGAAAGATGGAATCTCTCCGTTTGAGAATTTTAAGGCACATTCAACGTTTTTAAGATTAGCTCGCGGTCAGGAATCTATGAATTTGCTGGAAAGATGGAATCTCTCCGTTTGAGAATTTTAAGGCACATTCAACGTTTTTAAGATTAGCTCGCGGTCAGGAATCTATGAATTTGCTGGAAAGATGGAATCTCTCCGTTTGAGAATTTTAAGGCACATTCAACGTTTTTAAGATTAGCTCGCGGTCAGGAATCTATGAATTTGCTGGAAAGATGGAATCTCACCGTTTGAGAATTTTACGGCACATTCAACGTTTTTAAGATTAGCTCGCGGTCAGGAATCTATGAATTTGCTGGAAAGATGGAATCTCTCCGTTTGAGAATTTTAAGGCACATTCAACGTTTTTAAGATTAGCTCGCGGTCAGGAATCTATGAATTTGCTGGAAAGATGGAATCTCTCCGTTTGAGAATTTTAGGGCACAATTCAACGTTTTTAAGATTAGCTCGCGGTCAGGAATCTATGAATTTGCTGGAAATATGGAATCTCTCCGTTTGAGAATTTTACGGCACATTGAACGTTTTTAACATTAGCTCGCGGTCAGGAATCTATGAATTTGCTGGAAAGATGGAATCTCTCCGTTTGAGAATTTTAAGGCACATTGAACGTTTTTAACATTAGCTCGCGGTCAGGAATCTATGAATTTGCTGGAAAGATGGAATCTCTCCGTTTGAGAATTTTACGGCACATTCAACGTTTTTAAGATTAGCTCGCGGTCAGGAATCTATGAATTTGCTGGAAAGATGGAATCTCTCCGTTTGAGAATTTTAAGGCACATTCAACGTTTTTAAGATTAGCTCGCGGTCAGGAATCTATGAATTTGCTGGAAAGATGGAATCTCTCCGTTTGAGAATTTTAAGGCACATTCAACGTTTTTAAGATTAGCCCGCGGTCAGGAATCTATGAATTTGATGGAAAGATGGAATCTCTCCGTTTGAGAATTTTACGGCACATTGAACGTTTTTAAGATTAGCTCGCGGTCAGGAATCTATGAATTTGCTGGAAAGATGGAATCTCTCCGTTTGAGAATTTTAAGGCACATTCAACGTTTTTAAGATTAGCTCGCGGTCAGGAATCTATGAATTTGCTGGAAAGATGGAATCTCTCCGTTTGAGAATTTTACGGCACATTCAACGATTTTAAGATTAGCTCGCGGTCAGGAATCTATGAATTTGCTGGAAAGATGGAATCTCTCCGTTTGAGAATTTTAAGGCACATTCAACGTTTTTAAGATTAGCTCGCGGTCAGGAATCTATGAATTTGCTGGAAAGATGGAATCTCTCCGTTTGAGAATTTTACGGCACATTGAACGTTTTTAAGATTAGCTCGCGGTCAGGAATCTATGAATTTGCTGGAAAGATGGAATCTCTCCGTTTGAGAATTTTAAGGCACATTGAACGTTTTTAAGATTAGCTCGCGGTCAGGAATCTATGAATTTGCTGGAAAGATGGAATCTCTCCGTTTGAGAATTTTACGGCACATTCAACGTTTTTAAGATTAGCTCGCGGTCAGGAATCTATGAATTTGCTGGAAAGATGGAATCTCTCCGTTTGAGAATTTTAAGGCACATTGAACGTTTTTAAGATTAGCTCGCGGTCAGGAATCTATGAATTTGCTGGAAAGATGGAATCTGTCCGTTTGAGAATTTTACGGCACATTCAACGTTTTTAAGATTAGCTCGCCGTCAGGAATCTATGAATTTGCTGGAAAGATGGAATCTCTCCGTTTGAGAATTTTACGGCACATTCAACGTTTTTAAGATTAGCTCGCGGTCAGGAATCTATGAATTTGCTGGAAAGATGGAATCTCTCCGTTTGAGAATTTTAAGGCACATTCAACGTTTTTAAGATTAGCTCGCCGTCAGGAATCTATGAATTTGCTGGAAAGATGGAATCTCTCCGTTTGAGAATTTTACGGCACATTCAACGTTTTTAAGATTAGCTCGCGGTCAGGAATCTATGAATTTGCTGGAAAGATGGAATCTCTCCGTTTAAGAATTTTACGGCACATTCAACGTTTTTAAGATTAGCTCGCGGTCAGGAATCTATGAATTTGCTGGAAAGATGGAATCTCTCCGTTTGAGAATTTTACGGCACATTCAACGTTTTTAAGATTAGCTCGCGGTCAGGAATCTATGAATTTGCTGGAAAGATGGAATCTCTCCGTTTGAGAATTTTAAGGCACATTCAACGTTTTTAAGATTAGCTCGCGGTCAGGAATCTATGAATTTGCTGGAAAGATGGAATCTCTCCGTTTGAGAATTTTAAGGCACATTCAACGTTTTTAAGATTAGCTCGCGGTCAGGAATCTATGAATTTGCTGGAAAGATGGAATCTCACCGTTTGAGAATTTTACGGCACATTCAACGTTTTTAAGATTAGCTCGCGGTCAGGAATCTATGAATTTGCTGGAAAGATGGAATCTCTCCGTTTGAGAATTTTAAGGCACATTCAACGTTTTTAAGATTAGCTCGCGGTCAGGAATCTATGAATTTGCTGGAAAGATGGAATCTCTCCGTTTGAGAATTTTAAGGCACATTGAACGTTTTTAAGATTAGCTCGCGGTCAGGAATCTATGAATTTGATGGAAAGATGGAATCTCTCCGTTTGAGAATTTTACGGCACATTGAACGTTTTTAAGATTAGCTCGCGGTCAGGAATCTATGAATTTGCTGGAAAGATGGAATCTCTCCGTTTGAGAATTTTAAGGCACATTGAACGTTTTTAAGATTAGCTCGCGGTCAGGAATCTATGAATTTGCTGGAAAGATGGAATCTCTCCGTTTGAGAATTTTACGGCACATTCAACGTTTTTAAGATTAGCTCGCGGTCAGGAATCTATGAATTTGCTGGAAAGATGGAATCTCTCCGTTTGAGAATTTTACGGCACATTCAACGTTTTTAAGATTAGCTCGCGGTCAGGAATCTATGAATTTGCTGGAAAGATGGAATCTCTCCGTTTGAGAATTTTACGGCACATTCAACGTTTTTAAGATTAGCTCGCGGTCAGGAATCTATGAATTTGCTGGAAAGATGGAATCTCTCCGTTTGAGAATTTTAAGGCACATTCAACGTTTTTAAGATTAGCTCGCGGTCAGGAATCTATGAATTTGCTGGAAAGATGGAATCTCTCCGTTTGAGAATTTTAAGGCACATTCAACGTTTTTAAGATTAGCTCGCGGTCAGGAATCTATGAATTTGCTGGAAAGATGGAATCTCTCCGTTTGAGAATTTTAAGGCACATTGAACGTTTTTAAGATTAGCTCGCGGTCAGGAATCTATGAATTTGCTGGAAAGATGGAATCTCTCCGTTTGAGAATTTTACGGCACACTCAACGTTTTTAAGATTAGCTCGCGGTCAGGAATCTATGAATTTGCTGGAAAGATGGAATCTCTCCGTTTGAGAATTTTAAGGCACATTCAACGTTTTTAAGATTAGCTCGCGGTCAGGAATCTATGAATTTGCTGGAAAGATGGAATCTCTCCGTTTGAGAATTTTACGGCACATTCAACGTTTTTAAGATTAGCTCGCGGTCAGGAATCTATGAATTTGCTGGAAATATGGAATCTCTCCGTTTGAGAATTTTAAGGCACATTCAACGTTTTTAAGATTAGCTCGCGGTCAGGAATCTATGAATTTGCTGGAAATATGGAATCTCTCCGTTTGAGAATTTTACGGCACATTGAACGTTTTTAACATTAGCTCGCGGTCAGGAATCTATGAATTTGCTGGAAAGATGGAATCTCTCCGTTTGAGAATTTTAAGGCACATTGAACGTTTTTAAGATTAGCTCGCGGTCAGGAATCTATGAATTTGCTGGAAAGATGGAATCTCTCCGTTTGAGAATTTTACGGCACATTCAACCTTTTTAAGATTAGCTCGCGGTCAGGAATCTATGAATTTGCTGGAAAGATGGAATCTCTCCGTTTGAGAATTTTAAGGCACATTCAACGTTTTTAAGATTAGCTCGCGGTCAGGAATCTATGAATTTGCTGGAAAGATGGAATCTCTCCGTTTGAGAATTTAAGACACATTCAACGTTTTTAAGATTAGCTCGCGGTCAGGAATCTATGAATTTGCTGGAAAGATGGAATCTCTCCGTTTGAGAATTTTACGGCACATTCAACGTTTTTAAGATTAGCTCGCGGTCAGGAATCTATGAATTTGCTGGAAATATGGAATCTCTCCGTTTGAGAATTTTACGGCACATTCAACGTTTTTAACATTAGCTCGCGGTCAGGAATCTATGAATTTGCTGGAAAGATGGAATCTCTCCGTTTGAGAATTTTACGGCACACTCAACGTTTTTAAGATTAGCTCGCGGTCAGGAATCTATGAATTTGCTGGAAAGATGGAATCTCTCCGTTTGAGAATTTTAAGGCACGTTCAACGTTTTTAAGATTAGCTCGCGGTCAGGAATCTATGAATTTGCTGGAAAGATGGAATCTCTCCGTTTGAGAATTTTAAGGCACATTGAACGTTTTTAACATTAGCTCGCGGTCAGGAATCTATGAATTTGCTGGAAAGATGGAATCTCTCCGTTTGAGAATTTTACGGCACATTCAACGTTTTTAAGATTAGCTCGCGGTCAGGAATCTATGATTCATCAATCCTCATTCCTGATTCATCATTCCTGATTCCTGATTGATCATTCCTCTTTCCTGATTGATCATTCCTCATTCCTGATTCATCATTCCTGATTCCTGATTGATCATTCCTGATTCCTGATTGATCATTCCTCTTTCCTGATTGATCATTCCTCAGTCCTGATTCATCATTCCTGATTCCTGATTCATCAATGCTGATTCCTGATTCATCATTCATCATTCCTGATTCCTGATTCATCATTCCTGATTCATCATTCATCATTCCTGATTCATCATTGCTGATTCCTGATTCATCATTCCTGATTCATCATTCCTGATTCATCATTCATCATTCCTGATTCATCATTCATCATTCCTGATTCATCATTCCTTATTCCTGATTCCTGATTCATCATTCCTGATTCCTGATTCATCATTCATCATTCCTATTCGTCATTCATCATTCCTGATTCATCATTCCTGATTCCTGATTCCTGATTCATCATTCCTGATTCCTGATTCCTGATTCATCATTCCTGATTCATTATTCCTGATTCCTGATTCATCATTCCTGATTCCTGATTCCTGATTCATCATTCCTGATTCATTATTCCTGATTCATCATTCCTGATTCCTGATTCATCATTCCTGATTCCTGATTCACCATTCCTGATTCCTGATTCATCATTCCTCTTTCCTGATTCATGATTCCTGATTCCTGATTCCTGATTCATCATTCCTGATTCCTGATTCATCATTCCTCATTCCTGATTCATCAATCCTCATTCCTGATTCATCATTCCTGATTCCTGATTGAACATTCCTCTTTCCTGATTGATCATTCCTCATTCCTGATTCATCATTCCTGATTCCTGATTCATCATTCCTGATTCCTGATTGATCACTCCTGATTCCTGATTCCTGATTCCTGATTCATCATTCCTAATTCCTGATTCATCATTGCTGATTCCTGATTCATCATTCATCATTCATCATTCCTGATTCCTGATTCATCATTCCTGATTCATCATTCATCATTCCTGATTCATCATTGCTGATTCCTGATTCATCATTCCTGATTCATCATTCCTGATTCATCATTCCTGATTCATCATTCATCATTCCTGATTCATCATTCCTTATTCCTGATTCATCATTCCTGATTCCTTATACCTGATTCATCATTCCTGATTCCTGATTCATCATTCATCATTCCTGATTCGTCATTCATCATTCCTGATTCATCATTCCTGATTCCTGATTCCTGATTCACCATTCCTGATTCATCATTCATCATTCCTGATTCATCATTCCCTATTCCTGATTCATCATTCCTGATTCCTGATTCCTGATTCATCATTCCTGATTCCTGATTCCTGATTCATCATTCCTGATTCATTATTCCTGATTCATCATTCATCATTCCTGATTCATCATTCCTGATTCCTGATTCCTGATTCATCATTCCTGATTCATCATTCCTGATTCCTGATTCATCATTCATGATTCCTGATTCATCATTCCTGATTCCTGATTCATCATTCCTGATTCCTGATTCATCATTCCTCTTTCCTGATTCATCATTCCTGATTCCTGATTCATCATTCCTGATTCCTGATTCATCATTCCTCATTCCTGATTCATCAATCCTCATTCCTGATTCATCATTCCTGATTCCTGATTGATCATTCCTCTTTCCTGATTGATCATTCCTCATTCCTGATTCATCATTCCTGATTCCTGATTCATCATTCCTGATTCCTGATTGATCACTCCTGATTCGTGATTCCTGATTCCTGATTCATCATTCCTGATTCATCATTCCTGATTCCTGATTCATCATTGCTGATTCCTGATTCATCATTCATCATTCATCATTCCTGATTCCTGATTCATCATTCCTGATTCATCATTCATCATTCCTGATTCATCATTGCTGATTCCTGATTCATCATTCCTGATTCATCATTCCTGATTCCTGATTCATCATTCCTGATTCATCATTCCTGATTCCTGATTCATCATTGCTGATTCCTGATTCATCATTCATCATTCATCATTCCTGATTCCTGATTCATCATTCCTGATTCATCATTCATCATTCCTGATTCATCATTGCTGATTCCTGATTCATCATTCCTGATTCATCATTCCTGATTCATCATTCATCATTCCTGATTCATCATTCCTGATTCCTTATTCCTGATTCATCATTCCTGATACCTGATTCATCATTCATCATTCCTGATTCGTCATTCATCATTCCTGATTCATCATTCCTGATTCCTGATTCCTGATTCATCATTCCTGATTCCTGATTCCTGATTCATCATTCCTGATTCATTATTCCTGATTCATCATTCATCATTCCTGATTCATCATTCCTGATTCCTGATTCCTGATTCATCATTCCTGATTCCTGATTCATCATTCATGATTCCTGATTCATCATTCCTGATTCCTGATTCATCATTCCTGATTCCTGATTCACCATTCCTGATTCCTGATTCATCATTCCTCTTTCCTGATTCATCATTCCTGATTCCTGATTCATCATTCCTGATTCCTGATTCATCATTCCTGATTCCTGATTCATCAATCCTCATTCCTGATTCATCATTCCTGATTCCTGATTGAACATTCCTCTTTCCTGATTGATCATTCCTCATTCCTGATTCATCATTCCTGATTCCTGATTCATCATTCCTGATTCCTGATTGATCACTCCTGATTCCTGATTCCTGATTCCTGATTCATCATTGCTGATTCCTGATTCATCATTCATCATTCATCATTCCTGATTCCTGATTCATCATTCCTGATTCATCATTCATCATTCCTGATTCATCATTGCTGATTCCTGATTCATCATTCCTGATTCATCATTCCTGATTCATCATTCCTGATTCATCATTCATCATTCCTGATTCATCATTCCTTATTCCTGATTCATCATTCCTGATTCCTTATACCTGATTCATCATTCCTGATTCCTGATTCATCATTCATCATTCCTGATTCGTCATTCATCATTCCTGATTCATCATTCCTGATTCCTGATTCCTGATTCATCATTCCTGATTCATCATTCCTGATTCCTGATTCATCATTCATCATTCCTATTCGTCATTCATCATTCCTGATTCCTGATTCCTGATTCATCATTCCTGATTCCTGATTCCTGATTCATCATTCCTGATTCATTATTCCTGATTCCTGATTCATCATTCCTGATTCCTGATTCCTGATTCATCATTCCTGATTCCTGATTCCTGATTCATCATTCCTGATTCATTATTCCTGATTCATCATTCCTGATTCCTGATTCATCATTCCTGATTCCTGATTCACCATTCCTGATTCCTGATTCATCATTCCTCTTTCCTGATTCATGATTCCTGATTCCTGATTCCTGATTCATCATTCCTGATTCCTGATTCATCATTCCTCATTCCTGATTCATCAATCCTCATTCCTGATTCATCATTCCTGATTCCTGATTGAACATTCCTCTTTCCTGATTGATCATTCCTCATTCCTGATTCATCATTCCTGATTCCTGATTCATCATTCCTGATTCCTGATTGATCACTCCTGATTCCTGATTCCTGATTCCTGATTCATCATTCCTAATTCCTGATTCATCATTGCTGATTCCTGATTCATCATTCATCATTCATCATTCCTGATTCCTGATTCATCATTCCTGATTCATCATTCATCATTCCTGATTCATCATTGCTGATTCCTGATTCATCATTCCTGATTCATCATTCCTGATTCATCATTCCTGATTCATCATTCATCATTCCTGATTCATCATTCCTTATTCCTGATTCATCATTCCTGATTCCTTATACCTGATTCATCATTCCTGATTCCTGATTCATCATTCATCATTCCTGATTCGTCATTCATCATTCCTGATTCATCATTCCTGATTCCTGATTCCTGATTCACCATTCCTGATTCATCATTCATCATTCCTGATTCATCATTCCCTATTCCTGATTCATCATTCCTGATTCCTGATTCCTGATTCATCATTCCTGATTCCTGATTCCTGATTCATCATTCCTGATTCATTATTCCTGATTCATCATTCATCATTCCTGATTCATCATTCCTGATTCCTGATTCCTGATTCATCATTCCTGATTCATCATTCCTGATTCCTGATTCATCATTCATGATTCCTGATTCATCATTCCTGATTCCTGATTCATCATTCCTGATTCCTGATTCATCATTCCTCTTTCCTGATTCATCATTCCTGATTCCTGATTCATCATTCCTGATTCCTGATTCATCATTCCTCATTCCTGATTCATCAATCCTCATTCCTGATTCATCATTCCTGATTCCTGATTGATCATTCCTCTTTCCTGATTCATCATTCCTCATTCCTGATTCATCATTCCTGATTCCTGATTCATCATTCCTGATTCCTGATTGATCACTCCTGATTCCTGATTCCTGATTCCTGATTCATCATTCCTGATTCATCATTCCTGATTCCTGATTCATCATTGCTGATTCCTGATTCATCATTCATCATTCATCATTCCTGATTCCTGATTCATCATTCCTGATTCATCATTCATCATTCCTGATTCATCATTGCTGTTTCCTGATTCATCATTCCTGATTCATCATTCCTGATTCCTGATTCATCATTCCTGATTCATCATTCCTGATTCCTGATTCATCATTGCTGATTCCTGATTCATCATTCATCATTCATCATTCCTGATTCCTGATTCATCATTCCTGATTCATCATTCATCATTCCTGATTCATCATTGCTGATTCCTGATTCATCATTCCTGATTCATCATTCCTGATTCATCATTCATCATTCCTGATTCATCATTGCTGATTCCTGATTCATCATTCCTGATTCATCATTCCTGATTCATCATTCCTGATTCATCATTCATCATTCCTGATTCATCATTCCTTATTCCTGATTTATCATTCCTGATTCCTTATACCTGATTCATCATTCCTGATTCCTGATTCATCATTCATCATTCCTGATTCGTCATTCATCATTCCTGATTCATCATTCCTGATTCCTGATTCCTGATTCACCATTCCTGATTCATCATTCATCATTCCTGATTCATCATTCCTTATTCCTGATTCATCATTCCTGATTCCTGATTGAACATTCCTGATTCCTGATTCACCATTCCTCTTTCCTGATTCATCATTCCTGATTCCTGATTCATCATTCCTGATTCCTGATTCATCATTCCTCTTTCCTGATTCATCATTCCTGATTCCTGATTCATCATTCCTGATTCCTGATTCCTGATTCATCATTCCTGATTCATTATTCCTGATTCATCATTCCTGATTCATCATTCCTGATTCCTGATTCCTGATTCATCATTCCTGATTCATCATTCCTGATTCATCATTCCTGATTCCTGATTCATCATTCATGATTCCTGATTCATCATTCCTGATTCCTGATTCATCATTCCTGATTCCTGATTCATCATTCCTGATTCATGATTCAACATTCCTGATTCCTGATTCATCAATCCTCTTTCATGATTCATCATTCCTGATTCCTCATTCCTGATTCCTGATTCATCATTCCTGCTTCCTGATTCATCATTCCTGATTCATCATTCCTGATTCATCATTCATCATTCCTGATTCATCATTCCTGATTCCTGATTCATCATTCATCATTCCTGATTCATCATTCATCATTCCTGATTCGTCATTCATCATTCCTGATTCATCATTCCTGATTCATCATTCCTGATTCCTGATTCCTGATTCATCATTCCTGATTCATCATTCCTGATTCATCATTCATCATTCATCATTCCTGATTCCTGATTCATCATTCCTGATTCATCATTCATCATTCCTGATTCCTGATTCATCATTGCTGATTTCTGATTCATCATTCATCATACCTGATTCATTATTCCTGATTCATCATTCATCATTCCTGATTCATCATTCCTGATTCCTGATTCCTGATTCATCATTCCTGATTCATCATTCCTGATTCCTGATTCATCATTCATGATTCCTGATTCATCATTCCTGATTCCTGATTCATCATTCCTGATTCCTGATTCATCATTCCTGATTCATGATTCAACATTCCTGATTCCTGATTCATCAATCCTCTTTCATGATTCATCATTCCTGATTCCTGATTCCTCATTCCTGATTCCTGATTCATCATTCCTGATTCCTGATTCCTGATTCATCATTCCTGATTCATCATTCCTGATTCATCATTCATCATTCCTGATTCATCATTCCTGATTCCTGATTCATCATTCATCATTCCTGATTCATCATTCATCATTCCTGATTCGTCATTCATCATTCCTGATTCATCATTCCTGATTCATCATTCCTGATTCCTGATTCCTGATTCATCATTCCTGATTCATCATTCCTGATTCATCATTCATCATTCATCATTCCTGATTCCTGATTCATCATTCCTGATTCATCATTCATCATTCCTGATTCATCATTCCTGATTCCTGATTCATCATTGCTGATTTCTGATTCATCATTCATCATACCTGATTCCTGATTCATCATTCCTGATTCATCATTCATCATTCCTGATTCCTGATTCATCATTCCTGATTCATCATTCATCATTCCTGATTCATCATTCCTGAATCATCATTCCTGATTCCTGATTCATCATTCCTGATTCCTGATTCATCATTCCTGATTCCTGATTGATCACTCCTGATTCCTGATTCCTGATTCCTGATTCATCATTCCTGATTCATCATTCCTGATTCCTGATTCATCATTGCTGATTCCTGATTCTTCATTCATCATTCCTGATTCCTGATTCATCATTCCTGATTCATCATTGCTGATTCCTGATTCATCATTCCTGATTCATCATTCCTGATTCATCATTCCTGATTCATCATTCCTGATTCATCATTCATCATTCCTGATTCATCATTCCTTATTCCTGATTCATCATTCCTGATTCCTTATTCCTGAGTCATCATTCCTGATTCCTGATTCATCATTCATCATTCCTGATTCGTCATTCATCATTCCTGATTCATCATTCCTGATTCCTGATTCCTGATTCATCATTCCTGATTCATCATTCCTGATTCATCATTCCTTATTCCTGATTCATCATTCCTGATTCCTGATTCCTGATTCATCATTTCTGATTCCTGATTCCTGATTCATCATTCCTGATTCATTATTCCTGATTCATCATTCATAATTCCTGATTCATCATTCCTGATTCCTGATTCCTGATTCATCATTCCTGATTCATCATTCCTGATTCCTGATTCATCATTCATGATTCCTGATAATCATTCCTGATTCCTGATTCATCATTCCTGATTCCTGATTCATCATTCCTGATTCATGATTCAACATTCCTGATTCCTGATTCATCAATCCCCTTTCATGATTCATCATTCCTGATTCCTGATTCATCATTCCTGATTCCTGATTCATCATTGCTGATTCCTGATTCCTGATTCATCATTCATCATTCATCATTCCTGATTCCTGATTCATCATTCCTGATTCATCATTCATCATTCCTGATTCATCATTGCTGATTCCTGATTCATCATTCCTGATTCATCATTCCTGATTCATCATTGATCATTCCTGATTCATCATTGATCATTCCTGATTCATCATTCATCATTCCTGATTCATCATTCCTTATTCCTGATTCATCATTCCTGATTCCTTATACCTGATTCATCATTCCTGATTCCTGATTCATCATTCATCATTCCTGATTCGTCATTCATCATTCCTGATTCATCATTCCTGATTCCTGATTCCTGATTCACCATTCCTGATTCATCATTCATCATTCCTGATTCATCATTCCTTATTCCTGATTCATCATTCCTGATTCCTGATTCCTGATTCATCATTCCTGATTCTTGATTCCTGATTCATCATTCCTGATTCATTATTCCTGATTCATCATTCATCATTCCTGATTCATCATTCCTGATTCCTGATTCCTGATTCATCATTCCTGATTCATCATTCCTGATTCATCATTCATGATTCCTGATTCATCATTCCTGATTCCTGATTCATCATTCCTGATTCCTGATTCATCATTCCTGATTCCTGATTCAACATTCCTGATTCCTGATTCATCAATCCTCTTTCATGATTCATCATTCCTGATTCCTGATTCATCATTCCTGATTCCTGATTCATCATTCCTGATTCCTGATTCCTGATTCATCATTCCTGATTCATCATTCCTGATTCATCATTCATCATTCCTGATTCATCATTCCTGATTCCTGATTCATCATTCATCATTCCTGATTCATCATTCATCTTCCTGATTCGTCATTCATCATTCCTGATTCATCATTCCTGATTCATCATTCCTGATTCCTGATTCCCTGATTCATCATTCCTGATTCATCATTCCTCAATCATCATTCATCATTCATCATTCCTGATTCCTGATTCATCATTCCTGATTCATCATTCATCATTCCTGATTCATCATTCCTGATTCTGATTCATCATTGCTGATTTCTGATTCATCATTCATCATACCTGATTCCTGATTCATCATTCCTGATTCATCATTCATCATTCCTGATTCCTGATTCATCATTCCTGATTCATCATTCATCATTCCTGATTCATCATTCCTGAATCACCATTCCTGATTCCTGATTCATCATTCCTGATTCCTGATTCATCATTCCTGATTCCTGATTGATCACTCCTGATTCCTGATTCCTGATTCCTGATTCATCATTCCTGATTCATCATTCCTGATTCCTGATTCATCATTGCTGATTCCTGATTCATCATTCATCATTCCTGATTCCTGAGTCATCATTCCTGATTCATCATTCATCATTCCTGATTCATCATTGCTGATTCCTGATTCATCATTCCTGATTCATCATTCCTGATTCATCATTCCTGATACATCATTCTGATTCATCATTCCTGATTCATCATTCCTTATTCCTGATTCATCATTCCTGATTCCTTATTCCTGATTCATCATTCCTGATTCCTGATTCATCATTCATCATTCCTGATTCGTCATTCATCATTCCTGATTCATCATTCCTGATTCCTGATTCCTGATTCATCATTCCTGATTCATGATTCCTGATTCATCATTCCTGATTCATTATTCCTGATTCATCATTCATCATTCCTGATTCATCATTCATGAATTCCTGATACATCATTCTGATTCCTGATTCATCATTCCTGATTCCTGATTCATCATTCCTGATTCATGATTCAACATTCCTGATTCCTGATTCATCAATCCTCTTTCATGATTCATCATTCCTGATTCCTGATTCATCATTCCTGATTCCTGATTCATCATCCTGATTCCTGATTCCTGATTCATCATCCTGATTCATCATTCCTGATTCATCATTCATCATTCCTGATTCATCATTCCTGATTCCTGATTCATCATTCATCATTCCTGATTCATCATTCATCATTCCTGATTCGTCATTCATCATTCCTGATTCATCATTCCTGATTCATCATTCCTGATTCTGATTCCTGATTCATCATTCCTGATTCATCATTCCTCAATCATCATTCATCATTCATCATTCCTGATTCCTGATTCATCATTCCTGATTCATCATTCATCATTCCTGATTCATCATTCCTGATTCTGATTCATCATTGCTGATTTCTGATTCATCATTCAATATACCTGATTCTGATTCATCATTCCTGATTCATCATTCATCATTCCTGATTCCTGATTCATCATTCCTGATTCATCATTCATCATTCCTGATTCATCATTCCTGAATCATCATTCCTGATTCCTGATTCATCATTCCTGATTCCTGATTCATCATTCCTGATTCCTGATTGATCACTCCTGATTCCTGATTCCTGATTCCTGATTCATCATTCCTGATTCATCATTCCTGATTCCTGATTCATCATTGCTGATTCCTGATTCATCATTCATCATTCCTGATTCCTGATTCATCATTCCTGATTCATCATTCATCATTCCTGATTCATCATTGCTGATTCCTGATTCATCATTCCTGATTCATCATTCCTGATTCATCATTCCTGATTCATCATTCCTGATTCATCATTCCTGATTCATCATTCCTTATTCCTGATTCATCATTCCTGATTCCTTATTCCTGATTCATCATTCCTGATTCCTGATTCATCATTCATCATTCCTGATTCGTCATTCATCATTCCTGATTCATCATTCCTGATTCCTGATTCCTGATTCATCATTCCTGATTCCTGATTCCTGATTCATCATTCTGATTCATTATTCCTGATTCATCATTCATCATTCCTGATTCATCATTCATGATTCCTGATACATCATTCCTGATTCCTGATTCATCATTCCTGATTCCTGATTCATCATTCCTGATTCATGATTCAACATTCCTGATTCCTGATTCATCAATCCCCTTTCATGATTCATCATTCCTGATTCCTGATTCATCATTCCTGATTCCTGATTCATCATTGCTGATTCCTGATTCCTGATTCATCATTCCTGATTCATCATTCATCATTCCTGATTCGTCATTCATCATTCCTGATTCATCATTCCTGATTCATCATTCCTGATTCCTGATTCCTGATTTATCATTCTGATTCATCATTCCTGATTCATCATTCATCATTCATCATTCCTGATTCCTGATACATCATTCCTGATTCATCATTCCTGATTCATCATTCATCATTCCTGATTCATCATTCCTGATTCTGATTCATCATTGCTGATTTCTGATTCATCATTCATCATTCCTGATTCCTGATTCATCATTCCTGATTCATCATTCATCATTCCTGATTCCTGATTCATCATTCCTGATTCATCATTCATCATTCCTGATTCATCATTCCTGAATCATCATTCCTGATCCCTGATTCATCATTCCTGATTCCTGATTCATCATTCCTGATTCATCATTCCTGATTCATCATTCCTGATTACTGACTCATCATTCATCATTCCTGATTCATCATTCCTTATTCCTGATTCATCATTCCTGATTCTTGATTCCTGATTCATCATTCCTGATTCATCATTCTGATTCATCATTCATCATACCTGATTCATCATTCCTTATTCCTGATTCATCATTCCTGATTCCTGATTCATCATTCATCATTCCTGTTTCATCATTCATCATTCATCATTCCTGATTCGTCATTCATCTATGAATTTGCTGGAATCTATGAATTTGCTGAAAGATGGAATCCCTACGTTTGAGAATTTTACGGCACATTGAACGTTTTTAATATAAGCTCGCGGTCAGGAATCTATGAATTTGATGGAAAGATGGAATCTCTCCGTTTGAGAATTTTACGGCACATTCAACGTTTTTAATATTAGCTCGCGGTCAGGAATCTATGAATTTGCTGGAAAGATGGAATCTCTCCGTTTGAGAATTTAGGGCACAATTCAACGTTTTTAAGATTAGCTCGCGGTCAGGAATCTATGAATTTGCTGGAAAGATGGAATCTCTCCGTTGAGAATTTTAGGGCACAATTCAACGTTTTTAAGATTAGCTCGCGGTCAGGAATCTATGAATTTGCTGGAAATATGGAATCTCTCCGTTTGAGAATTTTACGGCACATTGAACGTTTTTAACATTAGCTCGCGGTCAGGAATCTATGAATTTGCTGGAAAGATGGAATCTCTCCGTTTGAGAATTTTAAGGCACATTGAACGTTTTTAACATTAGCTCGCGGTCAGGAATCTATGAATTTGCTGGAAAGATGGAATCTCTCCGTTTGAGAATTTTAAGGCACATTCAACGTTTTTAAGATTAGCTCGCGGTCAGGAATCTATGAATTTGCTGGAAAGATGGAATCTCTCCGTTTGAGAATTTTAAGGCAAATTGAACGTTTTAAGATTAGCTCGCGGTCAGGAATCTATGAATTTGCTGGAAAGATGGAATCTCTCCGTTTGAGAATTTTAAGGCACATTGAACGTTTTTAAGATTAGCTCGCGGTCAGGAATCTATGAATTTGCTGGAAAGATGGAATCTCTCCGTTTGAGAATTTTACGGCACATTGAACGTTTTTAAGATTAGCTCGCGGTCAGGAATCTATGAATTTGCTGGAAAGATGGAATCTCTCCGTTTGAGAATTTTAAGGCACATTGAACGTTTTTAAGATTAGCTCGCGGTCAGGAATCTATGAATTTGCTGGAAAGATGGAATCTCTCCGTTTGAGAATTTTACGGCACATTCAACGTTTTTAAGATTAGCTCGCGGTCAGGAATCTATGAATTTGCTGGAAAGATGGAATCTCTCCGTTTGAGAATTTTAAGGCACATTCAACGTTTTTAAGATTAGCTCGCGGTCAGGAATCTATGAATTTGCTGGAAAGATGGAATCTCTCCGTTTGAGAATTTTAAGGCACATTCAACGTTTTTAAGATTAGCTCGCGGTCAGGAATCTATGAATTTGATGGAAAGATGGAATCTCTCCGTTTGAGAATTTTACGGCACATTGAACGTTTTTAAGATTAGCTCGCGGTCAGGAATCTATGAATTTGCTGGAAAGATGGAATCTCTCCGTTTGAGAATTTTAAGGCACATTCAACGTTTTTAAGATTAGCTCGCGGTCAGGAATCTATGAATTTGCTGGAAAGGTGGAATCTCTCCGTTTGAGAATTTTACGGCACATTGAACGTTTTAAGATTAGCTCGCGGTCAGGAATCTATGAATTTGCTGGAAAGATGGAATCTCTCCGTTTGAGAATTTTACGGCACATTCAACGATTTTAAGATTAGCTCGCGGTCAGGAATCTATGAATTTGCTGGAAAGATGGAATCTCTCCGTTTGAGAATTTTAAGGCACATTCAACGTTTTTAAGATTAGCTCGCGGTCAGGAATCTATGAATTTGCTGGAAAGATGGAATCTCTCCGTTTGAGAATTTTACGGCACATTGAACGTTTTTAAGATTAGCTCGCGGTCAGGAATCTATGAATTTGCTGGAAAGATGGAATCTCTCCGTTTGAGAATTTTAAGGCACATTGAACGTTTTTAAGATTAGCTCGCGGTCAGGAATCTATGAATTTGCTGGAAAGATGGAATCTCTCCGTTTGAGAATTTTACGGCACATTCAACGTTTTTAAGATTAGCTCGCGGTCAGGAATCTATGAATTTGCTGGAAAGATGGAATCTCTCCGTTTGAGAATTTTAAGGCACATTCAACGTTTTTAAGATTAGCTCGCGGTCAGGAATCTATGAATTTGCTGGAAAGATGGAATCTCTCCGTTTGAGAATTTTACGGCACATTCAACGTTTTTAAGATTAGCTCGCGGTCAGGAATCTATGAATTTGCTGGAAAGATGGAATCTCTCCGTTTGAGAATTTTAAGGCACATTCAACGTTTTTAAGATTAGCTCGCGGTCAGGAATCTATGAATTTGCTGGAAAGATGGAATCTCTCCGTTTGAGAATTTTAAGGCACATTCAACGTTTTTAAGATTAGCTCGCGGTCAGGAATCTAGGAATTTGATGGAAAGATGGAATCTCTCCGTTGAGAATTTTACGGCACATTGAACGTTTTTAAGATTAGCTCGCGGTCAGGAATCTATGAATTTGCTGGAAAGATGGAATCTCTCCGTTTGAGAATTTTACGGCACATTCAACGTTTTTAGATTAGCTCGCGGTCAGGAATCTATGAATTTGCTGGAAAGATGGAATCTCTCCGTTTGAGAATTTTACGGCACATTGAACGTTTTTAAGATTAGCTCGCGGTCAGGAATCTATGAATTTGCTGGAAAGATGGAATCTCTCCGTTTGAGAATTTTACGGCACATTGAACGTTTTTAAGATTAGCTCGCGGTCAGGAATCTATGAATTTGCTGGAAAGATGGAATCTCTCCGTTTGAGAATTTTACGGCACATTGAACGTTTTTAAGATTAGCTCGCGGTCAGGATCTATGAATTTGCTGGAAAGATGGAATCTCTCCGTTTGAGAATTTTAAGGCACATTCAACGTTTTTAAGATTAGCTCGCGGTCAGGAATCTATGAATTTGCTGGAAAGATGGAATCTCTCCGTTTGAGAATTTTACGGCACATTCAACGTTTTTAAGATTAGCTCGCGGTCAGGAATCTATGAATTTGCTGGAAATATGGAATCTCTCCGTTTGAGAATTTTACGGCACATTCAACGTTTTTAAGATTAGCTCGCGGTCAGGAATCTATGAATTGCTGGAAAGATGGAATCTCTCCGTTTGAGAATTTTACGGCACATTCAACGTTTTTAACATTAGCTCGCGGTCAGGAATCTATGAATTTGCTGGAAAGATGGAATCTCTCCGTTTGAGAATTTTAAGGCACATTCAACGTTTTTAAGATTAGCTCGCGGTCAGGAATCTATGAATTGCTGGAAAGATGGAATCTCACCGTTTGAGAATTTTACGGCACATTCAACGTTTTTAAGATTAGCTCGCGGTCAGGAATCTATGAATTTGCTGGAAAGATGGAATCTCTCCGTTTGAGAATTTTAAGGCACATTGAACGTTTTTAAGATTAGCTCGCGGTCAGGAATCTATGAATTTGCTGGAAAGATGGAATCTCTCCGTTTGAGAATTTTACGGCACATTCAACGTTTTTAAGATTAGCTCGCGGTCAGGAATCTATGAATTGCTGGAAAGATGGAATCTCTCCGTTTGAGAATTTTAAGGCACATTCAACGTTTTTAAGATTAGCTCGCGGTCAGGAATCTATGAATTTGCTGGAAAGATGGAATCTCTCCGTTTGAGAATTTTAAGGCACATTCAACGTTTTTAAGATTAGCTCGCGGTCAGGAATCTATGAATTTGATGGAAAGATGGAATCTCTCCGTTTGAGAATTTACGGCACATTGAACGTTTTTAAGATTAGCTCGCGGTCAGGAATCTATGAATTTGCTGGAAAGATGGAATCTCTCCGTTTGAGAATTTTAGGCACATTCAACGTTTTTAAGATTAGCTCGCGGTCAGGAATCTATGAATTTGCTGGAAAGGTGGAATCTCTCCGTTTGAGAATTTTACGGCACATTGAACGTTTTTAAGATTAGCTCGCGGTCAGGAATCTATGAATTTGCTGGAAAGATGGAATCTCTCCGTTTGAGAATTTTACGGCACATTCAACGATTTTAAGATTAGCTCGCGGTCAGGAATCTATGAATTTGCTGGAAAGATGGAATCTCTCCGTTTGAGAATTTTAAGGCACATTCAACGTTTTTAAGATTAGCTCGCGTCAGGAATCTATGAATTTGCTGGAAAGATGGAATCTCTCCGTTTGAGATTTTACGGCACATTGAACGTTTTTAAGATTAGCTCGCGGTCAGGAATCTATGAATTTGCTGGAAAGATGGAATCTCTCCGTTTGAGAATTTTAAGGCACATTGAACGTTTTTAAGATTAGCTCGCGGTCAGGAATCTATGAATTTGCTGGAAAGATGGAATCTCTCCGTTGAGAATTTACGGCACATTCAACGTTTTTAAGATTAGCTCGCGGTCAGGAATCTATGAATTTGCTGGAAAGATGGAATCTCTCCGTTTGAGAATTTTAAGGCACATTGAACGTTTTTAAGATTAGCTCGCGGTCAGGAATCTATGAATTTGCTGGAAAGATGGAATCTCTCCGTTGAGAATTTTACGGCACATTCAACGTTTTTAAGATTAGCTCGCGGTCAGGAATCTATGAGTTTGCTGGAAAGATGGAATCTCTCCGTTTGAGAATTTTAAGGCACATTCAACGTTTTTAAGATTAGCTCGCGTCAGGAATCTATGAATTTGCTGGAAAGATGGAATCTCTCCGTTGAGAATTTTAAGGCACATTCAACGTTTTAAGATTAGCTCGCGGTCAGGAATCTAGGAATTTGATGAAAGATGGAATCTCTCCGTTTGAGAATTTTACGGCACATTGAACGTTTTTAAGATTAGCTCGCGGTCAGGAATCTATGAATTTGCTGGAAAGATGGAATCTCTCCGTTTGAGAATTTTAAGGCACATTCAACGTTTTTAAGATTAGCTCGCGGTCAGGAATCTATGAATTTGCTGGAAAGATGGAATCTCTCCGTTTGAGAATTTTACGGCACATTGAACGTTTTTAAGATTAGCTCGCGGTCAGGAATCTATGAATTGCTGGAAAGATGGAATCTCTCCGTTTGAGAATTTTACGGCACATTGAACGTTTTTAAGATTAGCTCGCGGTCAGGAATCTATGAATTTGCTGGAAAGATGGAATCTCTCCGTTTGAGAATTTTACGGCACATTGAACGTTTTTAAGATTAGCTCGCGGTCAGGAATCTATGAATTTGCTGGAAAGATGGAATCTCTCCGTTTGAGAATTTTAAGGCACATTCAACGTTTTTAAGATTAGCTCGCGGTCAGGAATCTATGAATTTGCTGGAAAGATGGAATCTCTCCGTTTGAGAATTTTACGGCACATTCAACGTTTTTAAGATTAGCTCGCGGTCAGGAATCTATGAATTTGCTGGAAATATGGAATCTCTCCGTTTGAGAATTTTACGGCACATTCAACGTTTTTAAGATTAGCTCGCGGTCAGGAATCTATGAATTTGCTGGAAAGATGGAATCTCTCCGTTTGAGAATTTTACGGCACATTCAACGTTTTTAAACATTAGCTCGCGGTCAGGAATCTATGAATTTGCTGGAAAGATGGAATCTCTCCGTTTGAGAATTTTAAGGCACATTCAACGTTTTTAAGATTAGCTCGCGGTCAGGAATCTATGAATTTGCTGGAAAGATGGAATCTCACCGTTTGAGAATTTTACGGCACATTCAATGTTTTTAAGATTAGCTCGCGGTCAGGAATCTATGAATTTGCTGGAAAGATGGAATCTCTCCGTTTGAGAATTTTAAGGCACATTGAACGTTTTTAAGATTAGCTCGCGGTCAGGAATCTATGAATTTGCTGGAAAGATGGAATCTCTCCGTTTGAGAATTTTACGGCACACTCAACGTTTTTAAGATTAGCTCGCGGTCAGGAATCTATGAATTTGCTGGAAAGATGGAATCTCTCCGTTTGAGAATTTTACGGCACATTCAACGTTTTTAAGATTAGCTCGCGGTCAGGAATCTATGAATTTGCTGGAAAGATGGAATCTCTCCGTTTGAGAATTTTACGGCACATTCAACGTTTTTAAGATTAGCTCGCGGTCAGGAATCTATGAATTTGCTGGAAAGATGGAATCTCTCCGTTTGAGAATTTTAAGGCACATTCAACGTTTTTAAGATTAGCTCGCGGTCAGGAATCTATGAATTTGCTGGAAAGATGGAATCTCACCGTTTGAGAATTTACGGCACATTCAACGTTTTTAAGATTAGCTCGCGTCAGGAATCTATGAATTTGCTGGAAAGATGGAATCTCTCCGTTTGAGAATTTTAAGGCACATTGAACGTTTTTAAGATTAGCTCGCGGTCAGGAATCTATGAATTTGCTGGAAAGATGGAATCTCTCCGTTTGAGAATTTTACGGCACATTCAACGTTTTAAGATTAGCTCGCGGTCAGGAATCTATGAATTTGCTGGAAAGATGGAATCTCTCCGTTTGAGAATTTTACGGCACATTGCAACGTTTTTAAGATTAGCTCGCGGTCAGGAATCTATGAATTTGCTGGAAAGATGAATCTCTCCGTTTGAGAATTTTACGGCACATTCAACGTTTTTAAGATTAGCTCGCGGTCAGGAATCTATGAATTTGCTGGAAAGATGGAATCTCTCCGTTTGAGAATTTTACGGCACATTCAACGTTTTTAAGATTAGCTCGCGGTCAGGAATCTATGAATTTGCTGGAAATATGGAATCTCTCCGTTTGAGAATTTTACGGCACATTCAACGTTTTTAAGATTAGCTCGCGGTCAGGAATCTATGAATTTGCTGGAAAGATGGAATCTCACCGTTGAGAATTTTACGGCACATTCAATGTTTTTAAGATTAGCTCGCGGTCAGGAATCTATGAATTTGCTGGAAAGATGGAATCTCTCCGTTTGAGAATTTTAAGGCACATTGAACGTTTTTAACATTAGCTCGCGGTCAGGAATCTATGAATTTGCTGGAAAGATGGAATCTCTCCGTTTGAGAATTTTAAGGCACATTCAACGTTTTTAAGATTAGCTCGCGGTCAGGAATCTAGGAATTTGATGGAAAGATGGAATCTCTCCGTTTGAGAATTTTACGGCACATTCAACGTTTTTAAGATTAGCTCGCGGTCAGGAATCTATGAATTTGCTGGAAAGATGGAATCTCTCCGTTTGAGAATTTTAAGGCACATTCAACGTTTTTAAGATTAGCTCGCGGTCAGGAATCTATGAATTTGCTGGAAAGATGGAATCTCTCCGTTTGAGAATTTTACGGCACATTCAACGTTTTTAAGATTAGCTCGCGGTCAGGAATCTATGAATTTGCTGGAAAGATGGAATCTCTCCGTTTGAGAATTTTACGGCACATTGAACGTTTTTAAGATTAGCTCGCGGTCAGGAATCTATGAATTTGCTGGAAAGATGGAATCTCTCCGTTTGAGAATTTTACGGCACATTGAACGTTTTTAAGATTAGCTCGCGGTCAGGAATCTATGAATTTGCTGGAAAGATGGAATCTCTCCGTTTGAGAATTTTAAGGCACATTCAACGTTTTTAAGATTAGCTCGCGGTCAGGAATCTATGAATTTGCTGGAAAGATGGAATCTCTCCGTTTGAGAATTTTACGGCACATTCAACGTTTTAAGATTAGCTCGCGGTCAGGAATCTATGAATTTGCTGGAAAGATGGAATCTCTCCGTTTGAGAATTTTACGGCACATTCAACGTTTTAAGATTAGCTCGCGGTCAGGAATCTATGAATTGCTGAAAGATGGAATCTCTCCGTTTGAGAATTTTACGGCACATTCAACGTTTTTAAGCATTAGCTCGCGGTCAGGAATCTATGAATTTGCTGGAAAGATGGAATCTCTCCGTTTGAGAATTTTAAGGCACATTCAACGTTTTTAGATTAGCTCGCGGTCAGGAATCTATGAATTTGCTGGAAAGATGGAATCTCACCGTTTGAGAATTTTACGGCACATTCAATGTTTTTAAGATTAGCTCGCGGTCAGGAATCTATGAATTTGCTGGAAAGATGGAATCTCTCCGTTTGAGAATTTTAAGGCACATTGAACGTTTTAAGATTAGCTCGCGGTCAGGAATCTATGAATTTGCTGGAAAGATGGAATCTCTCCGTTTGAGAATTTTACGGCACACTCAACGTTTTTAAGATTAGCTCGCGGTCAGGAATCTATGAATTTGCTGGAAAGATGGAATCTCTCCGTTGAGAATTTTACGGCACATTCAACGTTTTTAAGATTAGCTCGCGTCAGGAATCTATGAATTTGCTGGAAAGATGGAATCTCTCCGTTTGAGAATTTTACGGCACATTCAACGTTTTTAAGATTAGCTCGCGGTCAGGAATCTATGAATTTGCTGGAAAGATGGAATCTCTCCGTTTGAGAATTTTAAGGCACATTCAACGTTTTTAAGATTAGCTCGCGGTCAGGAATCTATGAATTTGCTGAAAGATGGAATCTCACCGTTTGAGAATTTTACGGCACATTCAACGTTTTTAAGATTAGCTCGCGGTCAGGAATCTATGAATTTGCTGGAAAGATGGAATCTCTCCGTTTGAGAATTTTAAGGCACATTGAACGTTTTTAAGATTAGCTCGCGGTCAGGAATCTATGAATTTGCTGGAAAGATGGAATCTCTCCGTTTGAGAATTTTACGGCACACTCAACGTTTTTAAGATTAGCTCGCGGTCAGGAATCTATGAATTTGCTGGAAAGATGGAATCTCTCCGTTTGAGAATTTTACGGCACATTCAACGTTTTTAAGATTAGCTCGCGGTCAGGAATCTATGAATTTGCTGGAAAGATGGAATCTCTCCGTTTGAGAATTTTACGGCACATTCAACGTTTTTAAGATTAGCTCGCGGTCAGGAATCTATGAATTTGCTGGAAATATGGAATCTCTCCGTTTGAGAATTTTACGGCACATTCAACGTTTTTAAGATTAGCTCGCGGTCAGGAATCTATGAATTTGCTGGAAAGATGGAATCTCTCCGTTTGAGAATTTTACGGCACATTCAACGTTTTTAACATTAGCTCGCGGTCAGGAATCTATGAATTTGCTGGAAAGATGGAATCTCTCCGTTTGAGAATTTTAAGGCACATTCAACGTTTTTAAGATTAGCTCGCGGTCAGGAATCTATGAATTTGCTGGAAAGATGGAATCTCTCCGTTTGAGAATTTTTACGGCACATTGAACGTTTTTAAGATTAGCTCGCGGTCAGGAATCTATGAATTTGCTGGAAAGATGGAATCTCTCCGTTTGAGAATTTTAAGGCACATTGAACGTTTTTAAGATTAGCTCGCGGTCAGGAATCTATGAATTTGCTGGAAAGATGGAATCTCTCCGTTGAGAATTTACGGCACATTCAACGTTTTAAGATTAGCTCGCGGTCAGGAATCTATGAATTTGCTGGAAAGATGGAATCTCTCCGTTTGAGAATTTTACGGCACATTCAACGTTTTTAAGATTAGCTCGCGGTCAGGAATCTATGAATTTGCTGGAAAGATGGAATCTCTCCGTTTGAGAATTTTACGGCACATTCAACGTTTTTAACATTAGCTCGCGGTCAGGAATCTATGAATTTGCTGGAAAGATGGAATCTCTCCGTTTGAGAATTTTAAGGCACATTCAACGTTTTTAAGATTAGCTCGCGGTCAGGAATCTATGAATTTGCTGGAAAGATGGAATCTCACCGTTTGAGAATTTACGGCACATTCAACGTTTTTAAGATTAGCTCGCGGTCAGGAATCTATGAATTTGCTGGAAAGATGGAATCTCTCCGTTTGAGAATTTTAAGGCACATTGAACGTTTTTAAGATTAGCTCGCTGTCAGGAATCTATGAATTTGCTGGAAAGATGGAATCTCTCCGTTGAGAATTTTACGGCACACTCAACGTTTTTAAGATTAGCTCGCGGTCAGGAATCTATGAATTTGCTGGAAAGATGGAATCTCTCCGTTTGAGAATTTTACGGCACACTCAACGTTTTTAAGATTAGCTCGCGGTCAGGAATCTATGAATTTGCTGGAAAGATGGAATCTCTCCGTTTGAGAATTTACGGCACATTCAACGTTTTTAAGATTAGCTCGCGGTCAGGAATCTATGAATTTGCTGGAAAGATGGAATCTCTCCGTTTGAGAATTTTAAGGCACATTGAACGTTTTTAAGATTAGCTCGCGGTCAGGAATCTATGAATTTGCTGGAAAGATGGAATCTCTCCGTTTGAGAATTTACGGCACACTCAACGTTTTTAAGATTAGCTCGCGGTCAGGAATCTATGAATTTGCTGGAAAGATGGAATCTCTCCGTTTGAGAATTTTACGGCACATTCAACGTTTTTAAGATTAGCTCGCGGTCAGGAATCTATGAATTTGCTGGAAATATGGAATCTCTCCGTTTGAGAATTTTACGGCACATTCAACGTTTTTAAGATTAGCTCGCGGTCAGGAATCTATGAATTTGCTGGAAAGATGGAATCTCTCCGTTTGAGAATTTTACGGCACATTCAACGTTTTTAAGATTAGCTCGCGGTCAGGAATCTATGAATTTGCTGGAAAGATGGAATCTCTCCGTTTGAGAATTTTACGGCACATTCAACGTTTTTAAGATTAGCTCGCGGTCAGGAATCTATGAATTTGCTGGAAAGATGGAATCTCTCCGTTTGAGAATTTTAAGGCACATTCAACGTTTTTAAGATTAGCTCGCGGTCAGGAATCTATGAATTTGCTGGAAAGATGGAATCTCTCCGTTTGAGAATTTTAAGGCACATTGAACGTTTTTAAGATTAGCTCGCGGTCAGGAATCTATGAATTTGCTGGAAAGATGAATCTCTCCGTTTGAGAATTTTACGGCACATTCAACGTTTTAAGATTAGCTCGCGGTCAGGAATCTATGAATTTGCTGGAAAGATGGAATCTCTCCGTTTGAGAATTTACGGCACATTCAACGTTTTTAAGATTAGCTCGCGGTCAGGAATCTATGAATTTGCTGGAAAGATGGAATCTCTCCGTTTGAGAATTTTAAGGCACATTCAACGTTTTTAAGATTAGCTCGCGGTCAGGAATCTATGAATTTGCTGGAAAGATGGAATCTCTCCGTTGAGAATTTTACGGCACATTCAACGTTTTTAAGATTAGCTCGCGGTCAGGAATCTATGAATTTGCTGGAAAGATGGAATCTCTCCGTTTGAGAATTTTACGGCACATTCAACGTTTTTAAGATTAGCTCGCGGTCAGGAATCTATGAATTTGCTGGAAAGATGGAATCTCTCCGTTTGAGAATTTTAAGGCACATTGAACGTTTTTAAGATTAGCTCGCGGTCAGGAATCTATGAATTTGATGGAAAGATGGAATCTCTCCGTTTGAGAATTTTACGGCACATTGAACGTTTTAAGATTAGCTCGCGGTCAGGAATCTATGAATTTGCTGGAAAGATGGAATCTCTCCGTATGAGAATTTTAAGGCACATTCAACGTTTTTAAGATTAGCTCGCGGTCAGGAATCTATGAATTTGCTGGAAAGATGGAATCTCTCCGTTTGAGAATTTTACGGCACATTCAACGTTTTTAAGATTAGCTCGCGGTCAGGAATCTATGAATTTGCTGGAAAGATGGAATCTCTCCGTTTGAGAATTTTAAGGCACATTCAACGTTTTTAAGATTAGCTCGCGGTCAGGAATCTATGAATTTGCTGGAAAGATGGAATCTCTCCGTTTGAGAATTTTAAGGCACATTCAACGTTTTAAGATTAGCTCGCGGTCAGGAATCTATGAATTTGCTGGAAAGATGGAATCTCTCCGTTTGAGAATTTTAAGGCACATTCAACGTTTTTAAGATTAGCTCGCGGTCAGGAATCTATGAATTTGCTGGAAAGATGGAATCTCTCCGTTTGAGAATTTTAAGGCACATTCAACGTTTTTAAGATTAGCTCGCGGTCAGGAATCTATGAATTTGCTGGAAAGATGGAATCTCTCCGTTTGAGAATTTTACGGCACATTCAACGTTTTTAAGATTAGCTCGCGGTCAGGAATCTATGAATTTGCTGGAAAGATGGAATCTCTCCGTTTGAGAATTTTACGGCACATTCAACGTTTTTAAGATTAGCTCGCGGTCAGGAATCTATGAATTTGCTGGAAAGATGGAATCTCTCCGTTTGAGAATTTTACGGCACATTCAACGTTTTTAAGATTAGCTCGCGGTCAGGAATCTATGAATTTGCTGGAAAGATGGAATCTCTCCGTTTGAGAATTTTAAGGCACATTCAACGTTTTTAAGATTAGCTCGCGGTCAGGAATCTATGAATTTGCTGGAAAGATGGAATCTCACCGTTTGAGAATTTACGGCACATTCAACGTTTTTAAGATTAGCTCGCGGTCAGGAATCTATGAATTTGCTGGAAAGATGGAATCTCTCCGTTTGAGAATTTTAAGGCACATTGAACGTTTTTAAGATTAGCTCGCGGTCAGGAATCTATGAATTTGCTGGAAAGATGGAATCTCTCCGTTGAGAATTTTACGGCACACTCAACGTTTTTAAGATTAGCTCGCGGTCAGGAATCTATGAATTTGCTGGAAAGATGGAATCTCTCCGTTTGAGAATTTAAGGCACATTCAACGTTTTTAAGATTAGCTCGCGGTCAGGAATCTATGAATTTGCTGGAAAGATGGAATCTCTCCGTTTGAGAATTTTAAGGCACATTCAACGTTTTTAAGATTAGCTCGCGGTCAGGAATCTATGAATTTGCTGGAAAGATGGAATCTCACCGTTTGAGAATTTTACGGCACATTCAACGTTTTTAAGATTAGCTCGCGGTCAGGAATCTATGAATTTGCTGGAAAGATGGAATCTCTCCGTTTGAGAATTTTAAGGCACATTGAACGTTTTTAAGATTAGCTCGCGGTCAGGAATCTATGAATTTGCTGGAAAGATGGAATCTCTCGTTTGAGAATTTTACGGCACACTCAACGTTTTTAAGATTAGCTCGCGGTCAGGAATCTATGAATTTGCTGGAAGATGGAATCTCTCCGTTGAGAATTTTACGGCACACTCAACGTTTTAAGATTAGCTCGCGGTCAGGAATCTATGAATTTGCTGGAAAGATGGAATCTCTCCGTTTGAGAATTTTACGGCACATTCAACGTTTTTAAGATTAGCTCGCGGTCAGGAATCTATGAATTTGCTGGAAAGATGGAATCTCTCCGTTTGAGAATTTTAAGGCACATTGAACGTTTTTAAGATTAGCTCGCGGTCAGGAATCTATGAATTTGCTGGAAAGATGGAATCTCTCCGTTGAGAATTTTACGGCACACTCAACGTTTTTAAGATTAGCTCGCGGTCAGGAATCTATGAATTTGCTGGAAAGATGGAATCTCTCCGTTTGAGAATTTTACGGCACATTCAACGTTTTTAAGATTAGCTCGCGGTCAGGAATCTATGAATTTGCTGGAAATATGGAATCTCTCCGTTTGAGAATTTTACGGCACATTCAACGTTTTTAAGATTAGCTCGCGGTCAGGAATCTATGAATTTGCTGGAAAGATGGAATCTCTCCGTTTGAGAATTTTACGGCACATTCAACGTTTTTAACATTAGCTCGCGGTCAGGAATCTATGAATTTGCTGGAAAGATGGAATCTCTCCGTTTGAGAATTTTACGGCACATTCAACGTTTTTAACATTAGCTCGCGGTCAGGAATCTATGAATTTGCTGGAAAGATGGAATCTCTCCGTTGAGAATTTTAAGGCACATTCAACGTTTTTAAGATTAGCTCGCGGTCAGGAATCTATGAATTTGCTGGAAAGATGGAATCTCTCCGTTTGAGAATTTTAAGGCACATTGAACGTTTTTAAGATTAGCTCGCGGTCAGGAATCTATGAATTTGCTGGAAAGATGGAATCTCTCCGTTTGAGAATTTTACGGCACATTCAACGTTTTTAAGATTAGCTCGCGGTCAGGAATCTATGAATTTGCTGGAAAGATGGAATCTCTCCGTTTGAGAATTTTAAGGCACATTGAACGTTTTTAAGATTAGCTCGCGGTCAGGAATCTATGAATTTGCTGGAAAGATGGAATCTCTCCGTTTGAGAATTTTACGGCACACTCAACGTTTTTAAGATTAGCTCGCGGTCAGGAATCTATGAATTTGCTGGAAAGATGGAATCTCTCCGTTTGAGAATTTTAAGGCACATTCAACGTTTTAAGATTAGCTCGCGGTCAGGAATCTATGAATTTGCTGGAAAGATGGAATCTCTCCGTTTGAGAATTTTAAGGCACATTCAACGTTTTAAGATTAGCTCGCGGTCAGGAATCTATGAATTTGCTGGAAAGATGGAATCTCACCGTTTGAGAATTTTACGGCACATTCAACGTTTTTAAGATTAGCTCGCGGTCAGGAATCTATGAATTTGCTGGAAGATGGAATCTCTCCGTTTGAGAATTTTAAGGCACATTGAACGTTTTTAAGATTAGCTCGCGGTCAGGAATCTATGAATTTGCTGGAAAGATGGAATCTCTCCGTTTGAGAATTTTACGGCACACTCAACGTTTTTAAGATTAGCTCGCGGTCAGGAATCTATGAATTTGCTGGAAAGATGGAATCTCTCCGTTTGAGAATTTTACGGCACACTCAACGTTTTTAAGATTAGCTCGCGGTCAGGAATCTATGAATTTGCTGGAAAGATGGAATCTCTCCGTTTGAGAATTTTACGGCACATTCAACGTTTTTAAGATTAGCTCGCGGTCAGGAATCTATGAATTTGCTGGAAAGATGGAATCTCTCCGTTTGAGAATTTTAAGGCACATTGAACGTTTTAAGATTAGCTCGCGGTCAGGAATCTATGAATTTGCTGGAAAGATGGAATCTCTCCGTTTGAGAATTTTACGGCACACTCAACGTTTTTAAGATTAGCTCGCGGTCAGGAATCTATGAATTTGCTGAAAGATGGAATCTCTCCGTTTGAGAATTTTACGGCACATTCAACGTTTTTAAGATTAGCTCGCGGTCAGGAATCTATGAATTTGCTGGAATATGGAATCTCTCCGTTTGAGAATTTTACGGCACATTCAACGTTTTTAAGATTAGCTCGCGGTCAGGAATCTATGAATTTGCTGGAAAGATGGAATCTCTCCGTTTGAGAATTTTACGGCACATTCAACGTTTTTAACATTAGCTCGCGGTCAGGAATCTATGAATTTGCTGGAAAGATGGAATCTCTCCGTTTGAGAATTTTACGGCACATTCAACGTTTTTAACATTAGCTCGCGGTCAGGAATCTATGAATTTGCTGGAAAGATGGAATCTCTCCGTTTGAGAATTTTAAGGCACATTCAACGTTTTAAGATTAGCTCGCGGTCAGGAATCTATGAATTTGCTGGAAAGATGGAATCTCTCCGTTTGAGAATTTTAAGGCACATTGAACGTTTTTAAGATTAGCTCGCGGTCAGGAATCTATGAATTTGCTGAAAGATGGAATCTCTCCGTTTGAGAATTTTACGGCACATTCAACGTTTTTAAGATTAGCTCGCGGTCAGGGAATCTATGAATTTGCTGGAAAGATGGAATCTCTCCGTTTGAGAATTTTACGGCACATTCAACGTTTTTAAGATTAGCTCGCGGTCAGGAATCTATGAATTTGCTGGAAAGATGAATCTCTCCGTTTGAGAATTTTAAGGCACATTCAACGTTTTTAAGATTAGCTCGCGGTCAGGAATCTATGAATTTGCTGGAAAGATGGAATCTCACCGTTTGAGAATTTTACGGCACATTCAACGTTTTTAAGATTAGCTCGCGGTCAGGAATCTATGAATTTGCTGGAAAGATGGAATCTCTCCGTTTGAGAATTTTAAGGCACAATTCAACGTTTTTAAGATTAGCCCGCGGTCAGGAATCTATGAATTTGCTGGAAAGATGGAATCTCTCCGTTTGAGAATTTTAAGGCACATTGAACGTTTTTAAGATTAGCTCGCGGTCAGAATCTATGAATTTGATGGAAAGATGGAAACTCTCCGTTTGAGAATTTTACGGCACATTGAACGTTTTTAAGATTAGCTCGCGGTCAGGAATCTATGAATTTGCTGGAAAGATGGAATCTCTCCGTATGAGAATTTTAAGGCACATTCAACGTTTTTAAGATTAGCTCGCGGTCAGGAATCTATGAATTTGCTGGAAAGATGGAATCTCTCCGTTTGAGAATTTTACGGCACATTCAACGTTTTTAAGATTAGCTCGCGGTCAGGAATCTATGAATTTGCTGAAAGATGGAATCTCTCCGTTTGAGAATTTTAAGGCACATTCAACGTTTTTAAGATTAGCTCGCGGTCAGGAATCTATGAATTTGCTGGAAAGATGGAATCTCTCCGTTGAGAATTTTAAGGCACATTCAACGTTTTTAAGATTAGCTCGCGGTCAGGAATCTATGAATTTGCTGGAAAGATGGAATCTCTCCGTTTGAGAATTTAAGGCACATTCAACGTTTTTAAGATTAGCTCGCGGTCAGGAATCTATGAATTTGCTGGAAAGATGGAATCTCTCCGTTTGAGAATTTTAAGGCACATTCAACGTTTTTAAGATTAGCTCGCGGTCAGGAATCTATGAATTTGCTGGAAAGATGGAATCTCTCCGTTTGAGAATTTTACGGCACATTCAACGTTTTTAAGATTAGCTCGCGGTCAGGAATCTATGAATTTGCTGGAAATATGGAATCTCTCCGTTTGAGAATTTTACGGCACATTCAACGTTTTTAAGATTAGCTCGCGGTCAGGAATCTATGAATTTGCTGGAAAGATGGAATCTCTCCGTTGAGAATTTTACGGCACATTCAACGTTTTTAACATTAGCTCGCGGTCAGGAATCTATGAATTTGCTGGAAGATGGAATCTCTCCGTTTGAGAATTTTAAGGCACATTCAACGTTTTTAAGATTAGCTCGCGGTCAGGAATCTATGAATTTGCTGGAAAGATGGAATCTCTCCGTTTGAGAATTTTACGGCACATTCAACGTTTTTAAGATTAGCTCGCGGTCAGGAATCTATGAATTTGCTGGAAAGATGGAATCTCTCCGTTTGAGAATTTTAAGGCACATTGAACGTTTTTAAGATTAGCTCGCGGTCAGGAATCTATGAATTTGCTGGAAAGATGGAATCTCTCCGTTTGAGAATTTTACGGCACACTCAACGTTTTTAAGATTAGCTCGCGGTCAGGAATCTATGAATTTGCTGAAAGATGGAATCTCTCCGTTTGAGAATTTTAAGGCACATTCAACGGTTTTTAAGATTAGCTCGCGGTCAGGAATCTATGAATTTGCTGGAAAGATGGAATCTCTCCGTTTGAGAATTTTACGGCACATTCAACGTTTTTAAGATTAGCTCGCGGTCAGGAATCTATGAATTTGCTGGAAATATGGAATCTCTCCGTTTGAGAATTTTAAGGCACATTCAACGTTTTTAAGATTAGCTCGCGGTCAGGAATCTATGAATTTGCTGGAAATATGGAATCTCTCCGTTTGAGAATTTTACGGCACATTGAACGTTTTTAACATTAGCTCGCGGTCAGCAATCTATGAATTTGCTGGAAAGATGGAATCTCTCCGTTTGAGAATTTTAAGGCACATTGAACGTTTTTAAGATTAGCTCGCGGTCAGGAATCTATGAATTTGCTGGAAAGATGGAATCTCTCCGTTTGAGAATTTTACGGCACATTCAACCTTTTTAAGATTAGCTCGCGTCAGGAATCTATGAATTTGCTGGAAAGATGGAATCTCTCCGTTTGAGAATTTTAAGGCACATTCAACGTTTTAAGATTAGCTCGCGGTCAGGAATCTATGAATTTGCTGGAAAGATGGAATCTCTCCGTTTGAGAATTTTACGGCACATTCAACCTTTTTAAGATTAGCTCGCGGTCAGGAATCTATGAATTTTGCTGGAAAGATGGAATCTCTCCGTTGAGATTTTAAGGCACATTCAACGTTTTTAAGATTAGCTCGCGGTCAGGAATTATGAATTTGCTGGAAAGATGGAATCTCTCCGTTTGAGAATTTAAGACACCATCTTCAACGTTTTAAGATTAGCTCGCGGTCAGGAATCTATGAATTTGCTGGAAAGATGGAATCTCTCCGTTTGAGAATTTTACGGCACATTCAACGTTTTTAAGATTAGCTCGCGGTCAGGAATCTATGAATTTGCTGGAAATATGGAATCTCTCCGTTTGAGAATTTTACGGCACATTCAACGTTTTTAACATTAGCTCGCGGTCAGGAATCTATGAATTTGCTGGAAAGATGGTATCTCTCCGTTTGAGAATTTTAAGGCACATTCAACGTTTTTAAGATTAGCTCGCGGTCAGAATCTATGAATTTGCTGGAAAGATGGAATCTCTCCGTTTGAGAATTTTACGGCACACTCAACGTTTTTAAGATTAGCTCGCGGTCAGGAATCTATGAATTTGCTGGAAAGATGGAATCTCTCCGTTTGAGAATTTTAAGGCACATTCAACGTTTTTAAGATTAGCTCGCGGTCAGGAATCTATGAATTTGCTGGAATATGGAATCTCTCCGTTTGAGAATTTTACGGCACATTGAACGTTTAAGATTAGCTCGCGGTCAGGAATCTATGAATTTGCTGAAAGATGGAATCTCTCCGTTTGAGAATTTTAAGGCACATTGAACGTTTTTAACATTAGCTCGCGGTCAGGAATCTATGAATTTGCTG